>VZRN01002382.1:1218491-1303596 GCA_013397935.1 Dasyornis broadbenti
TTTTTTTTTTTTTCTTCTGGAAAATAGCTCCTGAGCTAGAGCCCTTCATTGAAATACACCAAATTTTCCCCTTAATCTTATGTATTTCAATTTGTGAGCTCAAGAGTTTACAATGCTACTGAAAAAAAGGGTGGGTTTTTTAAAATTTACTGTGCTGCATCCTCTGAGAAAAGTTATCACAAATGTTTTGTAAAACAAACCTTCCCCTCAAGACAGCCTAGCATGTGGATGGGTTAGTTATCAACTTGGTTCTGGAGTAAACAACATATTTAGGGCTGAGTAACGCATATAACTCCAACACAGAGGCCTAATTCCGTTCAAAAATCAAACTTAGTCACAACTTTGACTCCAGCCCAAGGTTTGCTCTTGTACCTGAAAACCAGGGCATCTATTCTACTGATTTAATGAAGTCATAGCATAATAGAGTCACAAAATGGTTTGGGTTGGAAGGGACCACAAAGATCATCTAGATCCAACCCCCCATGCCGTGGGCAGGGACACTTTCCACTAGACCTGACCTGGAACACTGCCAGGGATGGGGCATCAACAACTTCTCTAGGCAGCCTCTTCAGGGTCTTACCGTTCTCACAATACAGAATTTCTTCCTAACCTCTAATCTAAACCTACCCTCTCTTTCAGTGTGAAATAGTTTTAAATGTTGCAAACACAGCTGGGATCAGATTTGGAGGTTTAAATTTGTGCACATTTCCTAGCAATTCTGTTCCTTTTATGAAAACCAGGTGAGTCTAAGCAGTGTTAGATTTCTTACATTAAATATCAAACCCAAAATCCAAGGCTTCAGTAGGTACACGGCATCTACAAAGCCTTCATTAACAGTGTTGTGAAACTTTGAAGCTCCGCTGTGCAACTATTAACTGATCTTATTTAACAAACACTGCTCCAGGCCTGTGTGGTTTTTGTGGCTGAACAGGTGATGATTTTCTCTTTGCTGCCACCAGTCAAGGACTTTCCACTACCAGGACCCAGACTCCATTTCTGGGATCAGAAGTCCAGGTTGTAGCAGGGGAAAAGAGAAATGTTAGCACCATTGATTTCTAGCTCAAAAAAGCTTTTTACTTTCACCCTTCAGAAAACACAGACTATCAGATCATCTCACAGCCAGGTTAATAGTGGGTTTTGTTTTATTTCATGGCTAACATGATTGTTATGTTTTCTGTTTGTAGGAATAGAAATTGCTCAAATGGTAGTTACCTCTCTGTATGTTCTAAATTTCTTCCTAAGTCTGTAGCCTGCTTATACTGCAGGGTTTATTTTCGCTGATTCACAGACCTAAAAACAACCTCTTAGGTCCAGTGTTTCCTTACAGATGAAAGCAATGTATACATCAGGCTAGTGTATAGTGATGAATGGTAATAAGTTATTTTGCATACTTTCAAAGAAGATGTCATAGGTAAGATCAGTGGACAATGAGGTGGATGGAGAACTGGCAGACTGGTAGAGCTCAGAGGGTTGTGATCAGAGATGCAGAGTCTAGTTGGAGGCCTCTAGCTGGAGGTGTCTCCAGGGGTCACAGCTGGATTCAGTCTCATTCATCTCACTCATCAGTGGCTGGATGAAGGGACAGAGTGTATTGTTGGCAAATCTGCTTTGCTGATGAACGAAAACTGGGAGGAGTGGCCTAGAGTGAGACCTAGACCGGCTGGAGAGTTGGGCAGAGAGGAACAGTCGGAAGGTCATCAAAGTCCACCAGACCTGGTGGACAGCAAGCTCTCTATGAGCCAACAGTGCCCTTGTGGCACTCGGTGGGATCCTGGGGTGCATCAGATTGCCAGAAGGTCAAGGGACATGATCCTGCTCCTCTGCTTGGGCCTGGTGAGGCCTCACCTGGAGTACTATGCCCTGTCCTGGACTCCACAGTTCAAAAAAGACAAGGAATTACTGAAGAGGGTCCAGTGGAGGGTTACAAAGACAATTAGGGGACTGCAGCACAATTAGTGAACCTGTTTAGTCTGGAGAAGGATGACTGAGAGGGAGCCTCATCCATGCATACAAATATATTAGGGCTGGGTGTCAGGACGATGGAGCCAGACTCTCCTCAGTGATGCCCAGTGACAGAAACAGGAACAACAGGCTCAAACTGAAACACAGGAAACTCCATCAGACTATGAGGAAAAGCCTTATTATGAGGGTGACAGAGCACTGGAACAGACTGGCCAGAAAGGTTATGAAGTCTCCTTCTTTGAAATACTCAAAACACACCTGAATGAGATCCTGCTGAACTTGCTCAGGTGAACCTGCTATAGCAGGGAAGGTAGACCAGATGATCTCCAGAGATGCCTTCCATCCCCAGCCATTCTGTGATTCTGTGTGTCCTGTTTTAGAGACTGGCTCTAATGCACCAAATAACGCATGTGCATCCCTGTTTGGGTCGTGAAACTCCATCTTATGGTGATGGTTGTTTGATGAGCAGATGGTAAGACTATTTGTGCACAGGTAAGGTCAGGTGCCAGGATGTATTAAACATGGCTCTGGTACTGCAGGTACAATTAGTCTGAAGAATGCCTGAAGATGACTTTACAGAAAGGGCAACAGGAAGACAAACAGGATACGAACTAGGAAAGGTTAAGGGATTATTGCTCCGATCATAAGCACTGGCTTACTTAAAGCAAGTGTAGCATCTGGTCTAACCTAAAAGAATGCTAAAAGGAATACAAATAATGACTAGAGTACGTCAGCACATTAAGAAACTGTTTGGAAAAAGACATGTTTTCTGATTGCTCTGTAAATGGTCCCAAGACTTGCATAAAAGCACTAGCTAGCATGACTAAACAAACCCTTTACTGGCAAAGGCAAACAAGATAAGGATTTTCTGTTCTGCTGCCATTGAGTCTTCAAAGCAGTTGTAGTCTTGACAAACCAAGTTTTGCTTAATCTTCTATTACAGATAAAATAAATACATCTAGAAGGAGAATAGATAAAGTTACTATTTTTTAACTATAGGAGGATAAACAAAGAAAAAAGTCCATCACATACGACTCAAAAGGGTTTGTATTTTTCAGAGTCTATGGTCTGGCAGCTTCTTTCAGAGATCATAACTACTGCAAGGAAACAACTGATTTGTGTTAGAAAGGTAAGAGAGTGTAGGAAGCAAATGGGTAATACTTTAAAGTGAGTCCAGGCCTTTGGCATTCACATCAGTGAACTACCAAGTAATACACACCTCTGAAACCATGCCAGACTGCACTGTAGCTGCTTATCTAGCTGAAATAGAGCACTGTTATTGTGCTTTTTCTGATGGAAAGAATACCTTTTCATACCTAGATGGCACCTCTTAAATTGATCAGGCAGCAAATGTAACAATGCACTGAAAAGGGATTTGGCAGATACATAAAAGGGAGGCCCACTGTGGATCATTAAAGATGTTTATTGGGAGAGAGATCCCAAGATGCTGACTGTCAGAGAAGGGTCACCTTGCCTAGTTACCAAATTCCTTACATCCTTTCCTAAACTATTCTCCAGTGGTCAATGTAAGAGTCATGACACTGGGCTAGTTAAAATCTGTCTCGTGCTTCAGCCTCAGTTTTGCTGCTGCCTCATCTGCTGTTTCTCATCTTGCTGTTCACAGAGACAATTTTGAAATGCCATGTTTCAGTTCTTCCTCTGCTCTTGAAATATTTTCTGGGTTTGTTTCTGTTGGGATTTTTGTATTTTGCTAATGAGGGCTGGTTATAACAGAACCACAAATTAATACAGGACAAAAACTCCTGCAAGCTGGCATGCAACATATGCCTGGCAGTAAAACAGAAGAGAGATGGTTTGATATAGATATGAGGCCAATGAAAAGAAATTACTGAACTCCCAGTTTATCTGCGTTTGAATTCAGTTCCAGCACAGAGGAAAAGGAAATCCTTATTTTAATAAATGTCATAAAACCAGGGAAATACCTGAGGCTAGAACTCTCAATTTCTAGTTCGTGTTTCAGCAGAACCATCTCCTGGGTTGCAAGGGAATAATAAAAGTGTTCCACCCTTGTGTTTTGCTGCCCTAAAACCAGGTGAAGGTTGAATTTCCCCTACACAGTGAAATTCCCTGTGGTAAGGGTCCAATCCACATCACTTCATGGCTGTGATTTTGTCCCAAAGTCCAAATCAAGTCACAAACTCCTACAAAGGGTTCTGTCCAGGTCCTTTCTAAGAGTAAAAACTTGCCTTTTTTTTTCTTATTCATCTGTTTAAAAAAAAAGACAATCCACTACTACTTCCATATTTACACTTTTACACTTTCAGAACAAACCATGTTTGTTTATGTGTCAGAAGCTAATAAATATCCTGCTTTTTGTGTACTCATAAACTTCCACAGGGCCTCCACATGGCAAAGCTGACAATTCACTGGTTCAGGATTGAACTGGGAAAGGAATTAAGGAAGTTGGAACTCTCTCAAAAATCAACAGCATCAAGGAGGTGCAAATAAATGATTGCAACCTCAGATTTTCTACTAAATACAGAGGAAATTTTGGTATTTTGCATCTCTTGAATGGAGGTAAAGTGGTCACAGAGGATGCAAATTGAAACTTTTACTTCAAGATGCACAGGGTCCAAGCTATATCATAGCACCTGAAATTTTTCCCTGAGCCTTGATCCCAAGTCAAAAGTGAACGGCTGATAAAACTCTTGTTTGATGTCTCAGTCTGAAACTCGTAGTAAAATTATGTTGCTGCGCAGCAAAAGTGCTTACTATAAGGCAAAGAGTGTCTCAGCACCAGAGACTTCACGGCTCTCCTTTCTGTTTCCAGATGTGAAACCCCTTCAACTGGGTCCAAAAGGAATGGGGAAATGGAAGAAAAAGAGAAATTGCCTTTATCTTCCATCTCATTCTTCAGGGGAACAGCTCATCTTGGGCTTTTCTAACAGCAGTTATTTTTCTGAAAGAATAGAAAAAGAGTAAATCCTTCCCTTTACCTCTCTGTGAGCCTATCACTGTTTTTTTTTTTTTTTTTCTTCTCCTTCATGCCCAAAGAACATGGAAATATGAATCCTGAAACTAACATAACATATCTTCCACTTTTTTTCCTACACACTTTTCCATTCCATTGTTCACTGCTTCAGGGCTTACGATTAATCCTAGTATCAAAATTATCTTGAGTCTGTGACATACAAGCTTGAAAAATGTGATGCTATGCTGTATTTGACAAATATTTGTGTTGCTGATTTGGTTTCCTGCCCTACATGTTTAGGTTTTCTTAGTGCTTTTGTGAAGTGGCAACAGGGACTTGGGCAGCCTGACTCAAGTCCCAGCTGCTCCATCTTTGTATCATCATCTCCCATATATTTCCCCCATCCTGGGGATCTAAAATCCTCTGTGATACGGGAAAACTGACAGCAAGGAAGCACATGCTGAGAAATAATGTGCATGAATGGAACCATAATCTGTTGGTCATACACCTCTGTCTTCCTTATTTAGTGCTTATCTTTTCTTTTTCCTAGTCACTTCTTCCATTTATCCTACATTTCCAATTCCCGTGAAGACTTCAGGCCAAGCGCATCCCTGAGATGCAGGAGAGTCAATCTGGTCTTTGCTTATAGAACCCAAAGCTCCAGATGTGTCTTAGGCAGCTGCTATAACCTACTTACTCTAAGGAAGTTATTCCTGCTGGGGACTGGAAGCAGGTTAGGTAGGCAGTGAATTTGCTGTTGATGTCAGAGCTCTGCTAGCTTTGTATAATTTCAGAGCTCTCCTCCCGTGGGGAGATTCTCCATGTGGGTCTTGCAATCAATTGACTGTTTTGCTTCCTGAAGAAGCAGCTCCAGGTGAGAACATCCCCTTATAATTATTCTATCCCTGTTCATTTCCCAAATCTGAAATAATTAGGCTAGGCTAATAAAAACACTTTATGCTGCGCACGAGGAAATACCATGTCCCACATCTCCTTCCCTGAAGGTGTTTACTGCACTTCCTCACACCTCTCCTGCTTTGACCACTTTTCTTTGCATCTTGTCCTGAGATATAGGAATCCACTGTTTATTTTGCAGCATCTTGATTTTCTGCTGAAATCCTCATTCGTGTTTTCATTGATCCTACTTTGCTGTGGTAAGCTTTTCTTCAGCTGCAGCTTGTGAGCTATGAATCCTTTTTTGCCAAGTGCAGAGTTCATACCTTCGCTTGATTTACTGGCAGTAAAATATTGT
This sequence comes from Dasyornis broadbenti, assembly GCA_013397935.1. NCBI lineage: Eukaryota > Metazoa > Chordata > Aves > Passeriformes > Dasyornithidae > Dasyornis > Dasyornis broadbenti. Next base: position 1,224,638 of record VZRN01002382.1, read on the forward strand.
CTGATCAGATGTCTTAGCACAATACTATCCTCATCTAAGGTTGACATTTTTACCTTTCAAAGAAAAACAGAGCTTCACTTGAAGATAAAAAGGCAGAGAGCTGAAGAATGTAAACAGACTCTAGAATCTCTTATCACAGTCAAAGAAGAAAAAGATACCCCAAACTATTTTAAACAGAGGCCCTATATAAGGAAGTCTGCAAAACCACTTCCCATTTCATAGGACAGGATATGCCAAAGAAATTATACAGCTTGGCACAAATAACAAAGATAATTTCAACTTTATTTAAATACTACAAGGACATTTAAAGACATCTCAAGACATAAATCCCATTTTGATTACATTCTTCAGCTTTGCTTTAATGTTCATCCTTTTTTCTGGGTAGAAGGGGAAACTAGAAGGATAGTCAAAACTTGTGGTTTGTAAAAATTATGAGCATCCTGTAAGCAGGTCTGGAAATTAAAACCTTAAATTTCTTCCCCCTGCAAGCCTGGAGAAGAAAGCCAGAATGTAATCTTCTCCCCTTTGCTTTCCTGGAGCTCTTTTATCACTCATGGCTGACCTGGAAGATGAGAGGTAATTTAAACTCTAATTGTCTCAAAAAGAGCCAAGCAAAGAAAACAAAACTATATTAAAACAAACAGTCTGCAGCCACTGAATCTATCCTTTGTCAGACTTATCACCCTGGGGACACTGACGGATGGGTCAGAATTCAAATACTGTAGGCAGGGATGAGAACAGCTTGCACTGGCTGCTGAACAGATGGGCACCCTCAAACCTCCACATATCCTCAGCTGATGGAAATCAGCACTTCTCTGCAGGAGTCAATAAAGACATATCAATATTATATACCTAGGAATCCAGCCTGTACGATTTTCAGTCTGGGTTAAGCTCAGGATTCACAAGTGTTGAATCCAAGGACAAGACATGAGAGGTTCCTCAGGACTTTGCCATTTGTAAGTGCCAGTAAAAACCACACAAATATCAAGTAAACCTGCATCAATGCAAACCCCCATGTCTTGCATACATGCAAGGTTCATGAGGAAAAACACAATTTGAGAGATCTGTAAGAATTTAATTGGGAGTGCATGCCTATAGGCATCTTGTTCTTCAAGCACTTATGCTAGACAGATGAATAATGATATTAAAAGCCAGTAGCTTTTGTCCCATAGGGAGAAAAGTGGGAATTTTGTATTGTTGGGAAAAAAAAAAACCCATCTGCTTTCCATTAGGGAATAGTTCTTCAATGTGCCATAAAAAACTGTGCTTGGTTTAGTTCATCCTTCTATACTGGCTTTAATTCTACTCCTACAATGAAACTCTTTTAAAATCATTGTGTTAAGAGAGTAAGGGGAAGGAGTAATGGAAAATTCAAGACAAAAAGAATGTATACACAAATAACAGGTTTTGCATAAATCTTATGTTCCTGGTCCACACAGTGGGGAGAATGATTCAAGTCAAGGAAAAAACCCAATTAGGCCTACAGCATACCTGACATACTCTGTTTAAATAAACCAAGCTGCCTCTTCATTTTTCTTCAATGCCAAAACACAAACTGAATATAAAGCAGAGAATCAATCTTCCATGTTCTAGAAGATGACTGTAGAAGTTTTGCCAAGCTTTGCCAGCTTCTGAAAGTCAGAGTAGGTGGCATCTATCTGGAGGGCCTTCAAACTTCATACAGAATGCTGGTCAATTAAGTCAATTCTAGAAGTAAGTGTTGGACATTTTAAAGTATTATCCTTTGTTTATATTATATACATATAGAATTGTTAATATAGATATATAGACTATAAACATAATAAATCTCCCAAATGTTCCAAAATTTTCCAAAACAGTCCACAGAAATGTAAGGCTCAAATGCAGAGGGAGGCCTTCACTCATTTGTTCCTGCTCTATGGTGTCATCGGACTTTGAAATGGTCCAATGACTTCCTCCCAGGTGTGCACTGCAATGTCTGCAGGGCACAACATGCGCACTATGGCTCAAGCAGTGCAGTTTCTGGTGACATTTTCAAAGGTATCTAATGCATGAGTTGGAGTTGAGAATCCAGATCCTCTAAGTAAATCAGATACCTGTCTCCAGGTGTGAGATTATTCCAGACTGAGCCCAAGGGCACAAAGGAGGAAAAGCTGCTTGAAAAATATCTTCTCCAAGCTTGTGTGTGAGCCTGAGTACAATCCGCTTCCAAATTATCTGAGGAGAGAAAAGGATATTTGCCAGAGAAATATTTTCAGGACGTAGTTATACAATAGCAACTAGAAAGGTCATTGTAGGGCATCTTCTGGTGTTTGTTCCTGTGCCTTTCACTGAGCAAGCTTAAAAAAGCATTGGTTTCATATAAGTAATAACTCTGCCAATTAAAAAAAAAGAAAACTGAGAAGAGCCCTGTACTCTGCCACCTCATAACATGAGGGGACTGATGCAGAGATCTTATTGCAGTTCAGTGATAGCATCTTTGCTCCTTATGAAGCCAGCCAGCCAGTAGAAACAACTGCCAAAAAAAAGTCCTGTCTCTCCAGGCAAGGACACAACCCTAACTGGGACAATGGAGGCAGGCTGGAGTTTCTGAAAAGTGAAAGGAAGAGACCAATAATCAAAACAAGTTTGTTTTGTTCTCAGCCTGGGTGTGACCTCATTTTGAGTGAGGAAGTAACTTGGTTTAACATCCCGATCAGCTGAAAAACCTCAGCTTTACCATAACTGAAGTTCAGTTTTTCACATCCCCTTGCTCTTCCCTTACACCCTGTTGCATTTTCATAATTGACCGGCATATCACTTCAGTGCTGTTCAAACTAGTTCATTTGATGACCAAGGTCACCTTCCTTGTGAAACAACTGTTGCAAAAAAGCTGTTTCTGCACATGTGCCCATTGTGCCCACACATGTTGCCTTCCCATTACTCCTCAAACACTGAATGTGGACAAATATGAAGTAGAAGCTCTCTGGGAATTTTGAGAGACAAAAGAGCCTTGTAAAGCAAGCCAGGAAAGTGTGTTATTATTATTACAGAAGATAAGAAGATAAAAGGCTGCAGAGTCCTCTGTCCTTGTTCCTAGAGCTTTTATATCCAGTCCAAGCACCACAGCACAGGGGGCACCAGCCCTGCCATAGATGCTATGCTGACCTTTCTTCAAATACTTCTCAACTCATAGACATCAACCCTTCTGCTTTGAATCTGTCTAAAGAAGATGTTCAGCTATAGATGCACAAGTCTTAATGGAATCCATGATGGTGATGATTCACCAGAGTCTGTCTAGAATAATAGGAAGGCTGAAGTACAATGTCTTTTATCCAGTTATTTCTTCTCAAGGATTTTTGGAAACTGAGTACCTGTAGGTAAAAGAAAGAGAGAAAATATCATCATGTAGTGACGGCATGAAGCTTTACTCTGTCAGTCTCAACTCAAGATCAGGAGGGGAAGACTGGAGGAAGATGTTACTTGCTTGCTAATGTAAAGAAATGATGAGAAATTACCCATGTGGAATTGATAGAGCCAACTCTTGACAAATGAATTTGGAAGGTGAGACGCTGTAGAGCTTGCCTATTTAATCTGTTGAAAATTTGAATTAAATTTAACTGTCCAAGGGAAACTTCTGGGCACTATTTGATTGTGGGACCCTGGAGAGTTTTGTGACTGGTCAAAAAAAAAAAAAAAAAAAAATCACTGTTTTCTTGGGACAATGGAATGTGTATGGAAATTGTATCCAGCAGTTGTAGTTTTCATCTTCTGCAGTGTCTCCTCAGCTTTTTACTATTGACAGCTGCTAAAAGAGAGGTGGCATATTATGAAGTTGTACCTAGAACAACTGAGCTTTTATTTCACTCTACTTTCCTAGAAGGAAAATCAGTCACTATACTGGGATGTGATGCCTTTGGATGTCCACTGCTGAACAGGAAATACAGAAAATGCTACTCCTGAAAAAAGGAAGAGATCATGCCGCAGCTGTATGTGCAACACCAAGGGCAGTACCAAACCCAGAAACCCAACAGATTTGAAGCACCTGGCACACAGACACCTAAGGCTTTGCTCACTTCTAGATGCTTTTTTAGGCAACAACCAAGGCACTGCAGATAGCAGAAGTAATAGTAGCAATAGGTTAATCAGAGCTAGTTGGTTAAAAATAAAACTATTTTGCACAGGTGTTCTGTCTTAAAACAGGATGTGGGGTAATCTGCAAACATCATCATAAAAGGCTCTTTCTTGGGGTGGAGCCAAGAATATTGACACTTCAGCGACTTGTCTATTAAACCTGTGTGGTTTCCTGAAGGCTGTGTTTTTTTGCACTTCTGAGAATAGGGTACAGGTCATAGGATAGTTTTGCTGATGAACATAGGATTGTCCCTGTTTAAACTGCACAGATAATGACCAGGGGCTAAACTACATCAAGGCAGAGTCCTTCTCTTTCTGCTGTTTCCAGAACTGAGTAGATTATTTTTCTTAACAGTGGTGCTGATCTGAAGGTTGGATATATTTCCAAATCCAGTCACCTTTTCTCTCTCAATTAGGGTTTCAAAACTTTATCTTCCTATTTTTTCACTGTGAGTTGTGTATTAAACATAATCCGCCTCCTCCTCCCCACAATTCAGGCATTGCAAAATCTCTAACAAGATTGTAGTAGCAATGTAAATGAAAATCCATTACGACCTTTATATTCACAGGATCATCTGCTGTTACCAGGAAGGAACAGTCTCTAAATGACAAAGTTTATTATTTGAGTTTATTAGTGGTTTTGGTTTAAAATTACTTGACCGTTGTGCAGCAATCACTGCCATAAAAACACAAGCCACTGAGCTTTTGATACTCTACAGCAGGGAATGAAGCCAAACATATCAGCCTTGAGCTGTCTACTTTTCTGTCTTTAATCTGAGCTCAGCGGAGCAATGACGTCCCTTCTAGAACATCAGAGCCATTGTGTCTCTGACCTGAAAGGAATACTTAATAGCAACCTTTTACTGGGAACAGATAGACAAGTGCCTAATAGGGTTGTGAAAATTCATCCTTTGTCTTTTCATGCCACCCACCTTCTTTTATATTTTCTCTAGAAGATAGAATGAATATAACTGATACCTCAAACATTTATCAGACTGTATCATGTGATCTTTTTCCCATTCATGTTGGCTAGACATCTCCATTTAATCACATGCACAGATATAAGAGGTACCTACCAAAGACTGTGTTGTTATTTCTTATCTTGCAAATGTTTTACTCTAATTCCTAGAGTGAATAGGACACATAGAAAAATATGTATTTTTGGTAGCTGAAAATCTCTGGGATTCTAAGGTCTCAGTATTTGGTAGTTTTGAAGAACTGGATAACAATGTTGATTGAATAACAAGCAGCTTTCTGCCCACGAAGGGAAAGGGTGTGGTGCTCAGCAGCTTCTGGGCCATCGATGAAGAAAAAATGCATGTCTCATTTTTGATCATCACAACCCTGTAATACTATTCACATATAAACCCAGGAGTTTGTAAAGTACTTTACAAACAACCTGGTGTTTGTAACAGCCAAGTTGGTCCCAGAGAATTGTTTCTTCTGTTGTTTGCCCTCAAGGTAAACGGTATTGCTAATAGCAATGCTATGAAAATTCAATACATTGACAGAACAATTTTCCCTGTGAAATACTCTATGACCTAGAAATTTGGCTGTGGAGAGTCTGATATGTCATTACCCAGGTTTCTACAAGGAGTGTGGGATGTGGCTGATCTGAAGGGAAAAGTTTTTATCGCAACTAACAAGTAGACTTCAGAGCAGCAAGTTTCACATGTTGCCGAGAGACTTTTCCATACAGCAGAAATGCCAGATTTCTTTTTGCAAACAGTGTTGAGGTACTATTAATGATCATAGCTGTGAAGGCCTTGGGCTTCTGTTTCACAGAAGGCATGACACCTTCAAACCAGCCCCTCTCCATGTCCAGATGAGGCCCTGGGTCTGAGGAAGGATGAGATGTGCTTTACTACTGACATTGCTCCCAGCGACACTTACACACTCTCCACTCCCCGCTGTCACCCAGAAGTGACCTCTATCTTCTGAGTTCAAATGTAGTGCAGTGTCTTGAAGCACGGTACCAATTCAGAGAACAGAGTGTGTGATTTTCTGAATGTTTGCACAAGGAGCAGTTAAAGACTGACTCACAACTTGCAGAAATTTTCTTGAAATGTTGGCAGAAATGTTGTCTACCTCGACTTCAGCAAGGCTTTTGACACTGTCTCCCATAATATTCTTGAAGAAAAGCTCAGGAAATGTGGGTCAGATGAATGGACAGTGAGGTGAATCAAAAACTGGCTGAATGGCAGAGCACAGAGAGTTGTGATCAACAGAAGAGAATCCAGTTGGCGGCCAGCGGCGTTCCCCAGTGGCAATCAATACTGGGTCCTGCACCCAGGGAGGAATAACCCCAAGTATCAGCACAGGCTGGGTGCTGAACTGCTGGAGAGCAGCTCTGCAAAGAAGGACCTGGGAGTCTTGGTGGGCGACAAGCTCACTATGAGCCGGCTGTGTGGCCTTGCAGCCAGGAGGGCCAATGGTATCCTGGGGTGCATTGGAAAGAGTGCAGCCAGCAGGTCGAGGGACGTGGTCCTCCCTCTCTAGCTGGCCCTAGTAAGGCCACATCTGGAGTGCTGTGTCCAGCTGTGGGCTCCTCAGTACAAGAAAGACAAGGAGGTACTGAAGAGGGTCCAGTGGAGGTCACAAAGATGATGAAGGGGCTGAAGAGAGCCTCTTCTCTCCCTATGAGGAGAGACTGTGGGAGCTGGGACTGTTTAGTCTGGAGGAGACAAGACTGAGGGAGATCTCATTAATGCGTATAAATATCTCAAAGGCAGGTGCCAAGAGGGTGTTGACAGACTTTTTTTAGTGGTGTCCAGGTTCAGGATGAGGAGCAATAACCATAAACTGAAACACAAGAAGTTCCATCCCAACATGAGGAAGAACTTCTTTACACCAAAGATGGCAGAGCACTGGGACAGGCTGCTCATGGAGGTCATGGAATCTCCTTCTCTGGAGACCATCAAAACACACCTGAATGCATGCCTGTGTAACCTGCTCTAGAAGACCTTGCCTTGGCAGAGGGGTTGGTCTGGATGATCTCCAAAGTTCCTTCCAACACCAGCAATTCTGTGATTCTGTGAAATCAGTGGAGATCTCTGTGGGACTGGCCTGAACCATAAGCAAAGAGGCCCTTCATGTTGTAGACTTTTCTTGATTCTCATTGGTTAGAACTCATTAGGTTTTGAATGGCAATGCCTCTCAACACTTGACTATTTACACAGCTCTTGTATCAATAAATATTTTCCCCAAAGTGTTGCAGTAATTAACATATAAATAAACCATGTATTTTCAAAGCTGTTGACATATGTTAGCAAGTGTTTGCCAACACAAAGCTTAACACAGTAAATACGGGGAGATTCCATTTCTTCATCTTTTCAGGCAGACTGTTGCTAAGACAGGTCATTAGCAAGAGCCTCCAGTTGTGACCCATATGGTAGGAACTAACAGCTGTCAACCATGTCCACCCACCAGCCTAACCAGTGCATTGGCAAGGGTTTTCGGGAATGCAGGTTACAAGGTACAAGAAAGAAGTAGAGAGGTGCATCCACAGCTGATGTAGTTTGACATGGCTAAAATCATAGAATCACAGAACCACAGAGTCGTTTAGGCTGGGAAAGACCCTTGGTGTCATTGAGTAAAAATATTAACCCAGCACTGCCACTAAACCACGTCCCCAAGCACCACATCTACGCATCTTTTAAACGCCTGCAGGAATGGTGTCTCTACCACTTCACTGGGCAGCCTGTTCCAATTTTTGAAAACCCTTTCCATGAAGAAATTTTCCCCGATATAAACCTCCCTTAGTGCAACTTGAGGCCATTTCCTTTTGTCCTCCATTCCTAGGACAAAGATACTTCCCACCTGGCTATCTCCTGGCTATGCCAACTACCTTCTTGCAGATAGTTGTAGAAAGCCATAAGCTCTCCCCTGAGCCTTTTTTTCAGACTCTGTTCTTCATATTGATTCTCTATTTCTCTCCAGTTTTACTGCACAGGATTTAGTCCTCAATTTAACATTGTAACTGTGAAGATCTACATCTGTGTCATTATGGATTAATGCAGATCATGCCACTAAGCTGAGAGATAGAGCTGTCCTATCTGTCAAACCTAAATCATTCTTGTAAAGAACTGCTCCATTGTATAAAATATTGCAGACTTCATCCCTTTGCATGGGAAAATATCTGATAAAATAAGCCAAGATAGTAGAATAGCAGCTTACAATGGATGTATTTCTGCTGTCACTCTATGATAATGGACAAGGGTAAGTGAGCTTGATTTCCCGATCTTCTAATGGAGCTATGGAGAAACATAAAGTGTATTTAAATAATTAATTAGTTTTTGGTGGATACAATTTTCACTGGTAGATACTTGTAGATATTCCTTCTATCTTAGAGGTTCAGTGCACAATAACTTGAAAACCTCTGGAGTAGCAATTGCAAAGAAACTTCCCTGAAATAAAATTCCTTCATTTCTGCTGTGTTGACCTAACAGAAACCCAAGTCAGGTTAATGGGAAGGTGTCAGGAGATTTCACAAAAGCAGAGGGAACATGACTGCAGGAGCACTGCATGACAAACTTTTGCTCTGAATATTTTTCTCAGTATCCTTTCCAAGCTGATGAGTACTTTGCATCTACCAGCAGCACCCCTGCCTCTCCAAGTATCACAAACTTCCAAGAGTGAAATCTTTAATATTTTACACATTAAAAAAGAAAGAAAAAGAAAAAGAAAATGAGAAGAACCAGCTTGAATTCGGATACAAGCTATAGCTAGTTTATTTACCTAATTCTACACAATTGCAACCACACTACCTGGTGTTCTCTGTATCTACGTTCTCTTGAAACAAACCAAGTCTGATATCAGTGCCACAGGAAAGCTGGGCTGGTTTCACTCATACTGACCACACACCCCCAGGCATCTAAAATCTTTAAATTCTAAAGATCTCACATAGGAATGAGAATTTTTGGGCCTATCTACAGCCTTTCATCTTGTGTGCCTGATTGACCGTATGCTGTGTCGTGACAGAACTCATTACCCTGGTCTGTCATGGCCACTTGCAGAAGCAATAGCTGAATATACTAGATTATCAGACACTGAAATAAGAATAAGAAACCTAAAGTACATTGTAAATAGAATTATGTTGCTAACACCATAAAACCCTGGCTGATCACTTCTTTACCTGAGGCATCAAGGAAACATATGTTTTCGTCAGTATAACGCTTAAGATACCCTCAGATGTTACTGTCTTGCTGGGTGCTCTATTGCAAGTGTTAAGTGTTGCTTTTATTCAGGAACCGAGTGCTAATGGGCTCACTGATGAGGCAGGGCTGCTCACCCATATTGAGAACCTGGTGTTTAGACTAAAACATGAGCTTTGATTTTAGAGCCCCTTGTTTAAAAGCAGACAAACAAAACACCCAGAAAGACAGACAAACAAACAAACAAACAAACAAACAAACAAACAAACAAACAAACTAACTAACTAACTAACTAACTAACTAACTAACTAACTAACTAACTAACGAAATCTCCACCAAACAAGTAAAACCAAAACAAAACCAGAAATAATAGTAAAAAGCATATTTTAGGCTTTAGCAGTTAAAAGCCCTTTAAGGAAAGGGAGATAATTCAGCTCTATTTGTGAATTGTGTCTAACATCTCTTACTACACAGCACTTGAGCTGTTTTAGGAACACAGACCAGAACACACCATTTTTGCCCAAGAAGCACTAATCTCTAAGTCACAGGGATAGCGTCTGTCATTCCCTCTTTGCTTCTAGCCCTTTGAATCTTGCCCTTTTTTTCTGCACACTGCAACTTTCTCAAGGATGGTGAGTAGGAATATCCTGGTGCACAGGACTTGACCCTAAAAATGTCAGGCTGAAGTGAGCTGAATGCAGATCTCCCTGTGTCTGAGCACTGAACAATGTAGAAGACAGCCATGACCTCTTCTTCCCCCCACAGGGCAGCTGCTTTTCAAAAGGGGAAAGTGATTCATTTCCTTGGTACTCAGCCTGATCACTAAATACTACATGTTTAGGGAAAAACTTTGGACTGTGAATCACAGAGTATTCAGAGGTGGAAAGTCTGAGCTGCAGAGGTAACATTTCAGACTGCCCTCTCAAATGTGTCCTATAGAAACTACTCCTTTAGGTGCTCCTCTGCCCTGTGCTGGGATTTCTGCCTTTACAAACAGAAATATCGCAGACTGCTGCACACAGGATGCAGACTGAGACCATCTGAGAACCTTTTGGTCATTTTAAAAGTGAAACGTTAATGTCAGTACCAGGCACTGCAGAGGATATACATCCATTTAGGGTTTGGAAAAATGGACTCAGAGGAGCATTGTGGCACAGCCAACTGAGAGGAGAAATAAACGTTACTGACTGACAGACTTGTCAGGCAGCCAGGTATAATAAGGTTCTAGCTCCATGTGGAAATAATGGCTTGTGAATGTTTATTTACTTTCCATTACTTTCAATTTTGATATTCTAGGGAATGTTTTGGATGACAAAATGCTTTAGAGTACAGGCTTCCCTGAATAATAGAATGGATTCAATTGACAGAACAAATAAACTTGAATACTGAGAGCAAAAGAAAACATAAATAGCCAAGACAGAAAAGTGGTGGGAGGCAGAATAGAGAGACAAGGGAGGGAAATTGCATGCCAAGGTCACAGAGCAAGACAGTAGCTAAGACAGAAATAGAATTCAAAAGGCTGGCTTACTTAGGTATTTTTTTAAGGCTTAACAAGTTACATCCTGTTTATTAAGCTTAAACAGATTTTTTTTATTATTTGTTCAGCTGACTGCAATAGCAATTGTAAATATGAGTCAGGTTTCTTTTCAGATTCTGAATGTTTCTCTGTGCCACCTTATTCTAAATTATCCAGAGGGAGCTATGCTTTTACAATCAGAAAGCAGCCAGTAAGAAGTGTCATTCTTCTGCCTCTGAGCCACCAAAATGCCCTGGTTGCATGTAGAGATCCACTGGCTCCATGACTTGTAGCATACAGCTTGCTCTGGGACATGCAGCCATTGCATCTTCCCAAACTAATTGGGCAAAACTTGGGAAACTTTGGGCTGGGAGCTGGAGCTGCTCCATTCTGTGTTTGTCCAACTCCCTTGCAAAGCCCCAGATTGAGCCAGGGCTCCAGGAACTTTCTGAAGGGCCCAAGTCTGGGATACTGCAAGACAGGAATGCTGGAGCCCAATGAGAAAGCAAAAGACAAAATAGCAATGAGCTCAAATATTGTTTATTTCAAACCTTTTGTTTTCAGATGGTCTGAGTGATCCATCAGCCAGGTATCTCTCTCACTTGAGCAGGGAACCAGAGAAAAAGGAGGAAGCTGCATCTGTGCACACATCTGATGGAGAGGAAGATGGAGTTCCTAAAGCTTGTTTCTTCAGCGAACAGGATTAAATCTGCTTTTGAGAAGGCTGTGTCTTACTCATTTAAGAAAATTTGTCCTGTGCAAATATAAATAGACAAAAACAAGTCATCAATCTTCACTGAAGCCTATAAAAATACTTCTTAGGTATTACAGATGGAGTGAGACCAGAACCTAACCAGTTAATTTCTTCCATCATAAAATATGAAGATATGTGATATCTTCATCATATGATATGCATCAGTTACCATGCTCACAAGTGCAATTCTTGATTTTTCTTGTAGTAACTGGTGTGGGCTCATTGATTGCCTGACAATACCTGCTGGCTTCACAGGTTTGGCTTTGCCTGATGTTGCTTTGGATGTTGCTCTTATTTTTTAACAACTTCAACTGAAAAAATAAATCCAAATAACCATGAATCATGGGCATATTTGGATTTAGAGCTGAACTTGATGCCACAGGGGCACCTGCTGAAGATGGGCACACAGACTAGCTTTCCTGCACCTCAAAATATCCTTACAGTTTTCTAGGTATTGTGACACCAAGGTCTCAAAAAAAAAAAATTTTATGTTGTTTCAGTGCAACATAGAAATTTTTCAGTATATATGAAAAATATCATATTGGTTCCTTTTAATTGCTGAACCATGAATTTTGTGGGTCTAATTTCACATACTCCCACATTAGAAAATGCACTGTATAATCTCTCTGCATCTCAGCTTCTCCATCAATCAACTGGGAATAATAGCAACTGATTTAGGAGTACTATGGACTTTAATTAATGTGTGTACAGGATGTTGAGATCCCTGAAGAATAAGATGCTTTAGAACATCAAAGAATAAACAATGACATTCTTTGTCTTATGTCCTGGAGTCAAGATACTTTAACATTAAGCTTCAGACCTATAAGGGATTGAGAGGTAATCGCTTTGCAGTGCTAAGTAAAATCAAAATGTGCAGCTACCAACAATGCCATATAAAATAAATTCACAAGCACTTATTTCCTATATTCTCAGTCTGAGAAAATATTTCTGCATGTTTTCCCACTGCTTGTCCTATCTGTAACCCTCCTGTTGCTAAAGTGTTTAGCTCCAGACTACAACAGGGTGATCCTCACCAGCTCTGTGGTGTTAAGGAGTGATGTTTGAGGTGCTCACATTAACATGACCAGCACAGGCAATTCCAATCTGATAAATCTCAGCTCATCTCTGGATGTCCATGAGGCCTCCCCATAGTCAGAATGGGCAGAATATAATACATAATACATCCTTGTATCAGAGCCAGTGCACTTTGGAGCTGAGTGGTCCCATAGCAGTGCCCTCCCAAATTTCAAGGCAGTCACTAGTGCTGACCTCCACTCTCGCCCTGCTAGTCCCTCATACAGCAGTGGACCCTTTCCTAGCGGAGCCAGAGTTTGGCTTCTGACCCTGCTGAAGTTTTGTGAAGGTATTGGAAGACCCTAAGAACTTTCAATTACTGTATCCTCACTACAAAGAGAAGGAGTAACCCTCTTGGAATTACAAGTAAGCTGAAGTCATCACTTCCTTCTTCCCCCCACCTGTCCCCAACTCCCTAAGGAGAAGTGTAAGTGTAAGGCTGGAGAGCAATTTTTCTTTGAGAAATAGGAGGCAGGCAAGTGAGAACACCTATTATTTCTACAATTAAAGTAAACCCATGGATGAGGTATCGAACACACACAGAAACAGCAATGGTGTGTATATACAGTTACCACTGCATTCATAGACACAAAGTGTGTTATTCCAGCAAACACGAGAGTGTTCCAGAGCTGTGTATTTTTCCTGTACAAATTCTCAACTATGGGCAGTCTGTGATCTTTCAAGTTAATTTTTTTTTCAGGGGCCAAAGACTCAGAATCTCAAAGTTTCCCCTTGCATCTGCATCATTTATGAGCACCATATAATGATAAATATTGTTCCTTATTCATAAACAAGACTACGTTTCCCAAATCCAGTGAATATTAACTAAGATGCCTTATAATTTTCAGTGCTTCCAGAACTTAATTCAGTCATCTTTACAACTTTCCAAATGCCTAATAGAAATCACATGTTTTATGATCACTAAAAGTGTTATTACCCTTTGAAGTCTATAGCTGAGACAGCAAGTTTCTGATTTTTTTTTTAATAGGCATAGGCTTTTCAGTCATACTTCTCCTTAGTTTAGTTTTTCCATTTTTCTGCCTCCTTATTTAGTGTCTAGAGAGGCAGGGAAATGCATCCACAAAGCCAAAGAGAACACTGGAGGTCACACAGGATTAGCACAGAGCATTTTTGCGTCTCAGAGTAGACTCTGGGCTGGTGCAAGTCAGCAAAGCTTGACTAGCCAAGGATATGCAGGTGGAGTTTGCAAGGCAGCAAAACTCTCCAAACAGAGTACAAAAATACACCTGGCACCTACATGATGGTATTTTTCAGTGGAATAAATCCTGTCTGTCTGGGGCTGGAATTTCTGAAGAGGGAGGGAAATGCTTTCAGGAGTGAGGTTGTGTTGCACTGGGAGGTTCAGTCACTCACAGGAGACAAAAAAATGCAGAATAACATACAGTAGAGTTGAGTTTACCAATCTTTCACCCTAGGAGGGATTATAAATCTGTAGCTTTCCCTTTCCCTTCCCTCCCTCCCTCTTTTCACTGCGCTGTTGGCTCGTTCCACTCCCAAGCCCTAAAGTGAGTCACCACTTTGCCCTTCCTAGGTTGCTGCACTGAGACAGGGCTGTGCGTCTTCCCCACCCCTAAAGTGTCTCTCCTACGGTCCCCATCAGACATACCTTGATTCCATTGGAACATATGAAAACATAACAGGGAAAGGAAAGCTTCTCTCATTTTCCTGGCTATAACAATTTGGAGTGTGCCGATTTCCAACACTGGGACTGCAACCAGCTGTTATCTGCACTCTGGCTGTGCCTCCAAGGTGTAAAATTTGCTTCCTTGGTAACTGAAGGAAAGGTCAAGGACAGGGCTTGTCCTTGGCATGAAGATGGAGGTCACTGGAGCCTGAGGGGCCTGAGAAGAGTTTGTGGATGAAAACACTAGTCAGAGGTCATGGCTAGGGGAAAAGCAAGGAACAAGACTCTTTAGGCCATCACATGACAACAAACAAATAAGTCTAGGTTAATCTGCGGGTTTTACTAGCTTTAGTTCATACTGCCCTCCAAAACATCTGGGTGCTACCAATAAGTCGTAAAGGGAGCACTTGAAGGTATGTCCATTGCAGATAATTCTCTGTGCTGCTGCCCTGTGCATAAAAGGTTCTTTCATATCTGAGTTATTTTGCTGAATGTGAAGCTGAGGGACAGTCTGATATTGAAGGTTTGCTGGAAGATTTTTAGGACAATTGAATAAATTAGAAGAGATGAGAGTCTGGGTCTTGACAGCATTCATTCACTCATTCATTCATGAGTTTTCAGGAATTCAGTTGTGAAATTGTTGAGCTGAGCTGCAGTATGCTTCTTTTTGCATAAATAAGCTTTGTTGTCAAAGTTAGGAAAGATAGGAAATGTGACAGCCACCTTTAAAAAGGGTTCAGATAAATTTTGACTTGGATCGCAGCCAAATCAGTAGGAAAAACGAGAAGAGTTGAAGCAGTAGATGTGGGTAGGACAGAGTCACCAAACTCATAGTGGAGAAGATGCTTCAGCTAAAACAAAGTTTATTTTAGAAAACATTTTCATGAGGCCCTTCAGTACAGCCTTAGAAAAAAAAAGTAAATTGTCCCAGGACAAAGGATAAAATCATCATCACAATTTGAATCAACTTAAAAGATGCAATGGATAAGTTAGTGATAAATGTTAAATGTATACAACTGAAGGAGGCTTACAGTGGAAATCTACCGAGATCTATACTCTTAAAACACATAAAAGGCAGGAGAAAAAGAGAGTGAAGCGCTATGTGGTAAATACTGTAAATGAAGTAATATAATGAAATCTAGAAACAACTGGGAAGTTATAGGAAAGTCTCATAAGACTGAATGAGAGGGAAAAAAATGGCAGATCCAATACATATGCCAAATAGAATAGATAGAAATCATATCTGCATGGTAAAGGATTCTACTTTAGCTTTACTCAGTCATGGTAAAGATCTGGGAAAATGCTGAGTGCAATTCTCAATAAAACATCCTTTCAGTGCTCAAGGGCAGTCAAAATTTAAGCAGAGAGCTACCAGAAGGGTACAGGCAAACATAAAGCATCTATATGCTCTATATATATTCACAATATATGAATTGATGAAAAGCCTTTAAATCTAGTGTCTAGTCCCTGTGACCCCATTCTTCTCTTACTTACAGTCATTGTGAGCAATGGGTTATTAAGGTAAATGGACTTTTGTTTTGACCCTGAGGGGTGGCTCTTGTGTTAAGTAATGTGACTAACAGCTGTTAGACATTTGTTCGAAGTCCATATCCCCAGAAAAATTACACTTGAGAATAAGACAACAATTGGATATTGACAGGCAGGCGTGATGACATAAGTTTTGCAGAATGAGTGATTTTTGAGTATTCACAGTAACCTGGTGTTCAAAGAGTGGATTTTTCACTGGTATTGTGAATTAGACCCCCTATCAGGTCCCTCAGGCAGGACAAGCAGAGACACTGATTATTTCTGAGCACTTCACTCACTAGATACATTATTACTGACAATATAATCTTTTAAATTGTTTGTCAGACCCCTTAATTTTAGGATACTCTGTTTTCTTCCCTATTGCTAAAAGACATTTCTAATCAATACCCAGGTTTGTTGAATTATTTTTCCCCCTCCCACGCTGAAATACTGGCAGCATTTAGAAAATGCAGCTCTGTTCTTCCAATGATTTAAAAGTATAGGGGCCATTCTTGCCATTTGGAAGCAGCTCACTGGCATGCCTAAAATGTAAGTAACTTAGTTTCCATTTTATAATAAGGTAAAGATGGTTTCAGGCTGAGAGTTAACATTTCCTTGAAATGATGCTGGATGCCAAGCCTGCCTGGAAACTTGGAGAGATATAATGCAGTGCTGGACCACAGACTGCCTAGGTGGGAAAATCCGGAGTGACGAGGAGCACAGCATGGTTACATGGGCTCTGAAGGCGTTTTCTCTTCCCTGTGGGGTGGACACAGGATCCCATACAGACTGACCTCTGCCTGTTCTTACACCTCTTTCCCCTTTCTGGGAGGAAGGCACCTGGGTATGGTTGAATTAGAGTCACGGATGAGGGCTGTGAGAGACATGATGAGGCTATGCACAGCACAGAGTGGAGCCCACATCTCCAGGGTTTAGGTGACAGGAAAGACAATTGACAGCAGATGCAGGGCAACAGGCTCATGTCAGAGGCAGGGGATGGATGCTTGGGGGCACAGACCTGCTCACATTGTTGTGGCTGCTGAACTCAAGGCTGCTCTGCCCACCTTTGGCCAGAGGAGTATGCAGGTCCCTTTGGACAGGTAAGCATGTGTGGATGCACAACAAGCTGAGCCCTTCCTGTTTTTCTCCAGGGGAAGCATGGCCAATGAATGACTGTTTTGTGGGAGTCAGACTAAACTCTTAAAATCTGCCCTCACTTTTTGAAGAACAAAATACTGTTGTTGTTATGGTGAGAAGCGCAGAGACAGCTTGGCTTCTGTTTTTACACAGACTGCAAACAGGAATTCTGCTGTGCAGAGCACTCAGCTCAGTGCATCTTCCTCTGAGCACCTTTCTCCTGTGGTTCATTGGCAGGCGTCAGCTCCCTGCTTCTCTGACTGATGCTTAAGACTCCCTGCCACGGTCTGGAGTGCTCTAACTGAAAGGGCAGCTCCTCTTGGCTGGGGTGGTTGTGACAGCCCCAGCCCCCTCACCCCTGGAGCTGAAATTATTTGATAAAAATGCCACTGCAGCAGCTATGGGCAGACAGCTCTGCCCCTCCCTTGTCAGCCACAGCTATCTGCCGGCTGCCTCTGTGCTTTTCATCTCCCTTACAAGTTGGAGGAAAAGAAATAATACATAGCTCAGCTGTTTCTGTCTGTAGGCATTTAAGCTGGTAAGGCTCAGCTGTATAAATCTTCCCAGCTGTGAGAACCTCAGTGCTTTTATTCCCATGATAAAGCCTTTGGCTCTAAATGTGTTTCAGGGATATTCAAAGTGGAAATCTTTCTCTCCATCTGGGGAATTGCTTGGTGTCGACTGACAAGGAAATGGAAGGTCACTAACATAAAAAAAAAAAAAAAAAGCACCCTGGGTTATAGAATTAACTTTATACTAAACCTCAGTGTGTGTTTTAGGAAGAGAGGAGTGGGAAGGAGGCATGGGGGATGGGAGGTTTGACTTGTGCAGAGCCTTTCATTGGAAAACTAATGCAGCCATCCCCAAGGTGCTGTGCTCCTAAGAGCTGGCATTTTCCTGCTCCAATGGAAAAGGAAGACTGATACTTTCCCTTATAGTAACCTTTGCTGATTAATCAGTGTAGTGACATTGAAGTCAGTTCCAGTGGGAAATAATTGCTGTCGCTCTCAGACACAGTATGGAAATAAGATGCCATGGTGACAGCAACTGTTTTGAAGGGCTGGCAAGGAAATACTGATCAAAGATCAATGTCTGGCAGGCAAAGTGTTCACTTAAAGTCAAGGAGAGAACAGCCTAGGCAAAGAGGTTTCTCTTGAAACTGACAGGGTTTGGACAGGGAATGCGCAAACTCAAATAAAAACCTGGATAGAAGGAAATTTTAGTGCTGCAGATAGGCTTGAAACCAAGGGCTCAGACTTGCAGCTGAGTATGAGCATCTCCTAATCTGAAGGGTATTTCAAAGGTCAGCTGTTCAGATGGGTAAGACAGCATCCTTGCTATGGTGCGAGGATTTGGCTTCCACTGTGGGTTCTGCTGAACTTTTCCTGTTGGTGACCATGAACATGACCCCAGTTGCTTTTTCTGCCTCAGTTTTTCAACTATAAAAAGAGCAATGAGTCCATTCCTTTCTCCAAGGGTGTTATAAAGACATCAAAAGCCCATTGCTCAGACACTAAGGTAATGAGACAGACTTGAGATGTTTTTATTGCTCAGATCTAGGTGATTAAATAAATATGTCCTACTGGTATAAAATGATAATTTTCTTTCAAATAAGACCC
This sequence comes from Dasyornis broadbenti, assembly GCA_013397935.1. NCBI lineage: Eukaryota > Metazoa > Chordata > Aves > Passeriformes > Dasyornithidae > Dasyornis > Dasyornis broadbenti. Next base: position 1,243,155 of record VZRN01002382.1, read on the forward strand.
AAAGAGCTCTGTTTATGGAACCGATATATACTAGTTTATACCAGGAAGAAATTAAAGTCCAGCCATCTAGGTTTTATTCCTGGGTCCCTGAAAACAGTCAGATTTTCTACTTCTTCACCACCCCAGTAAGTTCATCACTCAACAGATTGAATATGCTGGTGTGATCCATGTCCTCAGCAGACAACTGTATGGGAAAGCTAAAGGAGTCTCTGTGTCAGAGATGGAAAGTACACAACAATATTAACCTACTGACAAATTTGATTTTAAACATGTAATAGAGAGTTTCTCAAGCATATAATATTCCAAAGCAGTGACTTTTTAAAAAATCATAAATAAATTTTAAAATCACCTAACTCTAAGGAGTGATATATTGTCAGCATTAACAATACCTTAATGACATTTCTCCTCTGGGAATAAATACATGGATTTGAATAATATACAGAGCTATCAACAAAGCAGAAGCAAATACAGCACCTACCATTTCCCCTGACTCTCATATTTCTAGGAGGTAAATGAAAGCAAACCAAAGCAAATCACTGTGATCATGAAAACATATGGCATCAAAAGGGGCTGCTCCACATGGCTTACATGGGAAACAGAATCTGACTTCTATCAGCATAATGAGAATTTGTTTCCATGCTGTTCTGATAAAGCAGGCCTCAGCTAGAAGGATAAATATGTTGGTGTCTAGGGATAAATTTAATTATTTTACATTTTTCATTGGTTTTATATGAGCAAGAAACGCAACTTCTTGCCTGCTGTTAGCAGGATTTGGATGGCTCATTGTTGCCAGTAGTAAATGACTCTAGATAAGCAAAATCCCACCAAAAACAGCTGAAAGAAGGGAAAACAAGGGCAACCTGTAAGAATCAGCACACAGTGTGTTGGCAATAACAGCCTGCAATGGTACCCGTTGTACTGACAAGTCCCCAACTGCACAGATCCAAGGAAGAATGAACTAAGAAAAGAGATGGATTTGTCTGGGTAGGAAATGGTAACTAATATCTTGACTCAGAGTTTAAGCTTCACCACTGATGTCTCATTTCTAAGACATTTAGAAAGAAAGATATGTCTCTTGTGTCTTCTTACAACGCTGATTTTATGGCACATGCAGTGCACGGACCTTAAGTCTTGGTGCAAAATCCAACCAGGCAGATCAGCTGCAAACCTTAGAGAGGTAATTTTATTCAACACAGGGATGGCCTGAGAGTCCAGTAAAGACAAGACTATTTCCCTCTCTCCAAAGGAAAAACAAAATAGATGTAATTCTATAGCAGGACTTGAAAAGCTTTTGGCTCTAGCCCACGAGTTACCTCTGTGAGGAGCCAAGCAGTCCCCTCCTGAGTGCTGCCCACCCAGCCCTTTGCCTGCCTTAGTCTTTAAGACTGGATGGCCCAAATTCTCGAAGTTATTAGTACATATTGCACCTACCAATGTGATTTTGAAAATTGATTTTAGGGGAAATGGCATTCAAATTATGGTGATGATGGAAGCTAAACTCTTTGTGAGACAAAATATGGTGGTGTAGAACATCTGCCACAATGAGGCTTGCTGAGGGTTAATGCAGTACTGAAGGATAATGTTTTCACTATAATTTTAATTGTCTTGCACTCAGAAATTCCTACAACATTTCCTATGTCCACATCTTTTTTTTTTTGTCACCTGTTATGTCAGATGAAAGATGACCATCAATCACTATGAATCATGCGCTAGAGCTTGTTTTTGCCAGCTCTGAAAAGGCTGAGCATTAAAATGGGCAGGAAGAAAATTAATGACCTACCAGGCACAAATCACAATTGCAGCATTTCAGAAGTACAGAGAAAAACTAATTAAACTGACTGCCACAAACCCAGGACAAGAAACTGGGAAATGTGCCAAAATAGGTCCTAAAATAGCTGCTTTCAAAAATGCAAACTTTTTTTTTTCTCTTCTTTCCTCACTTCCCTCCCCTTTGTAGCCACCCTGACATTTATTTCTGCACAGAACATCCAGGCAGTATCTTTCTTCCATTTAGTCTCCAAAAAATTCTGCAAACTAGAGTTAGTGTTCTATGCAGAGAACAGTTATTCCTTACTGAAATCCATCACATTTGATAAAAGATCATAGTATATTTGATCCTACTACAGAGCCACACCTCTACCAGAATTCCTGGTGGATGGACCTCAGCCTTGTCACAGTATGGTCATCCTTATGCTCCTGTTAGAGAAACAGGCAGCAAGATGGAGTGTTCCCAGAAACGGATGATAAAAAAGGAGGAGAAAGAGTAAAAATATATCTACTGAAAAATTGCTGGAGAGAAATGACACACTAAAGAAATTCCCAAGGAGAAGGACTCTCCTTGAGGTCAGGTGCCAATGTTAGACAGCAGATCTGTGTGCAGTGCCTGTCTCTGTCCCAGGTTTCTTGTTCGTGACACTGGAAGACTCACATTTTCTGTATGTCACTTCACCATTTAGAAAATTGTGTTTTCCTTCCCAGTTAGGCCCTACAGCTCTTCAGGAGAAGAAAATATCTCTTATTACCCATATGTCAAACACCATAGATTCTTTAGGAATATAAATTATACATTGTCATTTTCTGGCTCCACTATTTCTTTATTTGCATTTAAAATCAAAGTATCATGGAAAGAACCATCTTTGGTGTACATCAGAGAAACAGATGCATAAGCCCTTCTAAATATGCCATGAGTGCTGGTTAATTACAACCCTGAACTAGAGCACAGATATGCAATGAATGGGAAATTCAGAAGTTATTCCTATATCCCAGCTGTCAGAATGCACCTCATTTCCAAGCTCGTGTAGACAGGATTCCATCTCTAAAAACTGTAGTACTCCAATGTGTTAATTTGTTATTCTATGAGATTAATATGTAGTAGGAGGAAGCTGCATCCCTTTATCTTCTGCAGTCTTATGCTGATTTATGCTAAAGAAATCCTACAGAGAGGGAGAGATATAAAATTCATGTTACACTGTAATCAAGATTAAAAGGAATTAAGTACTTTTGTTTCTACTATCAAATTTGGCCGGTGATAAAATATTTTTCAGGAGACCTGACAGCCCTGTACTGCTTTTTCCCAAACACTGATGATCCTGACACTGGGGAGAAACTTCATTCACCAAAGTACGTCATTCTCACAAAGGCAAAACACAGAATTCCCCCATGCACGATGAGAAGTTCCTTGAGTATCATCAAGCTAAGCTGAAAGTGCCAGGTTGAAAGTGAAGAGCAAAGGGATATTGATCACAAAGACAAATTTTCCAATAGTAATTTTAAACCAATCTTGTCAGAAGGCAGCTGGATTCCAGAGTCTGTGACACCAGCTACTCCATCCTTCTGTTTCCTCACTCAGTACCAGGCAAAGTAGTACCAGAGTTCCCTAGTCCCTCCCTTTGTGTAGCTGCTGTGTGACTCATGCTAGCAGCTTTGGGCATCCTTGGGGATCCTTGGTGCAAGTTTTTTATTCACCACTCAGGAGAGATGCAGCTGTTTTTTTCCCTTGTTGAATCAATCTGTCAGTTCTTCTGTTTTTTATGGGAAAAAAAATTGTTTAAGACTGAAACTCTGCCCATTCCAAGATGTATGTGCAGACTAATAATTTAGATTAAACTCTGATATTGTTCATCAGCTCTCAGCTAAAATTTTCAGAAACAACTAAGTGACTTAGGATCCTGCTACACAGTTTTTATTAAAATATTTAAGAATTCATATCTCAGGGGAAGTCTGAGCCAGCCATGAACCTAGATGGCCATTGGGAGATAATTTGATTTAGGTCTCAGGGTCACCTAGGCTTCTGTGAAGGTACTCTAGTTATTTTTTAATTGAATGAGATCCTGAGAATAGGCTGAGGGAGGACTGAGTAGTACTCCATACATCTATAGTCTGTGCTAAATATTGCACAGTTTGGTCATTTCTCCAGAAAATAATAAATTTGTTAGACCAAGGTAAACACACCGCTATCAAAAAGGTTTGCTTATGGGTGAAGAGCAGTAGCAGTTGTGAGGATAAAGTCCCTAATCTTTTATGCAATAGATCCAGGGCACAGTGAACTAAATGCCATTTCTCCAGGCTTTAAATATATATGCACTTAAATCAGCCTTCTGGGGTATAGGAGTGCCTGTGCTGGAAGTTCGCCTGAAGTTTAAAGCACTAAAATAGCATTTCAGACACAGTAGAAGTCAATTGATTTTAGAGAAATTGTGACCACAGGTTTAACTACTACCCTCCCAAATTTCCAGCATCACAGTATCCTCCTCTCTTTGTCAGAGAGGGGAGTGCTGTTAGGGCTGAGGTGTGGTCAAAATTGCATGGTCAAAACAGCAGTGAATTTGAGCTCAGTCCTTTTGCATCCTGATTTTCGGCATTAAGGAACTGCTTCAGGAGCTTGGGACAGTAGGAGGCAGGGATGAAAATGTACGCCTAGTATACATCATGGCCTGCATCTTTAGAGATCTGGCCTACACTTGCACAGTCTCTTGCCTCCTAAACTGACCCCTCTTTCCTTATCTTGTCCTGCTCATATGTGCTGGCTGGGATGGCACTGGGGGGAACCTCCATTAAATACAGACAAGCTGGGAGACACTGGGCTGCTGCTGACTGTGAGCTGCTAACAGCACGTGCCTAGAAAATGGGAATTATTGTGGCATGCTTATCTGCTTAAATTTTTTGCTCTATTCTTGGTTAAGCCCAAAATTCAGAGAGTTGTGAAGTGGTTTATAGGTCAGGTCCATTTCTCTCTTGGCTGTACTGTACTTGGTGCATGTAGTTACTTTCTAACTGATCAATCTTGTCAACAAGAAATTAGCAAGTATTTAGCTCTCATTTCTCTGGATATAATGACAGATTCATAGACATTAAGTGGCTGGTACTTACAGCTATTTCATATTAGTCTTAGACTGTGGCTAAAGCACCAGATTCTCATTGTGGGACACAGGATTCAACCTCATGGCTCCAACTGTCATGTCTAACTCAGGTACGTATCTCAAGGGATAAAGACAAAATTAAAACAAATTCTACTCCTAATACTATGAAATCTGATTAGTGCAGAAAGGGCAGCTCTGAGCCGATATTTGATATGGTGATGATCACATTTAACCCCATTAGTCATTCCTGATTTGCTTAACATGTGCATCATGCTGGACAAAAAAATATTCAGAGACCAAATCGATATGTTTCTTTTAACACTGGGTGTGCCCTTGCTTCTTTCAGTTCACTGTGACCTCAAATGCTGACATCCGGATTTGATCCAAGTTTTTATTCAACTTTACAGACACAAGCAGAATGGAGAACTCCTGATTCCAGCACTAAAGGAAGCAGGATTTACAACCGTTATGGCAATATATTAAAGTTATTTTGTGCATCACAGTGTATCCAGTGGCACCAGTAATTGTTCATTGATCCTCTGTACCTAAAAGGTTGCAGCAGGGTTGTTTGCCAGCATTAGTTAAGCAGAACAATGGTTGTGATTGGAAAAATATTGAACACTTTCTATGCTGAGGTTATGCCTTGTCACAGTTCTTTTTCAGCTGGGTTACTCTGTTCTGACCTGTCATGAAACACCTGTTCTTCAAGCAGTGTCTTTGCATGTTTGCTCTGTTAGCATCTTTTTCTCTCTCTTTCCTCTTTGTGAAAACATAGTTCTGACAGTGACTTTGGAAAACCTCACAGCTGTTTTTCTTATTCCGAAGAAAAGACACCCCACCACTCACAAAAGACCCCACTTGGCTTTTCTTTATGATACTGCCGTTGTGTGGGTCCATAAAACACCCTGCTTCTTAAAAACTGTGCAGCCAGCCACTGTTGTGTTATTTTATTTGTCTCTTTGTAATTCTGGTTTTGGGTAAAACTGGATTTTTTCCTTAGGACAATGATGCAGGGGGAGGAAGAGAGCAAAATTTAAGAAAGAGAAAAGCCTGATGGTCAGTAAATAATGAAAAACACTGATGTAGCTGAAAAGACTTCATGAATCAATGAGTCATCAGGACAAAGACATGTTGTAGAGCTAGGAGTCAGGGAAGCATCTAGACATTTGGCAAATCTAATGAGCTCAAATAGCAGATATATTTAGCAGTGCTGTGTGACATGAAGGATGAATCTCATAGTCAGGTTAACTCTTCAACGACGGTGGGCATAAAGCCAGTCATCTAAGCTCTGACTGAGATACTGGGCAGGAAAAGTCCTGTCTTCTCTTGGGGAGAGATTGATGCAAATAGGTGCGTAAATAGTCATTTTTCTATTCTGGCCTTGTTTTTGTGAGACTGACATCCACATGAAAAGCTGTAGTAAACTACTCAGTACAAGGCTATCCAAGCAGGCTCAGGAAAAAAAAGTATTTGTTCTAAGACTGATGGTGACGGTTTTACACGTGTCAGCAGAGCAGATGGAAGGGGCTCCTTTTCTAATGTCATGCAGAAAGCCCAATCCCAGACCTGACAGTGTCAGTTCCATGGAAGCAGGCCAGGATCAGTAACCCCCTGTGCAACTCAAAGGTGTAGAAGGACAGACCGGAATTTTCAAAATCACACTTTACCATCTCCACAAATTGTGAGGACAGTACAGTTCCAGGACAAGTCTATCAGGGAGAGTCTTTCACTGCAGACAGAAAAGTGAACTCTACTGATCCAGGAGTCAGGAGATTGAGATTAAACCTACCAGTGACACAACAGAGAGGTGGAAGATTGGATTCAAGTATTTTATCTACTTTATCTACTTTAAGAGACTTATCTGGGCCTCTTCCACAGTGAGAAAACCTTTTCTGTGGGATTAGCTGCCAGTAGGGCAGGTACTACTCACTGACGGTATTTTTCAGGTTGGTACCTGGTAAGTAGTAGTGTCTGGGTTAGAACATGGAATTTTTTCAGAATTTAATTTCAGGGAATAGCTTTGGTTTCCATTCAGTTTCAGAAAGAATTAAGAAAATTAAATAAGAGAAATTCCTTCTTTTTTTCTATCTGAAAACATTTTTCTGTTTCACCTCTAAGTGATACAGCCAGTATACCTCAAAGGTCCTCAGAGGGTCACTGAGACAATATCTAACTAAACACCAGCCTCAGAGACTTTGAGGGAGGTGACTCTCTTTTAGGGAAATTAACACAATGCCAGTTTATCACAGAAAAGAGGTTAACTCTGATATTGATACTTCTGCTAACTGCTCAATTATTTTCACCCCAGGACAGGAAAAGTCTATGACAGATACTACAGAAAGGAGAAAATAGAAAGATTAGGAAGCACAAAACTGAATGGTAGCAAAAGCTAGCTCGGTCTCACCAGTATTAATTGAAAGAATATTCCCAATAACCTTTGTTTAAGGAGTGCACAGTTTTCCAATATTGGATTAGAATTTAGGATTAAAACCAGCCCTTATCATGATCTTGTTGTAGTCTTGACCACTCAGTAATTTTGCTGTTTGGGTCTTTTTCAGAAAAATGGGGTTCACATTGCTTTCTCAGTGTTTTTGTAGTTTTCCACAAGGCAGAAGCCCAGTGTGGTTCCCTCTCTCCCCAGAAAGGGTAAATGAGCCCCAAGCTGAAATCACAAAGTGTTGTCACCGTGTTGTCTCTACTCGTGAGTGGTTTGTTAGCACAGGGTAACCAGGATCCTAGGGCTGGTCCAAAAAGCACTGACAATAATGTAAATATTGCATTTCAAATATAGACCTGTCTTTGACTGCTGCATCTGGCCATCCTGAAGCAATCAGAAAAAACACCACACAGGGAAGTGGGTAACCAGTCTGCCTAAAATTTCAAGCCTTTGCAGGGCATTATTTGTGAACACTTTCCAGAGTGAGAATGATGCAGTTCATTAGAAAATGCATTTTCAGACAGATTTACATAGGAGAAAGAACTGACATCTCTTGAAGGTATCATTGCAAATGATTTATGTGGTTTGAGTCAAAATTTACTATGAAAGGTCGTTCGTCCCACAGCTTGTGGAGCAATTTATAGCTGATAAAAATGGTAGCATTCAGGCAGCCAATCTCTATCAAAACCAAACAAATTTATTACAGTGTCTCAAAGCTTAATACTTCCTTCACAGAGCAAAACCACAAAATATGTGTAAGTTATGTTAGTGGCATGTGTCAATGGCCAAAAGAGAGAGGTTTTGAGATGGAAGGAATTCCATACAACATACCTTCTGTTCTTTTAGTGAACATCAAAAATCAGCATATTCTAACTGCCATGTTTCTTGTTGCAGCTTTCTGGAAAGACAGTTTATCTTGAAATGTCAGCATACAGAAAGATGGAGGTAGGAGTATAGGACTATCCCACCAATCTCTTTTCATCCCTGTTTTATAATCCAAGCAGTAAAGTAAAGCAGAAATGTGAAGGAAAACAGAAATCTTACTGTTAGTGTTTGGAACTGCCATGCTTTGAAAAGAAATCAAAACATAAGTCACAGTTGAGTTATCAGTCCCTAACCTTGCCCTGTTGATCTATGTATTTTATTAAAAATCTACGGACCCAAAAGTGCACGTCTTAACAGCTGACAAAGTCTCCAGCAGATGGGATTTTTTTTGTGCATCACTATTGGGCCACATTTGCTCAGCCTGGCATCTATTTATTCCTTTGCCCAAAACCATAATAATTATTATTATAATTTGTACATTTAAGTGCCAGATTTTCTGATTTGTCTGAGCTGCTCTCATCACTAGAATAGGCAAAACTGGCTTTAAGCCACTTATATCTTCCCCTGGAGTCTGGAGACAGGCAGATGTCAGTCCAGTACCTTGCATAAATTAGAGCAGCCTCAGGAATGCTCTGCCTGGTTACCAACAGACACAAAGGGCTACTCTGGTGCCCAAGAACAACCAAGAAAGCAGAATGCTCCCATTAAGTTTCTTTTGCCCCGATATCTCTTTTCCATTAGGGGAACACAAAGCACAACGTGATTCTTGGAAAGTTCCTGCTTTATGTCATGAAGAGATTTAATTTTTAGTAGGAATCATAAGAGGCAAGAGGTACCAATTCCATGACATTGTAGGGCTGGGACACAGAGAATGTAGTGTGTCTGAAATTTTTTACCAAGAATGATATTTGTCTTTTTCCTTGGTATTAAAGGATACGGGAGAGTAAGTTCTGCTTTCTATAATATATGAAATACATTCTATGACATCAGTGAGGTATTTTTTTACCTAATGTATCTTATAGCCCAGTAATTTAGGGTACAGTCTTGCTACCTGTTCCAGGGACCTAAATTATACCAGCTAAGTGCAGATACAAAATTATATCCATAATTTTACAGGTTTAAAATTATATTTTGTGTTAAAGACAGCCAATTGAATATAATATGTGTATCTGCATGCAGATAGAGGATGTAAATTCTGACTGGTTTTCAAGGGAACATCAGTAAAGCATTGCCAAAGGGAGAGAACTGTGTGATATAATCCATCTCAGGCATTATTTCATGATCAAGGTAATTTTTCTGTCCCTGTGGCAATATTTTACACAAATAATGCTAAAGAAAACTGTCCCTATTTGTTTCATCATGATTCTGAATGTAAATCTTCATTCGAAAAGCCTTCTGAAACAGAAAGTGAATACTAAATTGAAGGGCTTGTGTCTGCAAATGTGGTGTGGGAGAACCAATGCCTGAGTCACTGGGAAACAACAATTCCATCTGCTGTATAATCACCTCCCATGTAGAGAGAATCAAGCAGAGGAGCAAAGAGTTATGCCTGTGCACAGTGGTATGTGTCTTTAGCACAGAATGCCTATTTTCCTTCTATTTTTTAAACTTTCCATTTCTTGAAACATCTTCCCCTAACAGGGAGCTAATATTTAGTACATCTTCTTATTCCATGTCCCAGGCCTTTGGCCTGTATGTCTTCTTGGGATTCCTCTTTCGCTTTATAGTCCTGAGCATACACATTTTACATAATGAATGAGACACAATCTTTGGCATGAGAAAAACCGGGGTGTAAAGACTTCTCAAATTATTGTATCAGTATGCAAAATAAGGTTGAATTAAGATCACTAAAACAGCCTTAAATCTGAATTTTTATTAGATGCCTTGAAATTGCATCTATATTCCCTTTGTATATTTCCTAAGAATGTAATTTTCCAAGTTTTTAAATCATCAAATGGGGGAAAAGGGTAGAGTTTATAGACTTTATCTTGCACAGAGAAATGCTGACACTCACGCAAATCATTGGGGGGTTGGAAACTTGAGGTCTGCCTCTGCGCTAGGCTTAAAGCAGAAATTGACAGTGGTAGCTGATTGTCATCCTCTCTGTGAAGAGCTCTGTAGGAGAACCAGAAGCTTTTTCAGAAGGTTTTGCAGAGACTTGCTTTATAGCTGACTGACACATAAAAAAATGCATTGAAAGAAAATGTAGGCTCTTCTTGGGGGCACTGCCAAATACTGGCCATGAAACAAGAGTTAAGTGTTTCTAAAATTCAAAACCCTACTCTGAACCATGAAGCATCAGAAATTTCAAGAAACAACATCCTTACGTATTTTCTATTTTTCTTTAACTTTTTTTTCTTTAACCACCTCTGGTTTGTTTGTTTTCCCTGACTTCATTCATGAAACTAGCTTCTCTTTAGAAAAAAACAAACAAACAAACATTTAAAGCAGGCACATAATGCAGAGTATTAAACACCAGATCGTTAAAGATCAGAAAAATTATTAGCAGCTGGAAAACAAGCCTCTCTAATGGGATGTATCAGACTGATGTTACCAGCTGGCTTACAGCCTCTATAGCAGTTGAGGGAGTTGGAGAAATGTTTGGGACTTCAGTAAGACCTCAATACAGAACTGGAAACAAAGTAACCTATTGCTGTTCTTGAAAATCATACACATGGCCTGCAATATAAAAAAATAATCCCCCACAAATATTAATAAATTAAATTAGGTAAATGTTTATCAGATGTCACTCTTGCTCAAGATACTTTCATCAGAAGCTGAGATAAATTCATAACAGAGTATCATAAGGATCCTTCACCCTCTACAGATGTAATTTTTCAGTTCATGGGGTTCTTGATTATTTTGTTTCTTGGGTTTTTTTGGAAAGAAGACTCATCTGGATTTATTTTTGCCAGTTAGGATTTTTTAGAGTTTTTCTTCTTGGCACTGTGATTAGGTCTTGCGAAATTTTAAGCTTTATATATATTTTTAAGAGAGTCATTTTTTATTTGCAACAGTGCATTTAGAGTTCCTCTCTGCAATCAGCTTCCAAGACTTCTTTTAGTCTTTTTGTGGGTATCTGAGACCAGAAAATAAAGAGATGTTAATTAGACATGTTTGTTTTCTAATTGGGGAACAGATGGCAGGATGCTCTAGAATTTTAATGGTGACTGAGGCAGGTTTCAGGGTAATACTTTTGTTTAAGTGCCTGGAAACTGTATAAGCACAGCTCAGTTGCTCCTGTTACATATCTGTCTGAGACTGACTGGCTGTCTCAGGACGTAGTCACACATCCTCTTTCAGCTCCAGCTGTTCCAGCTGAGACATTTACTCCCCACAGCTGTTCATCATTGCATCCAAACTGGAGATCCTTACCACCCATCTGATTTATTGGTGGAGATGCTCACATAGCAGTCCCCAGCTTGCTCTAACCAGGGTAACTACCATGGTGCAAGTGCTGGGTGTGTTTGCCTGTAATGCCAGGGAGCAGAAGAGCCTCTGCATGGGAGGGTTAGAACATTCACTGTGAGGGCTGGGAAGAGCGAATGAGGTGGGAGAGATAAAGTCACCTCTTTGGGAAGTGCTGTTGGAGGCAGGATGAAAGGCATGTCTAGCCTCTGGGAATGATAGCCCACTGCCACTGCAGTGTGCAGAATATCCAGATGCTTCTGCTTCATTCTTGCCTTGGAAACCTCCAAAATCTACCAGCTAGTGTCAAGGCCCTTGTTTTGAATGAGTTTGGAGCTCTCTATACCTCTGGCAAGTTAATCACATCTCCAGAGCACTGCAGGGCAAGATCTTGAAAAGAATCTTATTTTTGAAGCAGTTTTTCATTGCTACCGCTGTGAGTGGAGAAATAATGAAAAGGTGACATTGGCAGCAAAAACTCATTGTCACTAGATTTGACCAGCTCCATCAAGGAAAGATAGGAAGAGAGAAACTTCAAGGAGAAATATATCTCACACTGGGGTATGAGTCTGCTTTATTCCTTTCCTCACTTTCTCCCTACCAAATTTCCTCACAGAGATCAAACTCTACTCCTGTTAATTTTAGAAATATTGAAAAGTCTCAGGGAGAGAGGTCTGTCATTATTTCTTGGACATGGAAGGATCCACATATTATAAGTGGGAACTAAGACCAGAAGCTGTGCCCTTGGTGATCCATGCAGGAGTCAAGGATTATACACTGGTGAAAAATACTTTTACATAATCATAGAAAAAAAAATCCTATAGCAGATTTTAGTTTTGTAGAGTGAATTGTCAAAAAAAAAAGAAAAAAAAACAAAACCAAAACCAACCAACAAACAAAACTTATATACTGCTCCCAGCTGTAGTTACTTGGCTGGTAGAGATAAACATGTGTATAGCATAGTATTGCCATCTTCTCATCTCCTGTCATCTCTTTGCTTTCTCCTCCCCTAAGGCACAGGGATGGATTTGATGACTCCTAATCTCTATGTTTTTATCGTAGCATCTCACAGCTTTCTAGCTAAAGTGCTTGTCAGTGTGGAATGAAAGATTTAGAGGAAGAAATGTACTGTACAGGAGTGAAAGTACCAGGGTGAGATCTAACTTGTCTAAACTGAAAGTATATTTCACAGAATCTTTTTCATCAGCTAGCAAAGTACAAAATAAAGGATAAAAGAATGTGAAAAACTGGAGGTACTGAGCACCACAAGGAATATCCATGGTGATGGTTCTGAGCAGAGAATTACCTTTGCCATTATTAGATTTGGAAAGCTCATTGAAAAGTCTGTCATTCCTGTGGTTCTCAGACTGCATTATTTGTTTTTCCGTATCTCCTCGGATCTGTTGGGGTGATCTGAAGGATATGTGTGTGAAGAAATGAGAATTTTTCTTCCTTTTGCAAACAAAAAAATGGGTTTTGCTCAAATACACAGGAAAAGGTCTTGTCCTCAAACATGTTCATAACCTATTTAGTAGTAGGAGTTTTTTAGGAGCAGGAGAATCAAAAGCAAATTTGTTCATACCAACTATTGCACAATATTTCCCTACTCTTTTACAACACTCTGAAAACAATGTCAGTAGAAGGTACACAAGTTAATACAAATCATATGCCCTTCAAACTTATCAATATGTACTTGGATCTGTAACATTAAGCCTTCACAGTCTTTATAGTTTTCATGATAGTGAATGTGTATTTCAGCTCGGGACTGATATAGGTGTTGTTCACATAACTTTCGACACAGTTGGATCAGTCTAAGATTGCACCTGCTGCAGTGATAAGAGTGTTAATAGATGAATGTGCTCTTCTGAAACTGGCCAAACAACGGAAAATTGTGGATAGCTTTTGATATATTTCTGACTGCGTTATATTCATGTATTGCTCCTCTTTTCAAAAATTCTCATCTGCATTTTTTCAGATTGGTTTCCCAAGGGAATTTACTCAGTTTTTGTGGAGGAAACTGGCTGTTAAGGCTAAATCTGGTCACAACCCAGAGGACCATTTTCCAGCCCAAGCCTATTTAGGAAGGGAATGGCAATTTGTTTTCAATGACTTCACTCACTCTTTCTCCACTGTTTCCAGTAAATGCAGGCGTTGTTCTTCTGGTATGAGCTCAGCACATCATTCCTAATGTGGTCCTAACTGAAATTTTACATTACTTACTGAAATATGTACTTTTCTTTATATATTCTTTATCTCTCATGTGATTATGCTGAATCATTGTTAAATGAAGAAAAAGATCTGATGAGCTATCCACAAAAAAACTAAGCGACATTAGATCATCACAACTGGTGCTGTTAAATCAAACGTAAATAACCAATTATTAGCCAGCAGATCCCAAACTCTGCCAAATAGTTTTCGGTCGCTGTGTTTACACAGTGACAGATTCTCATGTTAGTCATATCCTTCTGAACAAATGTTTTGGATGGACTCTTAAATCAGTGTCCACAAGGAAATAGAGGGAGGCAGCCAAACTCTGTTGAACGTCTGCCATTGACAAAGGTTAAGCATTTACAGTCACTCTCTGCCTAAGTATTCCAAGGAAATAGTAAGGAGTGAAAAACAGAAGGCAAGGATGTTCTGTACTCTCAGCAACAATGCAGTGAGGGCCACAGAAGCAATTCCAAAATTGCTGGTTACTGGGCCAGATCCTGTTCCCATTAACGTCATTGGTAAAACTCCCCTTAGGTCTAAAGGGACAAGGATGGGGCAACTAGTCCTTCAAATGACTAAGGAAAAAATAGTGAGGTCCTGACTCTTTTCTTTTTCCTTCCACTTCTTGATCATGAAGAATCCCTATGAGACTGAATAAAGCTAAGTCAGGATGTAAGTATGTGCTTTAACCGGACTGTCAGGAAGGCTAATATATATTGCATCCTCTTAATTTCCCTAAAATACTATGCCCATTTTCCCCATTTCTTTTCTAGCCAATCATAATATTTAATTTTATTCTGTCCCAATTAGTTTCACTCACAAAAATCAGATGGATTACAGCAAAGGAAGAATTTGTTTGGGTGAAAATAAAACTTAAATCAAGATGAATCTTGCTATTTTGGTCCTCTCATCACACAACTATAAGGCCACATATTTTGGGATGATTTTATGGTCACTGTCCTGACATTTAAACTTTAATCCTCGCATAAACCTTTTGCAGGGCAGATGGATGTATGTAATTCACTGACAGTTCTGCTCTGACATCTCTATAGCATGTTGAACCTGCAGGTATCCTGAGGAAGGGACAGTGGTGGACAACTGCTGCAGCCACACAGGACACAGGGGATATGTCCTTCCTCAGCAAGGACAATACAATTTTGGGTTTCCTTTGTTTTTCAGGTTAAAATTAAATCTGAAAGGCAGCAATCCTTCTGTAGATATTTAAAAATAAATGCAAAGTGGGGGAGATATATTTGATTAAAATTTAGACCCTTACCTGCTTTTAGCCTATAGTGTTCCACTTTTGTTATCCCTTAATAAGCAAGGGATGATGATTTGTGCATAAACTGAAAATATAAATCTTACTCTTAAAGTCAGACAGTACCTGAAAAATGAAAAATTGTTTTCTCAAATCTCTGATTTACCATTCTTAAAGAAGGTATCACTGAGAATATAAAGCTATTGAGCAGCTCCAAAGATGATTTTGCATTACTTTAGCCTTTTTGGGTTTGTAAAGATCATTTAGTTTCTATGAATTAGGATATACTCCACCACACACTGTAGTCAATGGCAAGACCTGTGAACATCAGTGGAAGACAGCTTGGACTCTCTGTGCAGCAAAACACAGAGGCAGCATAACCTGTGAGGTACCTACTGGACTGTGGAAGAAATGAGGGCAGGAAGCACCCAGGGAGATAAAGTGAAACAATGATCAACTGGCATCATGGAACCAGACACCTGCTGCTCCTTCTAGTCTGTCAGAGGTGGCACCTTCTATAGGAAAGAGATGATGGGATGGCGTGAGTTAAACATTCCATGTCCAGCCCCAATACTGACCCAGACATCATTTAATCCTCATCACGTGTCCATATGAAAACTGGCTGATGGGAAACTTTGTGGGACCCTCTGAGAAAGAAGCCTCTTGCAATCAGCCAGACCTCCCAAAATCCACCTCTTGAACCATGAGCTTAGAGTCCACATTTCCTCATTTTTGCCATGATTCTGTTCTAGCAATAAACAGCTACAAGTGATTCCTCAGAGCACAAAAACCCATTCCAAAGGGAGTGGAAATATTTGCCGGTCCCTGGCCTTTAGCCTTTACAGAGAACTTCAAAGGATTTTAGTGAAGCTCTGAGAAACCTGGTCTAGTGGACGGTGTCCCCTCCCATGGCAGGGGTTTGGAGCTAAATGATCTTTAAGGTCCCTTTCACCCAAGCTGCTCAGTGGTTCTATGAATCTGGGCCACAATTTCATTTTACATCAGAAACCCTCCTTCACCAAGACTGACATGTGGCCCAAGACTTTCGCTCACATCTTAGTATAACTGGCCAGCATACTCCTTTTTTATCACATTTCTAAGTTCTCTTGAATCAGTAGCAACATTCATGAACAGTAGGTTACACTGATGGGAGGCAAATTTGTCATATTTTGTCCAAAGCATAATCCAGTAAAGGATATGCCTGGTCAGACATGCTGAAGTAACCACTAAAGCTTTCCTTGGTTAAAGACCACTAACTAAATCCACAGCTAGCCCAGATGGGGCTACTTTTCACAGTAAACAGCTGAGTTGCAGAAATTTGTATCTCAGCCATACAAACTATCCTGAAAACTAAACTCAGGATAATCTTCTCCTGGCACTAAATCTGAAGTGGATTAAATATATATTTTTAACAACAATGCATTTGTCAGGTTATTGGTTTAAAAATTTTAGAACAAGGGAACAAAGAACTGGAACTCTTCCAGAGGAAGAGGTAATTTGATGATTCCCTATATAAATCTAACATTTCTTCATCTTTTATAAATGGAATTTTACAGGTCATTAGTCCCTTAATGTAGTGTAGCTATCAGTTTTAGGAGGTTTGTGTGTATGAGAGTGCGTGTGTGTGTGTGTGTGTGTGTGTGTGTGTGTGTGTGTGTGCAAGAAAAAGCATTAAAATGGTTGAGATACAGAGAAAATTGACTGCTGCATAGTCACCACTTTTCATAAAGATTTTTACTACACCCTTGGTATTATGGATCTATAATATGCAAATGTGTAGCATCATTAATATGCATTTGCTGCATACACCCTCCTTAACAGAGTATGTTATGGGAATACAAATTAAAAACAATATACTCGACTCAGCTAAATTTTAATGGCCCATTGTATGAGGTCCCCAATTGGGAGGTACCTAAGCCCTTTGTCTCCGATACTTCCCTTCCTTCCCCACATCCATTTTCTTTATTTGCTCTTGTTTTCACTGACACGTCCACAGCTGATTTAGTTAGATCTCAGCATAAAAAGTAAAGCAATAGGAAGGCTCCTTGTTACCTTCAGCAGCAGTAGCTGGCACAAGAACTGAAAGCTGAGTCCTAGAAACGAGTTCAGCCAAGAGTGCCCATGATGGAATAAGCTGTGCAGCCCAATCTTTTGCGTAAACATATCCTGAGGTTGCTTTGGCTTGTATTTGCTGCTGATGGGAGCTAAGGCTTTACCTAACAGGGGTGAGTCATCTGACCATATACCCTGGCACACTTCTCTCCTGGTCTTCCCTTCCTGGCTGCCAATCCAGGGAAAAGAAGCTTCTCATACCTTCCCTTCATCCAACAAAATCTCTCTGGAGGGACACCAAGGGCTGTCTCTGGGAACCTGAAGATACTGACTCACATGTACCAGTGGCTTAAGTTTTGACAGTGGATGCAATTACTGGTCCCAAGTTTTCCTTTCTGATTCTCTACCAGAGTCAGCATTTGTGCTACGAGGACAGACATAACCATGAAGTATCTTTAAAGCACTGCAAATTGTAGCCCAGCATTTTAAAGTCAACTGTGTTGACTGTGGCTTGACCTAAGATGAGCCTCAAAGTGAAGCCTTTCAGGAGTCAGTTCACAGGCACAGCAGCCAGCGACACTGCTGGCATTAGAGAAAGCAGATGCCACCCAAAATGAAGTTACCCATCCTCATTAGCCAGTGCATGCAGTCAAATCTAATAATGAGCTTGCTGTTCTCATCAGTGCTCTTCGCTTGCAGACTTCATAGATCAGATGCACCTCCAACCACACTGTGGGGACAGTGTCATCTGACAGTGGTTGTGACAAGGATTGGTAGGGAAGGTAACTTTTTCCACGCCACAGTTAAATCTGTCGAAGAATTGGGTAAAAGTCCTTAGTGGACACGAAGTGTTTAACATACTGCCAGTTTGTGCTCAAGTATTTAAGACAAACTTAATACACACTTAGATAAACTGAAAAAATTTATAAACACTTGCATTTTTACAGTTTCCTTGGTATTATTTATTCAGTAATGGATGTCAATGTTATTTTCCTTTACTTAACAATGATTGTCCCACAGCTTAATCCTTCCAAAATGCAGTGGGGAGAAAAATAACACAGCAAGATGCACTCTGCTAATTGGGCTTCCCAATATGGTGTGAGGACATTTGTCACTCAGCTTGCTTATTCAGTGTTTCATATTCAAGCTGTTTCAGCAGGTCTGGCTACTCTTGTGGGAAATTAAGCTGCAATCAGATTCTGCAGTCATCCAGGTCTAGACTGTGATATTGATCACGGAACAGACAAACTGAAGGAACAAGGCTGAAATGGCCACTTTGTATAGGAGCACAGTTACTTGACAGAAAATGATCTTTTGAGGATGTAAATCTGCTGTGTGGGGTGTAATGTGCTTGATTCCAAAAGCTGTGACAGCTAGGAAAGATTCTGCTAATTTTAATTACATCTTTCTTATGTCACCTTGTCCATGAATCTGGTTACATCAAACCTCAGAGTTTGGTGTAACTCAGGATCTCTTTCAGATTTGCAGTAATTAATCACAATGTCTTTCATGGAAATTTCATTACAGATGTGAAAGAAAGAGCATGCTGCCCTGATGCAAAGATTGCAGAACCTTTGATGCAGTTGCTCTGTCCTCAAATTCCTTGGTAAGTCCCAGCCGCTGCCTACAACAGGAATCTCAAAGTTGAAAACGCCAGGAGGCCTATACAAGTTCCCATCATGTGACAGATTTTCAGCTGAAACTTTTGTAAGTTTTGATTCCTTTATCAATACTTGACAACCACTGAACATGGGTTGTTGAAGTTCTTCATGCTTTGAACTAATTTTACCACAGCTATAAACATGTTAACCAGTGAAGCAAGAATAGGATGACATAATGGAAACAAATATTTTCCTTTGCCAGTTTCAACTAGCTGATGATTAGGTGTGAAATGTAATATTGATAATGTTCTCAGTGTTCGAGTCCAAAGATGAGTGGAAGTGGGTTTGTAACGTGAAACAATCTCTATTTGTATACAAATAATCCTGGCTAGGATGGGCAAAAGGCCATATAAAAATAAAGATCCTGAACACTGACTTATAAAACACAGATATAAATTCCAGAGGGCAAGTGATGACAGAGATAGAAATGACAGTTGTGAACTAGGATATTATTATCTCACAATCATAAGTTCCTAACAAAAACTATAAAATCATTAAAGATTTTTTTTGTTCTTAACTAATGTTTAGAGTGTGCATTATACAGGAAACTCAAAGAAACTGACAGTGAATTGACACAGTCAGTAAACCTAGGCTGTAAAAAAAATGTAGTGAACACTACTACAAATTAAAGAGAAAGGACTCTAAGGATAATCATAGTTGTGGATTTTAAGAAACCTCAGAAAATGTACCTGTCCAAATAATGTCTAATGGTATCTTACAGATTCTTCAGAGACCACAACATCCTTCACATAATGTTTTCATTTGTGAAAAGGATAACCAAACTTTACATACATGCTTAAATAAAACAAACACATACAAAATAAGCACTTTTTGGAAGCATAATTTCCTTTCATATCTTATTTTTTATAAACTCCAGAGAGTGAAACAAATTATTGGTTAATTTGGAAAAGATTCAAAAGGATTTTAAGTGCACTTGCATCCTACTCTTAGAAATATTTGATCCATTACTTCCTTCTCTGTGAAGTCACATCTGTGAAGAAAACCCTTGGTTAACTCTTGAACAAAGACTGGGAATTGCTCAGAAGATATTCCCTGTTTCACACCTCCACAGTGCCTGGCAGCAACGAGCACCCTGTTGTCCTCATAGCTGGAACTGCTAAAGGAGAATCCCAGGATGACAGAGACCTTCTCTTCAGAAATCTCACTTCAGTGGGCTACAACAAGTGTTACTGACAACAGCTCCTATTGTTTGAATTACTTTCTAGCTTACAACAAAAAGACTTCGGGCCAAAATTCTTTCCTAGGACCTAATTGGTACCAAAGACATTTCCCTCAAGACCTGCAGTTAGTGAGTGCTCCACCAGAGTCCATAAGAGAGGAGAAATAGCTTGCACATCTGAGAACCATGATTTTACACACTTTGTCTGAGCAAAAGTTTAAAAGTTCATATGAGCATCACATTCTTCTCAGAATAAAAAAAAAGCAAAATGAGAAGTATTGAACAGCAAACCTAAGAGACCAAGAAATTCACCACAATATCCACCAGAATGTCAGTTCAAGCCCTGCAATGTACAGCAAAATAGACTTTTAGCAGAGAGATACTTCCCTTATAGAGTTAAAAACAACAAGTCCAAGCTGAAGGAGACTGGCTCACAGCAAATAATTGAAAATCCTCCATGATCCAGTCTAGAGTCAATTCACCTTATTGCAGTAAAATAAAATAAAACCATCAGTTGATAGGATAGCCCTGGTTAATCATTCAGTCTTCCACTCCTAAGAGGAAGATAGCAGGTCACAGTGCTCCTGGCTAATGGCAAAAATAACTTCTTCAGTGAAAATTCTGTGTCTCTATACAGAATTTTTGTTCAAAAGATGATAAAAGATCATGTGAAAAGCAGTGCACAGGAAGGGCTCAGTCTGATCTGGCTGAATTGGCTTTGAAGCACTGGTCTCTGAACCACTTGCTACAATTAACACGTCCCTTTCCTCATTAATATTGGACCCAGCTGGTTCAGGCCCTGTAAGGATGGCTCATCTGGCGCCCTGATGAGATCAGTGGAGGAACGTAAATACAACAGAAGCCACTGCCATCAAAATAAGCTGCTTCTTCAGCATAAGAAAATAACTAATTTACATCAGAAAAGTGATATTTCAGTTTCTCATTCTATGACCATTAAAATGAGCTGCGTATTTTCTCAATATTCAGGAAAAAAAAAAAAAGCCAGAAGGTATGGCACAGCAGTAGTGAGGATCAAATTAGGACAGTAGGAAAGCTAGTTCAAGCTCAAACTCTATTTCTTTTCCTTTTTTTTTTTTTTTTTTCAGATAGGGTGTTCTTGATTTTATTTCTGCTAGGATGCAAATGTATTGAGCCAGAAAGGTGTACAGACACAAAATTTCAGAAATTATAGATTCAGTATCTGAATTAGATACTATTTCCCATCCAAAGTTCTTTAGATGTTTTAGAAAAATTGATTAGATTCCAGTGCATCTGAAAATGCTATCCTACTCATTTGACAGAGAAAAGAGAATTATATCAATTGCTACTAGCAGAAAACAGGTCTGTGTCAAAGCCTGGGCCAAACCCCAGAAATCTTGGGCTCTACTTGTAAGGGAATATTACAGTCCGCTCCAATGACTCTGGAGGTTGTAAATACTTTCTTTTCACATTCTAAGCATACACACGTACCTACTAAAGAAAAAAAACAAACAACTTTTTAAATCAGAGCTATTGGATTCATCAGGAAGCCAATGTTTTGACTGCTTTTAAAAATTGCTCATTAAAAGACTTACAATAGGTTGGTTTTATCAACTTAATTCTTTTTGAAACAGAAACAGAGACGAGAACAACTCTTTCTCATTAAGCAGACAGCCACTGCAACCCTCATGCCTTCAAAACAGCCAAGTTTTCCATTTCTGTAAATTAGTGAAGTGGCACCTGAGAGTGCTCACTCATGTTTCACAAAGACCTGTTAAGTAGTGACTGTACTTATGAGTTTATAATACTTGTACTTGCTGTGGATGGTGATGCCTCTCCTGCCACAGCCCTGAGACATCAAGGATTTCCAAAGCTGTTCAAAACGTTTATTATGGGAAGAAAAATTGTTATGCTGAGTGAAATCTTACATGTTGAAAAAGTCCAATTCTTCAGAAGCCTGTGTTCAGGCAGCATGATAGGCTGTGAGGGCATTTGTCCTGAGGCAAATGATATACTGTCAGCCCAAGGGAGCCCTGCTCTCCTGAAATTTATCTGGAATACCACAGCAGATGAATCACTCTTCTGGTAAAAGCGTCCTTGAGTGTACTATTAAGAAAGAAAACGGGACTCTGAACACATTTAGCAGATCTGTAACTGGAGTTGAGTAATGCAGCCAAGCCCCAGATTTCAGCAACACATGCTACTCTGCCCTCACACTACTCGTAAACAACTTCTTTCCTTGCTGCTTTCCAGCCAGTTCACTTCCCTTTCTAATCCCAGGAAGTCACTGCCCACCCTTAAATGCTGAAAGATACATTTTAATCAAGTGAAGAACCGAACAGTAGCATAATTTTACTTAAAGCACACACCAAGCCACACTTTAGAGCTATTTGGGGAAGAAACCAACCGCAGCCAGGCAGCCCCCCCTTGCAGAGTTCAGTCTGGGTGGTCATTCGAGCCAGAGACAACACAGTCAATTCACACAGATGGCCACTAAGGCAGCCCAGTGCATTTGGGGAATATCCAAGATGCTAAAAAGGAGATGCACACCTTCAACTCCCTGCAGCTCGAGCAGCCTAGACATGCAGGAAGGAATTTATCTTTTTACCTCTTCGGTATCTCACTTGGGGAAAAAGCACACTGGGAAAAATGCAGTTCAGGCTGAACTGACTTTTTCCTGCCAAAATGTTTGTGTTTGCATGTGTGTGTTGAGACTATCAACATTTTAAAAATTCTCTCCAATAGTTTTGACCCAATATCAATTGCTGAATTCAGTGTATATTCACAAAAAGCTTAAAAACTCCATTCTATTGCAAATTTATCATTCTCCATTATACCCTCTACTTGTTCTACCCCTTAGCCCATATTTTTTTCAGATTTCACACATATCCTCTAGGGTCTGTCTGCCATGTTTCTTGGTAGGTTAACTGGTGTCTGATCAGAAGGGGCTTGGAGACACTGCTCCTACAGCACTCAACATCTATTTCAGAAGATGGAGAACAGGGAAGATTTGTTTTGATCTGTTTAAGGCCTACTGGGTCACCCAGGATATTTGGTGAAGAGGGCAACAATCACCACATGCTGATGAAGATCTATAATTTAAAAAAGCATGGGCTTCCATGCTCACAGAAGGCAAGGAGTAGATAAGGGACAGGAAGAAATAACACTGCATTAAAGGGGGAACATCAAAAGCTGGAAAATGCTTTTGCAACTAGTGAGGGCTAATGTTTAATATCATATCTGGCTTTAATTCTGTGCCCCCAATAGATTAAGAATTGCAAGCAAACCTTTCACCCCGAGTCGGGAGGACGCAAAGACATCAGAAAACACATTGCTTCCTACTTTTCATTTCATCCTATTTCCTTCCTCTTCCTCTTTTTCTTCCTCTTGTGTAAATGACTGAGTATGTCATCCTCCACTGCGTCATCCATGTCCTCCAGATGATGTCCATCCACAAGCCAGGGAAGGGAAATGAAACATCTAAAAGACATAGATGCATATTAGAGCTACAGTCCAACAAAAACACAGAGAGAAGTGACAAAGTCCCCATCATACTTTGCCCTTCCGTGCATGTCATCTCAAGGTCAGTAACTCCCACTACTTGCTAGCTGCAACCACTGAAATTAAAATTAGTAGGCTTTGGGTCCCTTTAAATATCATAGAGGGAGGCCCAAACCTCTTTAACCATAAAGATAACATCTGCCTCAAAAATGGAAAGCCAGAGAAAAAAGCCTGGATAAAACCAGTTGCGTAAAACACGTAGACATTGGACTACTCATTAAATACAAAACACGTTCATGTGAGAGAAAAGCCTGTAACAAAAATGTTAAAAGCCCTGAAAATACAGTATTTTTTGTATCTTAATTCTCTGTATCTTATATTTTTACAGGTCTGTAAAAAGTAGTTATCTCTAACATAAGTAGGAATGTCACAGATTTACTGGGGTCACTTGGAAAGTTAGCAAAAAGAGGTCACGCTTCCAATCACATTAATATACTAACGTGCCCAGCAGTAGATTATGTTAATTTTAAGAGTAATTTTTAAGATTTGTAATGCAACACATTACTCAATAGGATTTCTAAGCCTTCTTGCAGCTTATTAGTCTGCCTTTATAAACCAAATGTCAGCTTTATCAAAGTCAAATATTAATTATTAGCGATGGGTGAACCTCAAAAGGTTCAGAGGTTTGGTCTAGTTTGACTAGACAGGCATGAGACCAACTGCTTGTGCAGACCATTTCGATGGCAGATTGGACTCCCAATTCTGCAAATGTTCCACACTTCCTGAAATGTAAGCACCCAGACAGAGCCTGCTGCCATCGAGGAGGATAAGGATGTGCCTTGAGCTCAGCAAGTGTGGGGCTGCCTGACTCATCAGTGCCAGACTGCAACATCCCAAACTTCCCACAGCATTCACCGCAGTGGGTATGACAGAGCAGTGCATTGTAATAAAACATCTACAAGGAGCTGGGAATAGAACTGTAAAGAGGAGAGGAGAGGGAGAGGGAGAAAGAGAAGGAGAGGGAGAGGGAAGGAGACATGCTATGATGTGCTGAGGTATTCTACTAATGAGTCAGAGAAGTCTTACAAATATTCCAGGACAGACCTGTATAAATTTGTGTAAGCTAAATGATACATTAGGAGCCATAAACCCCTGAACACAAATCAATATATTTGCAAGGGCTATGCTTGAGCTGAGAAGCCCAACCGCTTTTCAGGACTCAACCAGGGTGACTTATTTCTCTAGCAGAACATGCCAATGTGGCTATATGGCTTTTGGGTTGAAGCTTGCAATAAAGAATACTGGGTGTGCCAGCATATGTCAGTGAAGACAGGCCTGAGGGGTATATGTGTGAGGAGCTGAGCTTTTGGCCTGGGAGTATGATTATTTACAAGAAAGTTCAATTTGTTTCTGTAATTCTGTGGGTAAGCAGGGGAGTTTTACTGCATGGCAGAGATTTACTGGAAAAACCTGTGAACACATTGAATAACCAGCAGTAGGATTTTACCAGCTAATGCTCTTCCTTGTCCTCTAAAAATAGTCCTTCTTCAGATCAGAGCTACATTGCTAATTCTTTTCCTCTCTCTCTCTCTTTTTTTTTTTTTTTTAACCTGAAGCTGTTCTACATAAATATACTACTTGTGGTAGCCACAGCAGATGATAAACATCCCAGCTCAAATTTCTTCTTCGCTGGTAAGGGTGGTCCATCCCTTTCCCTTCTCATCTGTTGAATTTTTATGTACTGTATGCAGTATTTGTAGAAGAGAAAGTTTCCCAAATACACCCCACCTCTTTATTGATTTTAAGGCAATCTTCTGCTGGTGGGGGGCTCCCTCACAGCCAAAACCCACTGAACCATCATCCTTCAGTTACTTTTTTTTAGTGCTGCCATTGCATCCAGAGGGGAATGTGAGCACTTGCTACTGCATGTCAGGTGTTGTTTGGGAAAGAAAGACTGAGTCCTCTTTCATTTTGAAAAGAAACAGGCACATCCCTCCAGGGGATGGTTTCACTTGCATGAAAGGAGGTGCCCATGTCATTTCTATTTCCTATGGGAGAGTCTTTCCTCAGTGCTGCAACTTTTGAGAAAATTCCTGAGGTTCTGGTAACTTTCCTCATCTATTGCACTGAGAACTTTTTAAGACAAAGACACTCAGGGGTTTTTTCATAGTGAAAACCAACCACTGGAAAACTGTCATGGGTGACGTAAAGTGTAAAGCTCCACAATAGATCTATGCCTAAGTAATAGAACAAATTGGCTGTGAAGCAGAATCTGAACCTAGTTCTCCCAACTCCCAGCTAACACTATAGTTGCTGCACCAACTGCAGGAGCAAGGAAAGATCAGCATCAATCTTCCCACATCTGCTTATTGTAGAGTGCCTACATCTTCCCCCCAAGCGTAGAGATGGCCAGTGGTTGAGAAACGTGGGTTTAGAGGAATCTTTAGTCCACATTAGCCCAGCTACCCCTGTGCCCTCAAGTAAGCACAAGAGCAGAGGTTTTAAGCAACTCTGTCAAAATCCGAGTCAGATGCCTTTGACATTATAGCAGTAACAACAGCAGAAAGCACAAGGGTGGATGACATTACAGCCATAATGAAGGCAGCAGTCAGTGGAGGAGCAGATGTGATTTCAATCATATCTGTAACAGAGACAGGCAGCGTGGAGGCAGATGGGCCTCTGACTGAGCAAAGGCAGCCAGCTGCAAATGGAAGATGCTGCTGCAAAGCTGGTGAGGCAGATGTTGCTGTGATGGCAGAAAGACTGCAGCAAGACTTGCAGCAGCCTCAAAGCAGTGGGCAGCCGGCATTTAAGATGCAGCTGCAGGTGGTCTTTGCTTCTGAATTCCTTGTGGTCACCACTTGCTGAATGGGGACAAGTGTTTTTAATTTTACGCAATAATTTCCACAGGTTACTGGGACATGGCAATGCATGGCACTAAGATAAGACAGGATGACATTTCTCAGTGATGATCAGTCACTACCCCATTTCACAACAGCCTTTATTGCCAATTCAGTGGGGGAAAAAAACAATAAAGAGCTATTCTGAAAAATCCTACCCATACCCCTTATGCTATTCTGTAACTGGGAATATTTCATACTCCAGCCATCTCTGTGAATGTAGACGCTTCTCAGCTGAAGGAGGAAGTGAGTGTGACACTTGCTGAAACCTTCTCCATAGACTGGGTTGCTCCCAGGTTTTCACCAACAGAACATCTCCATCCCCAGCCCAGGTCCTCTCTCAGCCTTGTGACAGTCCTCTGTTGAGACCAGAGAGAGACTATTTCATCAGATAAACAGTAGAAATTATGCAAGCCTTTCCCAAACACAGCACAGCATTCTGATAGTTTGGGACATATCAAGCAAAAAAAAGACAATATTCAAAGCATGAAATTTTGTCCTGAAGTAGTTTTTGTTCAATGTCCTTTCTCAGAAGCTATGCATTCAATATGAGCATCTGGACTTGCCCAATGAACATACATTATTCTGGTAGAAGAAAAGCTTCAACACTGAAATTCAAAGATTTGTGAAATTGGAAGGGAAACAGAAAAGCAATGCTCTCTATGGGTCTTGAGATTTTGGTGAAGGAAGAGTGGATACAGTCATGGTCATGTGTTACAAATACATACTTTGTTCATTTAACAAGGAGAGTCTTGGTTATGTTTGGAAAAAAGGTGATGTTTTCATTCACTGTCCATTAGAACTATTTGAATACTTCTTAAACTTATTTATAAGTCATTCTAGGCAAACATTTCCAAACTGTGTGTGCAGATGATGAAGACTGGATTTTAGATCTTCTTGAGAAGTAACTTGATTCCTCTTAGCTACACCGTAATAATTGATAAGACAACCTCCAAATTTCTTCTTTTCCCTCTTCCCACCCCCCCACCCCCCAGCTTAATTTCTAACTGTAATTTCTATTCAAATGAAACCTTAAATATTCTGCCCTGACCTTTGCTGGAAGGAATTTAATTACCTATGGAGTTTACATAAATTATATGGCCTGTTTGTTTAAGATTAATACTACACAGATATCAATAGAACCATGGAACATCAGTATAAAATGGCTTCTTGCAAATACCACCAAAGGTCACAAAACTCTTTCCGGGAAAAGGGGGTGAGAGACATGGTGTGGCACATTCCTGTTGTCAGTCCAGTGTATGTCACTGCTGCTGCCTCTGCAGCTACTCAGAGATGATTTATCTGCTGTTAGAGGACACTTGGTACAAACACACTATAAGAACCAGCTGAGGAAAAATTAATTGAACACAGTGATGACTACAATTCATCATTCTCAAAAAAATGGCTCAAAAAATGAGAGAAGGATGATACATTGACTGTAGCTTAGATAAACTGCTTTTCATAATACTCTTTGGAAACAATCTCTTTCTCCCACAAGAGCAATGCCAGTTTCCCTGTGGAAAAGGCAGCTCTTGTTCTTGGTTTATGAGATGGAGAGGACACACACAGTATGCACAGTCAAAAGAAATTACATGCTTGTAGCTTGGTAGAGCTGCTTTCTGTGTGCCCTAGGTATGTTTAACAGCAAATTTGAGTCTATGCTCATACAAGGTTGACGGAATTAATGCAGTGAAAGTGCAACACAGTCAACACTTCCTGAATGATCAATGCTAGATGGAAAGCCAAGAAAATTTTTTCCCATGTTAAAAAGAAAATGGTTTGAGAGGACATAGAAGAGAGAAACAGACAGGATCCTGTTAGAGCAGTGATGTGGAATGGGGTAATTGATTTGCATGACCAGATTGTGGTAGTGGGGGGCTACAGGGGTGTCTTTTGTGAGGAGCTTCCAGAAGCTCCCTCCATGTCTGACAGAGCCAATCCCTGGTGGTTTCAAGACAGACGTGCCGCTGGCAAAGGCTAGGTCAGTTAGAGATGATGGAAACACCTTTGTCATAACATATTTAAGAAGAAAAAAGAAGGTATTCTGCAAATGCAATTGCAGCCAGAGAAGAGTGGGGTGAGAACATGTGAGAGGAGCAGCTCTGCAGACACCACAGTCAGTGGAGAAGGAGGGGCAGGAGGTGCTCCTGGCACCAGAGCTGAGATTCTTCGGCAGCCCATGGTGCAGCCCATGGTGAGGCAGCTATGGCCCACTGCCCATGGAGATCCATGGGTATGCACAGATCCACCTACAACCCGTGAAGGAGATCCACACCAGATCTGGAGGATGCCTGAAAGGAGGCTGTGACCCCACAGGATGTCCATGCTGGAGCAGGCTCCTGGCAGGGACCTGCAGACAAATGGAGAGAGGAGTCTACATTGGAGCAGTTTCCCAGCAGGACTTGTGACCCCATAGGGGACCCATACTGGAGCAGCCTCTTCCTGAAGGACTGCACCCCATGGAAGAGTGACCCACATTGCAGCAGTTTGGGGAGGACTGTCTCCCATGGGAGGGAGACATTTGAAGCAGGGGAAGGACTCTTCTCTCTAAGCACTGGCAGGAACAATCTGTGATGAACTGACTCTGAGCCCCATTCCCGTCTCCCTGTGCTGCTGGGGGAGGAGGTAGGGGTGGGAAGGAGGAAGGCATGGGGGGAAGGTGTTTTTAAGGTCTTATTTTACTTCTCATTATCCTGCTCTGATATTATTAGTAATAAATTCAATTAATATCTCCAATTCGAGCCTGTTTTGCCTGTGATGGTATTTAGTGAGTGATCTCTCATGGTTCTTATCTTAACCCCTAAGTTCTTAGCTATATTTTTTCTCCCCTGTCCAGTTGCAGAGGGGAGTGACAGAGAGGCTATGGTGGGTGTCTGGCATCCAGCCAGGGTCAACCCACTACAACCTCCAAAGACTGTACTACACCTGAATTAAACCAGGGAGATCAACTTCAATTTTCCACTGAGAAACCTCTGATTTTGACATGAAATGGCCATATTCAGACCTTCGCCAGAGCTAAGCACCAGATGCAAAACCTTTTGCTAATATTGCTGATGTGAGGGGAGATTTTCACAAGTGTTCACAACGTAGCAGCACCCACTGTGACAGATTTTGAAAGAGACCAGTAATCAGTGTACAAAGTTCTTAGGGCTTCTAACCAATTAGCTCTGTGCCAAAACAGGTATTGAGCTTTTATGAAAATCAGATACTCACTGTGGTAATTAACAGATTTTTTTTAATCTGTGAGAGGAGGGCAGAATGATTTTAACTTGACTTTGAGAGCTGCAGACTATATTTCCTGTCTTTGAAAGAGGGAAAAAGCAAAGTGGTACCCTTGTTTGTAGAATGTGATGGAATTCTCTGGTGACAACCATATTTTGGGTCATAGTGTGAACATCTTTCTCAGCTCTTCTTGGCATAAACTTCTATTGGGAAGTGAGACTTAGCTGTTATATCTCCAGGGTATTAACTTTTGGGGCTGTAATAAACATAGAATATAAACCAACTGGAAAAGTTGGTATTTTTGCATTTCTACATGATAGAGCACAAAAGCACTTGACCAAGTTCTTCTGTTCTACAAAGCAGTACAGCATACAATTTCATGGAGAAGAAGATGACTTGAAGCTATACAATCTGAAGCTTCGATCAGCATATGGTTGGATTCAGGCCCTTGGTTTGATCCACTGTGGAGAGGAGGCTCAGAAGCTGAATTGAAGTGGGTTAAATCTTGGATGTTTAAAAGGGCCCAAAAGCCAAGCAGAGTTTTGATGTGGAATTATGCTCTGAACAGCATTAGCAATATTAGCAATGTTTTAATTACCACGTGAGCCTCTTTCGGCAAGCCCGGAGTCAGAACACCATGCTGAGGGAGCATTCAAACAGAAATGGTACATTCTGGGTAATAAAACTCCCATTGTTTCTATGTCCTATAATAAAGCCTGTAAACCACAGATGCGATCAAGACCATATTTTGCAGGGCACTGCACATACAAACAGGATGAGACAGGCTTTCCTCTGCTCACAGACCAGGAGAAAGGGAGGGAGAAGGGTGAGGATGAGGAAAAAGGACTTCTCTCCATGCTCAGCTCAGCAGGAGCAGAGCCCAACTCTGCCTTCTCGCTCACAGCCCTGCAGAGTGGGAAGTACTTCCCAGAAGTACCAACTGCAGCTCAGATGGATGTTTTAGGTTCCAGTTATAAAAGGAAGCCTTAAAATGGGCAGCCCTCTTTGCTGGCTTGGAGCCTAGGAGTGTCAGAAGAGATCTGTCCGCTCACATGAGCAGATGTGCACCCTTACAGTGAGTGTGGCTGGGAATTGTACCAATCAGTATGGGCTGCACCTGGTGCCTTCTACAGGGACAACTGGAAATGATCTACCAAGTGTCTGTCAAGCACTGATATCTGGTGTAAATCTGCAGTTCATATAATTAACTAATGAGAGAATCTTTGAGTTTTTCACCTATTTCCTCTTTGGCATTGTTGATGGTGTAGGATAAGCTGAACATGAAAACATCCATGTATCTTCTGTGCCACTGCCAAACTTTTACAGCTCTCACCAGCCCTGAGGCAGACTGCTAACACTTGGGCTTCACAACAGATCAGTGTGGATTTCTACCTTTTTTGTTATCTATTGATAACTGGCAATTGTACTAATACCTGCCCATTTGGACACAGACAGAGGTAAAATCTCCAGAAGCCTGGAGACAAGTGCCAAGTGGACTTGTGTCAGAGCATCCCACTCACTGGCCAGGAGGCACGTCCATAACTTCAGTCTCATCTCTGAAGGCCTCGTGGCCAACAGTGAAATTTGAGCAAGTCTTTGGCTGGTTTTGTGCTTTAAGGGAGGGGATGGGAGTGTAGGATAAGAAATATCATCCTTGCTGTAACAGCAGAGCATTGTAGCTCAGCCCTGAGCTTCTGCCCCCCTTTTTTGTGTGTTTCTTTCTTTCTTTCTTTCTTTTTTGGTTTTTTTTTCTTTTGTGATTTTTTTTTTGTTTGTTTGTTTTGTTTTTTGTTTGTTTGTTTGTTGTTTTGGGTTTTTTTTGCTTCGTAACACAAGAGCATGCTGGGGAGCAAAATGTCTTATCAATAGATTGCAGTGGAAGTGACACAGGACTTTTATTCAGGAGGGTATATCTACATCCCTTTTATTCTCTTTGGGACTATGTTGTATGCTAATGTGAAAGGCTCAGAAAAAGTCCACACAACTATGTTAAACACTGCTTCCAGTAAAACTTTAAATTAAAAGTTTGATTATGCAATTACATGATGACCTATAAGGGAGGGGTAAGAGGGGGTCATTGGTTCATATCTCATGTGGGTCAGGATAACACCACCAGAGATATTAAAGCAGATTATAGGCCGTATGATTCATTCTACAGAGGAAGAAACACACTTGAAAATAAAATTAAAATGATGGTGCAAACTGAGTTACAGAAGGTTGTTATCTGTGCATGTTACATCCATGCAAATCTATGCAAAAAAGAAAAAAAAAAAACAAAAAAAAACAAAAAAACCCAGCTCAGCTTGGCCCCTTTAGGCATTTCTAAATATTCTCGATTAATACATGATAATTGAAAATCTTAAATACTTGAAAATGTATTATAGACATTATCATTCTCAGCATAGTAAAAATTAAAACCAGCACTAAACCTAAAGCATATTTTACCACATCTAACTTTAGCTATGATTACGAATTCTCATCATTCCTTCACCAATAATTTCAAGTATTAGCCCAAGGCAAAACCTTTCTGGCATTCTTCTTATATTACCCATCGCAGGATATGTCAGTTTTAGTACCTAGGTCCTTTCATGTGCCTTTCCTTGAGGTGAAATCCTTAGCTATGCAGGGGCTGTGGCACTTCACCCTGTTTTCCAATGATCTTCATGCAATTCCAGCCTGTAACCAAGCAGAGCAAATGTTTATGCACAGTGCCGAAACAAATCAGCACTGATGCCACCACTGAGAACCGAGTGACCTTTGGCAGAGGAACCCAGCTTCCAAGGTTCAGCAGGCAATGAGGATTAATTTTATGGTCTGGACAGAGTCCTGAATTCCAAGCATAGAAATTGGATGTTTGTAATAAGCTATTTACAGTTGCAGTTCTATTATTTTTATTGGTCCTCAAGGACCCACAAACAATGCTGCACATTTTGGTCACCGTCGCCTAACTCATTGTGTATTCACTGTCTCCATAAATAGATATTGCTTGTTGGACAGCATTCTCCATATCTCTCTCTCAAAGCAAGGAGCCATTGGGCTAAGAATTGCAAAGGCTGAGTGAAAGAAGTGACACAGTTTTCTTGGCCCCCACATGGAGTGGCTATAACTCTGTCACACAGGAAAAGTTGGGAACTATAGGAACAAACACGGCATTTTTAGTAGCACATATTTGCAGAATGTCCAAAAGAGGAAAATTCTGTCAGAACTCAGAGGATAAAACACCCTGATGAAATCATTTCATAGTGTTGCTATCAAAGCCCTTCCTCACTTCTCTCTGGTACCTGAATGCCACAGACAGGATATTCAGCACATTTTATCTTTGCTTGCAGTTTTCATCTAATGTATGAAGCCCAGGCAAAGCTCTATGGACAACTCATTCTAGACAGATATATAAGGTATGTTGGTGTATGAGATAAGAGTAATTTTTCCTGCATGCCCAGCCTAAAAGCTGCAGAGTGAGGGCCTGCAGAGGAGCAGTTCTGGAATCTTGGTGGAAGCTGACACTATAAAGCTGAATTCTGCTAGGCACCATTTTACAATCATTCAGTTTTTCTTCCTCCATGAATGTGTAGAATCTGTGTGCTCAGTACAGGCAGTACAGATTTATCAAGCATGAAGCTGGAAAGCTTCATATACAAGGAATGACTTGGGTCCACTGCATTTCAAGCAGCAAATTTGGTCCATATACTGCTCTTTGAAATTCTTTTCATGAACCAGCCTCACAAAGTGACTGATAAATGTGTTTTACTGTAATAATGTTAACTAAAGGTTAAAGCAAAAATGGATAAGGACTGCAGCAAATACCAGCAGAAAAATCACAGATTAAATTAGAAAAATTAGAAAGTGAATATTTTATCTTTTTTTTTCACACTTTCCAATTAAATCACTGGGGACACTAAGCAAGAACTGGGATGGGTAGAGGAGTTGTTGTATACTCCAGTCCAAACTTGTATCATCATTATACTGTTATTATCAGTATAATACCTTCTTGGAAAATTACAGGAGTAGAAGGAAAGAAACAGCATGGGAAGAGTTCAGACCCTCAGACAGAAGTGTTCAGAGGAATAGACATAGAATCCCATAGTTGATTATTAACCAAAGTCAATATTTATGGCATAGGGAATAATTTTAAGTGTACATTATTCATGTAGAGATTTGTAATGAGCACTTCATGCTTGAATAGAGAATGTATATACTGGGATAATTTTAATAAGAAAGCTCATAGGAAACAGGATATATGTCCTCGGAAATGGTCTGTGTGTCTGTCTGTCTCTCACTCTTTCTCTCACTGATCCAGTCAATATTCTCCACTATTACAATTCATGATCAGAAATATCCTTCAGCTGGAAGCTCGCAAGAATGGAATGAGATGTTTTAGACTTTGGTTTTGAAGCTCCCATTTATGCAAACTGAATCCAGACTGTGGATTTTTCTTGAAAAATGGTAATGTAACCTAAATTATGTGAGGAACTCTAGCTATCCATTCCACATACCCAAACAGACAGAGGCCACTGCTGGGAGCATTTTCATTGCTCAATTTGATGAAATTTCTGAATCACACTTCCATTTACTTCGTAAGTCCTTCCTCCTCTTGGAGTGTGTATCAAGGAAAAGGATGTGATAAACACTCTTGAACTGGGAAACAACAGCTTTGCTGTGACAACTGCTGAAAACTGTAACATATGAGCCCTTGTATTTGGGATTTGGCTTGTATTCCACACATTCATACAGCATCAGTCACTCACTGAGAGCCTGCTCTTTGTGCCATTGCTCTCACACACACAGAAGAGTATCACAGTATGCTGAGTCAGGCTTGAAAGGAATTTAGGCATATAATGATGCTGAATGGCTTCTAATAGGATTTCCAAATATGCCTAAGCACACAACTTCTGCAAGGCACCTCTGAAAACCCCATAAATCAGATATGTGCACCTCAAAGTGCTTGAAAATCTCATAATTGAAAGCAAGTAAATTTCTTGCACTCTTTACCTGTGATTTTCAACAGGGGCTGGAGAGATTTAAGTGTTCTGGACTCCTTAGCTGTTGTGTCCTTTGAAAATCCCAGCCTAAGACCTTATCCATTGCCAACAACATCAAAGAGAGGAAGCTCAGCAAAGTGATTTAGAAGTTGGTACTAACAAGCACTCTAAATCAATCCAAAACATGTCTCATGCTGGGTGACGTCTGCTATTGATCAAAGGGACAAGACAAGTCAAGTCAAGGAAACATGATTGGGAAAATAATAAAACAGCCCCAATGAATGTTTCAAGGTTTTTCTTAGCTTGAACGATGGCACTAAAGTGCACTGCTGGCCGAGAGGTGATCATCTGTGGGATACTCCCTAGACAAGGAGGAGACATGGTACATTAGAGGCACAGTAAAAATGAATTTCCCTCCTCATGACCTTTTTTTCAATCTACAGTTTATTTATGTTCTTAACATTAAGACTATACACAACTAATTCCTTTCTGACAGGTGATACATGGCTTACATAGCACAGTAGATTGGTACTTTGTATGGACCTGGCAAAGCAGTTGTGTTTCTGTGAAAAAGCTGTGGGAGATACTGTCAGCTCACAGACCTGATGATGGGGTTAGATAGCCTGGAAGGTGCAGAGAATTTAGGAGACCTGCTTCCAGGACAGGGCTCTTCTCAAAAAGAGCCATCTATAGGGATAACCGTCTTACCTAGAGAATGCTTTTTCCCTGGGGTTACTGAAGGCACCTTCTGTCTCAAAGGAAAGTCAACTATTGTTTTATGCGTGCTGAGTAGAGTCGTGTTGATTCTTTTTCTGCCAGAACTGAAAATCTGGTTGAGATACATCTTACTGGCACGATTTCTGAAGGCCACCCACACACCCCTGTAACTTAAAGCTCTGTACTTAACATAGGGGTAACATGTCTCCCCAGGGAAGAGGAGGGAAGGGATTATATTGCAGAGTTACAAACATCTGCAGAGAAGGAAGCACGTGAAGCATGTATGTTTTACAGAAGGAGCTCAGGAGATGGGGAGAGAAAATCTCTTTGTTAGCTGGAAGGACGGATGTTCATGCTCCAGGGGCAGATGAGGAAGGAGATGAGAGGTTGTGACTGAGAACGGTGAGATGAATAAGGGCTGAAAGTCTCCTGATATGATGTGGTTGCAGGCTGTCCTGAAGATTCCACCCCTCATAAAGGGCTGTGGACTGAACATTATCATGCACTGGGGGACACTGTGAGGGAGGCCAAACCAGCAGACCCCCTGTCTCAAGTCAGTGTCTTCTCCTTGGAAGCAAATTGTAGCCAAACTGATCAGTTTGCACAATTGCTGTTTTTTTTTTTTGTTTTGTTTTGTTTTTTTTTTTTTCTTTTTTTGTCTTTTTTTAATACCATAAAGCAGTTAATGAATTTAAAAATAACAGCCTTAAAGCTGATCCAAGCTATTGCAGCTGTAAGAAAAACTACCTTGGTCCAGCTGGACTGCTGCAGAATAACTCAAGACAGCTGGAGACACGGATAAAGGAATCTAGTCCTCCACAGCTGAGGTGCCTAATGAAAAAGTATCGTGTGACGATCTCAGAGAATTGCTACTACAGAGGAGAGAAACCCTGGAGACAAGGGGAAGATAGTCTTTGAGAGGTGTAAAATTCTCACAGTCAGCCAGAGAAAGTAGTGTGTGCAGGAGAGCCAGCTCAGCCTGGCTTCCTATGGATTTGTGCCTGTGGTGGATTCGTGGCTGTCTGATCTGAAACAGATGCCAAGTGAAGCTTTTATCAAAGCCAGGGAATTAAAAATCTCTCTCTCCCAGAAGGATTCTCTTCTGAGTCTTTCCCCCTGTGAATGGATTAACAGTCTCCATCTCTCTCCTACCTGCCTGCCTGAGACTTGCAGAAATTTACTACTGCTTTATGTGACTGAAATGAAAAGAGTCAGTGAGTTAAAAATGCATCAGATTGAGGAAGAATACACACAAAGACAGAATGTGATCCACTTGCTCAGGAAAACATGCTGAAAATATAGCTGGTGGGGAACATGCCATCTCTACAACACATAACCTCTTTAGCCCCTGAACTTTCTTCCTGGTCTGGAATTTTTTTTTGTTATATAAGGAGTGGGAGAGGAAGGACAGAGCTGTGCATTAAGGGCACTAAGGGCTTACAGCAGGCAAAAACAAACCCGTTATTTTCAGCTACTCTAAAGAGCTCTGGATAAGTGCAATCCTGCAAGCTGCCTGCCTTTCCTAAGTGACAGGAGTTTCACTGGCTTGCATCAGCCAGCCTCTGGCTCTTCTTATGCTAACCAGGCCAGCACTATTGTATTACATTTAATGGAGCTCCTTATGTCATTCCAGCCTTGCTTCCTTTTTCTGATCCATGTGCTTTCCCTCCCTCCCATCACCTCTCCCTCATCTCAGCTGGAGTATGCATACGTGCTTCTCTTCCCCTGTACCATGCACCACTGCAGTGCAGTGCTTATGATTACAAATCATCTCATTAAAGCCAGACAGCCACTCAGCTGGATGCAAATTACTGACCTCCTCCATTTATGAATGTCAGATTTTTCAGGGTGGGAAGGGAGGGAGGAGCAGGGTGGAAAGCATTCCATTAAATGGTATCCATCAACCCTATCACATTTATAAGCTAATCAAAGGGCTAAAATGAAGTTCATTGGGACTGGCTGGATCTAGTAGTACCAGCTGGTTCTATGAAATATTAATAGAAACAAGACATGTCTCTGTGTTGGAGTCAGCTAGGTGAAAGGATGATACTCTTATTGATAAGTTACTGCCCTGTCCATTCTTCTGAGTGACATCTTCAATTTTCCTTCTGGTCGTGTTAATCCTCTTCTGTATGTGACAAGACAAGGCTAAAACACAGGAGATTCTACTACTGAAGAATAAAGACACATATTTTACAGGGGATCAAAAGGATAGCCTCAACTTGAGGGTCACACCTACTATTTTGACCCTTTTCCAGCATCTGTGAACTTTTCTGCCTTTGTATAATTGAAACACAGAGCTTTGGCTTTGACTGGGAAAGGGAGAAAAGTCAGGGAAGGTCTTGAACCTGAACCCTGAAGAAAAAAATGCAAACTGTAATGAAGAGTTCTGTCAATGAAAATGCTGCTTAGCAGCATGGCAGAAGAGCTTGATTCAGGCAGTCTGGATCATGCAGGTTTTCGCATTTTGGTGGCTTCTCAGTTCAGCAGGTTCTTAGGCTTACTTTGAATTAGGAATAAATCTGTGCTAAAAAAATCTGCTGTTTGCTGCGATGCCTAGGCAACCTGGACATTCATATATCAAGGCAATTAGCTCAGCAGATCCAGACAGATAGGAAACCAACAGAAAAGCCAAATAATAAACAGGCCTGCACTAATCTCAAAGATCTACAGATGGTCCTTTCAGGTTGCATGAGCACTATAGCATTAGAGGCAAGGAAAGTGTACCAAATGACGTCTGTCCTATGGCTGAGCAGATCATCTCCATCCATGTTAATATCAATTAAGCACTTCTCACCAACACTGAGAAACATTCTCATCTAGTCTGGGCCAGCTAGCCAGGCTGCTGGGGGTCTCTGCAATCACTGGGAAATACAAACTGTAAAAGAGAATGAAAACAACTAAAGGAGGAGATCTCTCTGAGATGCTGCAAACAAGAGTTTCACAAAGACAGAAATATACATCATAAAATTTTTGTTCTTCTATGAATGTCTCTTCCCAAGATAATGGCCAGTCACAAGCTTTTAGAGACAAGAATAAATGCACTAGAGCGTAATCCCTTGGCAGAGCCATGCAGATGCAATGATAAATTAGCTGGCGGGTGGAAGACTACCTACTGTGCAGAGAACAGGTTGTCAAACAGATTCATTTATGGCTGTGAGAGTGATCAGTTGGGTTCTGAGCGGTTAGTGGAAATAATTATATCACATATAAACAGTGTGTTTCTTACAAAGAACAGATATGCAATTGACTAGGTAGCAGAAGCACAACTTGTCATTGAGCAAACATACTCACAATGCATTTGAAGCTTAAAATCAAATCCTTTAGATTCCCCCAAAAGAATTCTGTTCAGAGGAGAGCTCAAGCCTAAGCAATGTCAGTCAAAAAGGTAGCAGTTGCAATGAAAGGCTGGTGAGCGGTTTATAGCAATACATTTATATATTTGTTTCACCCAGAGGGGACAAGATCCAAATGAGTCTTCAAAAAACAGTAGCTATTGCACACAGAGACATCTATTCGCCAAGTGTCACACTGCATAACTGCTTACAGCCAAAAAATATCCATTACTACAGTGAACAGATGTGAGCAAGAATAACAGGAAAGGAGAGCTGCTAAGAGAAGTTCTGCAGTGATATTCAGCATAATTCAAAGTACAGTAATACAGGCAGGGAATCTCTCCAGGCAACAGTAAACCAGCCATATCTTCACAAAGCGTTTATATTATTCCCACTTTTTTTGACAACTGCTGGCATTTTAAACCATCTTTCAGGAGCAGATTGATGGAGTTGGTACCCCTGCAAAGATGAACACAGGCAGAGAAGGAGATAAACATTCCTTGAGCTGTATGAAGGATAGACAGCAGATAACATGGCAATCTGCACTGCCTTATGGTTCTGGCCTGGCTTGGTGTGCTGGCTGCAAGGCAAACAGCCAGTTTGAGAAGAAGTAAAAAATGGATAGGGAAGCATGCAACTGGTAGATCATAAACATTCCAGTGTTTGGCAGTGATGGAACACCTGACTTTTGGAGAAGATAGAGGATCTACTTGTCCAGGTTAGGCACAGGAATCCCCCAAACCTTTTTGGTCCTCAAAATATCTTATCTAAGTAAAAAATGGTTTTGAAGTACTTTGAAAATTAGACATGCACAAAAAAAATTTATGTGAAGAACTGCTGGTTTAAGACAGCCTGTAGAAGAAGTCAAAGAGTTTTTCTCCTCTTCAGACTTACCAAGCTGATTTTCACAACAGAAAATTATGCTTAAACTGTAATGCCAATAATCATATTAATAAGTCTTTAGTCTAGCAAGTGTTCTCTCTCTGCTTTATTTTTTCTCCAAGGACAGCCAGAGAAGTCAAGCTCTACCTAAGCTACTACCTGGCCCCATCAGCAATGTATGTGTGCTATATCCAGTGACTGTGTCAAGGAAAATCTATTAAACTGACAGTGACAAATACCCAACTCTCCCCCTTCCAAGGAGAGTACAGTCAGCCTTGCTGGTGTTGTCCTTTGACCCAGAAATTCTTGAGTCCAGTGCTACAGCTGCACAGCTTCAGAAGGAGCTCTGGAGGATAGCCCAAATCCAGCTTGGTAATTGGGGATAATTAACAACATTTCCCCAGTCAGAGGAGGGACTTTGAACCTGGGCCACTGACATCCTGGGTGAATGTTTCAGCCACTGACCACTGTGCAAAGAGTGGCTGAGGAGAGAAGGTTGTGGAGTTACAATAAGAATTTGGCTGCCATTTCAGAGGAAACAAGTGGCACTTGTTAGGTTCTCAAACAAACGATTGCAAGCATTTACCTTTGGGGTAGTGTCCCAGCTTTGGATTGGCAGTGAGGACCTTGGAGACAAGCATCTTGCCCCTGCCCACCCAGGTACTGCAGTTCTCTCCTGGTTATCTCTCAGCTGCACACTAGTTCCCTGCTTAGCCTACAACCTGCTTTGAGCCCCACTTTCAGCACATAATCTCCCTGTAAGCTGTGTACTGACCTGCAGTGTTTGCCTAATGGTACCGCACCGGGCAGACAAGGTGGGCACTGGACCTTAACAGGCTACTGAAAGTGGTCTTTGATGACAAAGCAAATTGAGCTGCATCGCACACAGGTCAAGAGCTTGAACAACTGGTCTCTCCATGTGCATACACAGGCATATTTTTATGAGACAAAACCTTTCTGTTTTAACTCTTCTTCAACTAATGCCTCTAGGTAAAAGGGAACACTCCCACCAAATGCTGACCTAATAAAATATGTGATCATGGATTGAATAACTTTGCAGAAGGAAGAAACTCATAAAATCATGTCGTGCTCACTTTGGCCCAAATTATTTGGTGCTTTATCGGTCATTTACTATTCATTACCAGGGCAATTCTCCCACTGAAGCTAGTGAACTAGAAAAGAACATGCTCTCCATGAGCATCTAGATTACATTTAACCAAGAACAGAAAAAATAAAAGAGGTGGGAATATACATATTTTCCAAATGGTTTGAAAGAACATACACCTGAAAAGGCTAGGATAGATGCATTTATGTGGATACTGATCCACCAGGCTTATCCAGACTGTATTGATTGCCAGAATTTTGAGCCAGCAGAGGAGAAATGCATTGATCTGCTGAAGAGTGGCTGGAGCCAGTGTATCATGCTGAATATCTGCACATGGAATCATAGTCTAATTTGGGTCTGAGCCCAGCTCCAGGATGCTTTTCAGGTGCTTTTCATCCAAGAAGGGCTTGTACAAATACACACCTGGTAGGGCATTCTATTTTTGTCTCTGCCTTTGCTTAGCTGTACAGAATGTGCTTGGCTGATGCAAAACCTGCTGAAAATTGCCCAGGGTAAAGTAATGTTCCTGCAGCAGACTTTTCCCTTTCTCCCTTTGTTTTCTGCATCCTCTCCATTTTTCATGTGGACTATGCCCATCCCCCCCTCTTTCTCCTCAATGA
This sequence comes from Dasyornis broadbenti, assembly GCA_013397935.1. NCBI lineage: Eukaryota > Metazoa > Chordata > Aves > Passeriformes > Dasyornithidae > Dasyornis > Dasyornis broadbenti. The sequence continues at coordinate 1,284,286 of VZRN01002382.1, forward strand.
GGTAATGTTTATCTGAATTTATTTGTACTTTATTATCAGATGATGACCCTTTCTCCTTCACATCATCAGCTGACTCTCCCCATGATGCCAAGTGACACAATGGGTGACAGCAGAGCAGTTACCAGCAGTTGCATCAGAAAAGGCATGTGACACCTTCTCTCAGGACTGAAAACAGAGTGAGCTTACACTGAAGGTGACTCAGCAATGCTTCTTTGCTGCTTGTTACAAAACAGGCAGGCACACTTTTATCAGTCCTACAGCCCTTTACTGTAAGAGGATTTGAAGAATCTTTACATGAGCCAAACGGCAGAGCAACCTCAGCTTATATAGACTCAGGGTATTTCTGTCTGCACCTTTTTATAACCCCATGCTTGATGAGACTTGCAGTTTCACTCCCTGATGCAAAAGAATCTGAAAGAGCCTGAAACAGCTGAATCATTATTCATCTTCCCAGTTAAACAATATATAGAACAAGTGGGAAGGAGGAGGCTACTGAAGGCCAGCTACACATTGCTATTCCAAACAGCACATTGTTATCCAGTTGCATGATATTTGAGATTTAAACATAGGCAGTGGATATTTTTTTTCACATTTCTTCTTATCTTGATACAACAAAATGAAGAAATCATCTCAGTGATTGCATCATGTACAGCATATACATTTATGCACTTCACAAAGTTTGCATAAATGAAAACTATGAGCTGACACTGTCCTTTATCCTATCTAGACTTATATATTATATAAATTCAGCCCTGAAGAGAAAAATTTGGGGATATTCGTGGATAAAAAATTGGACATGAGCCAGCAATGTGCACCTGCAGCCCAGAAAGACAACTCTATCCTGGGCTGCATCTTCGGCACCGTGGGCAGCAGGTTGAGGGAGGTGATTCTGCCCCTCTACTCCGCTATGGTGAGATCCCAGTGCTGCATCCAGATCTGGGACCCCCAAGAAAAGAAGGACATGGACCTGCTGGAGCAAGTCCAGAGGAGGATCATGAAGATGATCAAAGAGCTGGAGCACCTCTCCTATGAAGACAGGCTGAGAAAGCTGGGGGTCAGTCTGGAGAAGAGAAGGCTCTGGGGAGACTTCACAGCAGCTTCCAGTACCTAAAGGTGGCTTATGAGAAAGATGGGGGCAGACTTTTTAGTGGGACCTGTAGTGATAGGACAAGTGGCAACAGTTTTAAACTGAGAGGGTAGATTTAGATTGTATATGAGGAAGAAATTATTTACAATGAGGGTGGTCAGGCACTGGAAAAAGTTGCCCAGAGGAGTGGATGCCCTATCCCAGGATATGTTCAACCTGGTACAGTAGGTGGTGTCACTGTCCATTGCAAGAGAATAGAACTAGATGATCTTTAAAGATCTCTTTCATCACAAACCATTTTTTTGATTCAGTGTTTCTATGATTGTTAAACTTTATATTAATCCTTTATCTGCGCTCACTGGGGACTGTTCTACCATTGGTGCAACAGAGTCCGGACTAAAGTGTCTCTTGATCACAGTTCTTGTCACCCTCACTCCCACCTCTCATAGAACAGGAAAGACCATGGAATGTTGCTTAATCATGATAGTTGAAGTTTGACATCTTAACTGGGTGAAAAGTGTGGGAAGTCTTCCTCATACACAGTCTCCAAGTACTGTCTACCTTCATATGGATGAAATAGCACTAATTTTGTCTCATTTTGGTCTTCATGAACAAGAAACAGATGTCACCCTTCTACCTTATTCCTTACTATGACTCACACCTTTTTATGCTTCATTGTCCAAATTAGTAAAACAAGGATGAATTAGAACTAATTGAAGTCTCAACTTCTGCAGATGTAGCCTAGTGCTATAGATTAATAATAGCTGATCTCTCAGAAAAGCCCTTGAAGTTTCTAGAATACCCCTACCCTTACACATTAGCCAGATAAAAGTGGAATGACAATGCAAGACAAAAAATTTCCAAGCCTCCTCATATCTCCATGACTAATGTTACTGCTATTGTGGAAAGATCAGGGGGAAAGTGAATAAAAAATATAAATGATATTTATGCCTTTCATCCATGTCTTGTTTGTTTTCTCTTTATCGTGCATTGTATTAATGAGGAGGATAATCGTTATTTAATATCCTCTTCCAAAAAAGGCACTCAACCAAGGCGTATGAGGACTTGAAATAATTAGGACGATATAATTGGGTACATTATAGAGGGCATGAAATTAACTGTAGTTAAATTAACTCTTCTTTCTCATATGAGCATAAAGGAGAAATTGCCGAGAACACATCTTTTTCATACTAATTGGAAGCACAGTCATGCAGTATTTTATCTGCCTGAGTTTTAACTCTGAACCACAGCTGTGCTTGTACATTCTTCTGTTGAACACTACCTCTAATTGTGGTCAGCCTTTGTTTAAATCTCCTGGACTCTCTTCTGCCTACAGGCAATACCAAAATTAAATCTTGCTGCACAGTGCTATAATCCCATTTAGGTCAACAACTGGATCAGACTCTTCCAAGAACATTCAAATATATCGGTGATTCATTATACCAGGACTAGAGCAATGTTCCTGTTTCATGAGAGGGTGTATTAGTGACTTTTTTTCACCGTGGAAACACAGGGATTTGATCTGTTAATTCGCTCCCCATGGACCTGCCCAGCCATCCTGGGGTGTGTCTGAGCCTGGCTCCCCTCAATGGGCCTGGTTCTGAGCCCAATGCCAGGCTGATGCTCTGGTGTGACCTCAGCCTGTCTCAAATCCCTCAGAGATGCCCAATGCCTAGGGCTGCCTCTGGGTGCCCCCGTGCCTGCCCTGCTCCTGGCCAGGGGCCCTGGGATGGGCCCTGGCTGTGTCACCCCTGTGCAGCCAGTCCCCAGCAGCTACCACAGCCCCCAGGAGGACCCAACCCCCTACTGCACCTTGGCAACTTCCAGCTGCCAAAGCAGAATTCTTCTTTGAAGGGAAACACAAACATGCTTACAACAGTTCTGTTCCTTCCAGAAGCCGCATTTTAAGATCTCATTGTTAAAAGCCTCATTCCATCCGAAAAATAGAGATGCAGCTCATGCAAAAAAATTACAAATTTTAGGTTGAATTATTTTCAGCCAAAAAAGAAAATGGAAAAACAGTGAAAATAGTTAAAAGTTTCTGTCAAATTTTCAGAATGAAAGGTTTAAAATTTTATTTCAAACAGACATTTCTTACTAAAAAAAAAAATTATTTTATCATTACTTTTTAGTTTTAAAATTTTTCCTTTCAGACCTTGACTAATTGATGTCTCTTCTCCCTAAAAGTAACAGAGATGTTTCTTAGAAATGTCTGTGCCCAAATGCATGTGGAGGTATAGCTCTACAACTTCTTTTTTGGACAGGAAAGCAGAGCTACGCTGAGCTCATAACAATCCCTTAGAGGCCTGAAGGACCTCTAGGAGTTTGGGAAAGCCCTGCTTGTGGAACTAATACTCACGAAATGATCACTTCAACTGCTCTTCTGTACTATTTTACCCTGTGAAATTTCAAACCATTGAAACATTATTTTTATTAATGTAAAGAGATACAGCTGGTCTAAACATAGGTTAACAGCAGAAGTAACAATTTAAAACTTAAAAGTGAAGGCTAATTTGCTGTGCAGAAAGGGAGCTGGAAGCAGCTGTTTTATATGAAAACACTTATTACCTCATTTGTAATTAGTATTATTGAGAACAACATGCTGTGGTTGTCCAGGAAGGCTCAAAACATAAGCCAAAGTACTTGAAATCCAACCACCCTGGACCCATCCCTATCCCAAGAGGAACTGAACACTACGAGATACAGTGGTGGTTTGTAAACAGGTAGAAATGCCTTCAGTGAGGAAACAGTCAACATGGGGGAAGCCCAGAGTGTTCCACCCTGATGTGATGCCAATTTTCAGCCTATCAAGTGAAACAGAGTTGTTGTTGTTGTTGGATATGAGGATGAGAACCAGGGAAGCTGGTCTCATACTCTTCACCAACCCAGATAATTGTTTTATTCATACACATAGCCCAGAAAAGAAGGGTAAAGGCGCCCTTGACTCTCTCCACCCTCTACTACCCTCCTTCCACGTGGGTAGCATCAGCATCCTACAAGATATGGTAATGTGCAGGCTTTCTCCCCCTCTCTCCCTTCCTCATTTAAAGTCATATCGTTTTCTCGTTCTCTGAACTTTTGTTCCTCCTATTTTTTCTTACTGAAGGTATATGTTCCTGGAGAACTTAGTAAATCATGGTAGTGCAGAGGTGTCTGAAAACTGTATTCAAGGCCCTTCCTCCTCACTCGTCACTACTAAAAATGGTCTAAAGTCAAACAACAGCAATAGTAGCCAAAATAACTCAGACAAGAAGAAAAAATTAAATAAATCTGGACCAGATGCTCAAATAACACAAAGTCTAGATTACAAGAGAAGGGCACACACAGAAAGTAAAAGACAGCACTAAAACACATGCATTTCCAAAGGTGAGACTTCAGTGAGTCAGTCTGTATTGTAGGCCACAGGCTGTGATTTGTTTCCAGTGAATAATGCAGGATGGAACAAGAGATCTTTGGCTGGTGTAAATTGGTGTCACTGTCCCAAAGACAACAGAGGACCAACGGCTGTCATCAACTCAAAATCTGCTGTTGCTCATTTTGAAAGGGGCTGCAACTGTGTATGCCTGGAGCTCACTGAGGATTTCAGTCAGGCTGGCTGAAGTCTGTCTCCCCTGCTCAGGCTTTGGGATGTAGAAAAAAGACTGACTTTTAAAAGTGCTTGGCCAAGTCGTAAAAGAGGCAAATGAGAAGAAGAATCAATGAGAAGCATTAGGAAAAGAGATCAGAAGGAGTTAAAGGTGGAACATGACAATGTTGGTTAACACAAGAATGTAAAGAAAAACAGGGGAAATTCTGTAAAGGGAAGAAATGAATGGACAGAATTAGAAACCTGGGTATCCATCAAAAGCAGCTACACTGAGTGGAGGAAGAGAGGAGAAAAGAGGGAGGGAAACATGAGCGATTGGTTAGCTTCAGTTTGCTTTTCAAAACTGAAATTCTGCAAAGATGTTTTAGTGTCCAGTACTACAAAGGGATGACAACATGTTAGGTTTGGCCCATCTGCTACTTTTCTTCCCTGGCTTTTATAGAAGATACACTGTACCTTAGCTGACACAGGTAACATGAAAAGTATTTCCTTTATATGTTGTGGTTTTTTTAAAAAAGGAAGTTGAGAGAAAAAGGGGGTATATTATTATAACTCAGCCTCAGATACTAAGAAAGACAGTATCAAGCATCTTTCCCCCAGCCCTTGTTAGCTAGCTGCAGCGTGAATGCTATAAATATTTCAGGTCTCCTCCCCTCTGGAATGAAGCCCTGACTCCTTCACATCTTGAAGGTGCTCCCCATTTGCTTTTCCTAAGCCAAAAACATCAACATGCAAGGAAGTATCTGGCAGTGGTAGATCTGAGACATACATGGCAGCATTACGGTTTGCAGTCAACTGGGGACAGAGAAATCAAAATAAAATTTCAGTCCCTCCCATGACATAAGACTGGGGATACATTAGGCAGCTGAAAATAACCTACATCATCACAAATACACATGCACAAATCTATTTCACAATGTCTGAGCACAAAATCACTTGAAAGCTTTTAACCTCTCCCCCAAGACTATGCAATGTTTGATTTGACGATCCATAGGTTATCTAAATATAATCATGTCTTCTAAAAGTCAGAGATCTACAATATGCAAACAGAAGGCTGCAGAGTGTCTCAAACAACAAGATTGATGCCATGCTGACTTTTGTTTTTGCAGAACTCTGGCTTGGCTATGAAGATCATCACCTCTCGTGATTCCCTTTGCATTCACTGGATTTAGGCAAGAGCCCCTGAAAATCAAAAGGCATTTGAGTCTGGAGACCAAAATATTTTTCTCTTTAAAGTACTTGAACTTTTTCTTAGGATAATTTTTATCATGCTCACAGATGGCAGAAATGCTTTTTCTTTATCCTGCACTGTGACCATTTAGAGTGAATCTAAATGGAAGACAAAATGATGAATTGCAACGTGAAGAGGTAAGTAATCCCAGTATATGCTCCCTGCTTTAACATTTCATTTGCCTGTAAGAAAACCACCCAGTACTCTCAGTACATCTAAATTCTTCAGCAGAAGTCACTGCTAAACTGTCCACTGTCTCCTTCTTTTCATTTTTAAATCTCAGAATATGTTAAAGACTTATTATCACCATTTTCCAGGAAAAGAACATAAAGCACGGGGCTACGGAAGGAGAAAAAAAAAGTTATCTGGAGAAGACAGAACCATGGAAAAAGAAGTCTTTGAATCTTGGTTCAGCACCAGTACAGTAATATTTAACCTTGTGGAAAGAGGCAGACAACATGTTACAATATGTTGATTAAAATCGCTCATATTCCAACATCCGACCTGGGAATGAGATTATGCTTTGCTGGAAAGCTATCACAGCTGACAAAAAAAGGTGGTATATATCACAAATAATTTGATTGCTAGAAGATGAATGGACACCAACTGTTCATGGGCAAGGGAAGCCCCATGTCTTTGTAATGAAGTAGGGGAAAAGGCACTGGCAGATTGGAGTCCTCACCTCATCTCACCCATACTGAGAAGGCACATTGCTGTCTGATTGAAAGGTCAAACCCTACTCTTTTCTCCCAAGATCATTGTTAAAATAGTCAGTTACAAGCTGTAGTAATTTTTTGCAATTGAAACAACAACAGCAATTTTCTGCTCTTGAAAGTTTATAGAGCTGATATAGAGGCAGCAGTTACATCTCCACACGTAGTTTCTTCCCCTTTCAAACACCAAACATGCGCTAACATACCTCATGCTTACATGTTAGCCTGTTCCAGCCAGGACGCTGTTAATTTTTGCAGCAGGCAGGAGGGGAATGTCCAGAACCTGGAGGTTATTCTATTCCACCTCACCTGAATTTTCAGGAATGGGGGAAAGGGTCCCTTCCAGGTCAGGCTGGGGTAGCGTGGCAGCAGTCAGGTATTATCAGGCTTCTTTTGGCAGAGTGGTGAGCATATGAATCCCTTACCTCTCTTGCACATTTTTGTTATTAATATTGTTGCCCTCAGATGAATATTGTTGCTAACAATAAGAAAACCGTTTTCTTATCTCATTGCTGTTTCCAGTAAATTGTTCCTATCACAACCTGTGGTCTTTACCTTTTGTGTCTCCAATTCTCCCCAGCACCCTGCCACAGGAGAGGGGGAGGAATGAGTGAGCGAGCAGCGTGTGGTTTGGAGTGGTTTCTGTCGGAACACTAAATTGGAGAACACCATTCCTAAACCACAACACATAAAAAGCTATCTAACTGAGAGTTTTTTTTCTGAGTCCATAGGCTGAACTCATCCACTCTGGAAAAACAAGGCCAGTTCTCAAGATGAAAAAACCACTCAATGCACATGATCCAATACACAGGCACTAAATCACCAAGAACTACCGAAACACAAATCAACACATAATAATTATAATATAATCTTGGGGAAAACCTCTGACAATTTATACTAATCCTATTAAATTCACTATTAACTAACTATATAAGACTTTATGGGAGATACATATGTTAAAGACCTTTCATGACATTGAAATGGGTCAATTAATTTTTCAGACCCCCACCACAGACATTAAGAAAAGACATCCCAAACTCAATGTCCACACAAAAGATCCAAGAGAGAAAAAAAGAAACTCAAATATTTTTATTTATATTTTGATAATTGTTTGATGTTGCCAGGCTTCATGACATTGGTAGAGGAAGTCACATTTCCATAGAACTAAAAGCATCCATGGACAGCTTTCCATAGATGGTGGAGTGATGTGTTATATATACATTTATTTTTCATGGAAGTTGAAAGCACATTCATCTAAGTCATTTCTGTTATATTCTCTGACAGCTTTTGAAAATTGCCAGGCTAGTTTTTTGCATTTGATCTTTCAACATTATTGGGAGTTGTATAAACAGGAAGCAATGTATAGCTTCAGCATCAATTAAGATAATTCTAAACAAACACAATGTCACGGTGCTGTCAGTTCCCTGTGGTGGGCATATTCATGGACTAAGATCACATTGCAAATCCACTTCTATTGGAAATGGCTGTTTTGGTGCTCCTCCATTCATCTGCAGCTCTGGCTACTTTAGTAACACAAACACATCCATACCATGGACTCAAATACTACGCAGTGTGGTTCATACAGATTAAAAGTTTTTACAGTACCGGGGGATGGTGGGAAGAGGGGTTTAGCCATGTGGATGCTGCTTGCCTTGCCCTTAGGGCCAGAGAACACAACTTGATCTGCTTTATTTAACAGTAGTCTGCAGCTTTTATTTTGCTACCAATCATAACAGGATGGACCACATAAAGCAGATTGGCAGAGGCCAAACCATGCCGAGCTTCAGGAGTTCTGTGGGCCTTCCTGGGTTTATCAGTGTGTGTTAAATAATGAACAGGAAAGGGAAAGCAGGCTGGGATGGAAGTTGGTGGTCGTTAGTCCAATATCATAAAGTGGCAGATTTATTGAAAAATGCATTTTTTGGAACTCCATTGAAGAAATAAGTTGCATAGACATTCTTATGATTGATCTCCCAAATAAAAATGTATAAATTGAGTATCAAAAGACATGGGGAGGCAGACTTCATTACATTTTTGTGCAGAGGCTACAAACCCCTCTCTAGTCATTAATTCCTTCCACTGTTTTAGATGAGAAATACATTCAAAATTTCAACTCCGAAGCTGGTAGGAAGTTTCCCACAGCATTCAATGAGCTTTTGATTAGACTATTCTTTTAGCTGTTCAGGTCCTGTACATTTACGATGACTGCAAGAGCAAAACATTGGCTTCTCACATGTCTCTGGAGGGGACATGTCTTTCCTGGCATTAATTCTAAATGTCAGGCTAAGGCTCTTTATGCCCTCCCCCACTAGGCTTTTACAAATTGGTTGAATATGATTATATCAATAATTTCCACAGCATAGTTCTCATTCTGCAGGGGGACTTCATAAGTGACTGCTTTCCAAGAAAACCAAGAGGCCTTCCAATCTAAATAAATGACTGGAAGAGAGCTCCACTTACACTACGTGGGTGCTTCCCGAAAGACTTGGGAGGACAGGAAGAGACAGAGTGCGATTTCTCCCAGCCATAAATCTTGTGCAGACAGGGTTCTTCTTTCATACCTCTTGCAATAAGCAGTCTGGAAAGGCACAAAGGACTTTCTTGTAAGCAAGAGAGTGCAGAGATACTCAGACTGCCCAGATTTGTACTCACGTGTCTCCTGCATTTAGGGGCATTTCACTAAGGGTCTATATATGTCATATATGTGCATTGTGCAAAACACAGGACACAGACACAAAGGAGTAAAGACATTTCATGCAATGCTTTTATCCAGTGAGGTACTGGTGATACTTCAACCCACCTTAGAATAGAAACTTGAAAGCTGGGAGCTTTAACTAAGCAATTTCAATCGTCTGTTTTCCGTTCTTCTCAACCTACTGAGTCAATCTCCAGCTACAAGAGAAGAACACAGTGTGCAACAAGGTCACAGTGAAAGAGAGCTTGAAAATATTGTCCAGAAGGAAAAACTTGATTTTCATTTCTTCCCTGTAAGTATTTGTAAAGTTATAGATTCATGGTACTTGACGATTAAAAATGATGCAACATGTCCTGTGTGGATATGTCTGCATGGTGTATTACTCAAGAGACACACAAAAGGTATGCCCACACTCTGAGTGGTACAAACCTGGTTATCCCAGCATTGGGACTTACTTAATGCATTCCACATTTCAGGAGAACAATTTAGCTCAGGTCCAGCACTGAGATAATCATGAGTATCCAGGTTTTGGTTGCTCTACTTAGAGCACAGGCAAAACTAGCTTACCTCTGTCCACTTTCTACCATGTATACCTGCCCATAGCAGGACTATTTGTTGAATACAGAAAATGTTTGGACCAGGGTAAGTGATGTTTTTATTTACAGTGGATAGGAAAAAGACTGTTTCACAGTATAGTTGGATCTTTTTCCTAGTAGTGGCACATTCTTCAGGAAAAAAAAGATAGGATGAAAAAAATCCTCTTTTTTTTTTTTTTTTTTTGTTAATTCAGTGTTGCTTACATCATAAAGCATGTAACTAATTGAAAATGGAAATTTTAAAAGGTGATTAAATTTCTAATGTCTTTAACCTAGCTTAGGGAACAGTCAGGATTTCAAGAGCAATCACTTTGAAGATTGCTCTTAGAGTATGGTTTAAGACTTCTTGTATAAGCATGTGGGCATGCATGAGCAGCTTTCTGAGTAACTGCTTAGCAGGATGTAGAATACAGATATGCCAGGAGTTAATTCAGCAAGTAGAAACTGTGCTCTAAGTGTCCCAAAGGCTGAAGAGTGGAACAGAAAGTTAATACTCCATTGCAGCCTCATGTATTCCTTCCAACAGCCATGTACATCATCTGGAAAGGGTCTGTATACACCTATGGTCAAACATGAATTTGTTGCAGCTTGAAACTATGTAGACTTCAGAGCTCATCTGCTCAGTCTAATTTCTCATCACTAGCTCTTTCTTGAAAGATTCATGATAATCTCATAGTAAAAGTATGTATTACTGGACTTGAGGAATGCTTCAGTACAAGTACAGCTTTGGTTTAAATTTGATGCTTCTCTTTTTCTTTTAGCTTCTTGAAAACAGCATCAAAATATAGAACTGTTAGACACTGAAGGAAAAAAGCTCTGGTATGAATGACCTAGATATAAAATGATAGACTGACAAGTCCAGCCTGGGATGAGAGAGTTCACCTCCGTTTGAAGCACTGGACTAAAACCAGACAGTCTGTGTTTGTTTTTCCTGGCTCCCAGTGAACACTTAAGCAGGAGTCACTTGAATCAAGAACTTACCAACACAAACATGTTTGCATGCATACTTACATGATTACTATCTTTGAATTCAATAGACAGCCATGGGAATTCACTGTTTGCTCGATCAGCACCTTCACTACTACGGTTTATACCTTACCCATGTTTCACTAATACCATAGAAACAAAGGCAGCAGCCATCTGAGGTGTCATATTGCCCTACAGACACAAAACAAAAACATGCCATCTGTGACAAAGACATTAAGCACAGACTGTAGTTAAATTGCTGATTTGCTAGTTTCTGCCATTTAAATTAACATGCAAAAATTTCCCAACTTTTCTCCCTGATTATATGCTATCTGTGTTTTGCTCTGTGTGAAGAATAGAAACCCGCACTGTTTACCTTGAGCAGCTTCTTCATGAACACATGATCTTGGTTTTGTAGGCAGTATCACAGCAGTTCCCAAGGGAATGTTTGTATGCATAATAGTATTTATCTATAATCCCCATAGCATTTTTTATCAGATCAATGCTGAGTATTTCCATAAGATCTCTAGTATAACACGATTGATATGATTACATAGCTCTATGTAAGGAAGACTTTTTCTTCTTTAGATTAAATGAAAGAGCATTTTGCATTCTGAACCATGTCATCTTATCACAATGAGAAGAAATTTATGCATCAAAATCCCATCAATGTGACTGAGAGGAACAGAAATAAATGCTCAAGCATCAATCATTACTATAATTGTTATTATTATTCAGGCTGATTTATAGAGGACTATTGCTTTTGTGTAGGAAATTAATAATCGATCAGATTTGCTAGCCAAATATAAGGACTGCAGCCTTGGTGAGGATAGAGGTTAGTGGACAAATTCTCCTACCATGGACATGAAAAGACAGGGTACAGGAATGTATTTGCACAAGTGGTTGATACAGTGTTTTAACCGTGGACCAAATCCTATGGTGTCTATTTATTATTCATAAATATCTAAAAGCTGCCAGCCACACACAGATTTGGGCTGCCAGAGACAAATGTGTGTAAGAGAGCTTAGCAGTTGAGATAGTAAAAGTTTCAACAGAAATATACAGATCAGAACAAAAATCTTTTTTTAATCTCTTTTAGCAAATGGTAAAAAACCCATGATTTCTGAGGTAGGACAAGAAAGTCAGCCCACTTCATCATTACTTAACCACTTCTCAATTCCAATTTCTGTAAAAAGGAGATTAGCAGAATTTGGTCTGGTACATTAAAATGTTCTGCAAACAAACAGAATTGTCAGAGATGAGGGTATATGCTTATGAAGAATAGAAGTGAATGCATGATGCTATCTGTAATTACCAGCATCATTGTAATTTTTGCAATGAAATTGACACAAAATGGACTTGTGTGAGTATGCAGGATAAAAAAAAAAGTACTTTGAAATATAACCAGGAAAAAAAAATTAAATAGCATCCACTCCAAATCCTAGCATTGTTTTTCTAGTAGTTCCATTAACATGATACTTCACATAAACACTCTACCACTCTGAACATTTTGGGAGTGTAAATAATTTTACCGCTGTAATCCTGGTTGACAAATCTCACATGTTTCCTATATGGCCATGAGTCAGTACATATCAATCAAAGTTGTTGTGTATTTTGACATGGGAGGCTCTTAGACACAGCACATCTTCCTTGTGTTTACTGCCACCACGTTCTGAAACTTGATAATGGCCATTTGAATCAATCCTGGGTGCAGGTGTGGGGCATGAACCACAACATTCCTTCATGCTGCCACACAGTTCCTGATATACATCGACAATCCATATCTGAACATGGGCAGAGTTGTTTTGAAGGACATAATTGATTGCCTTGTACTATCATGGTTGTAAAACCTTGTAAATTTTTTTTACACTCTAGATTTCTTTCACCTGGTGGCACAATAAAATTGATACAATCTGCATTTGAGAGTTATAAAGGCCTGGAGAATATTAATATGAATATGAAGAGGAAAAGAAAAGGCAAAGCTCAGGACCAGGAATCAGGTAAGACATGTTCTCCTCTTAACATTAGCAGTGATTTCATGCCTGACTGCAAAGAAAGAATGGTCTGGTGACATGAGAACAGAAACCGGATGCTTCACCTGCATATCAGAAGTTTTCAGGTGAAGATGATCTCTGCACCACTGAATGAAGCTGGTAGTATGAAAAGTCTAAGGGAAGGTCTTTTTGTCTACTAAATAAGTCTCAAGAATTATCTGAACAAAAACATTATTCCAAAGCAGTACAATTCTTTGCTTTAAAGCAATTAAACTCCATGGGATCGTTCCAAGTGAAATAACCTCTGGCCTCTGTCTTCTAGATAGGCAGTTGTAAATCAATGGTAGGTAATTTCTGAATGAATAAGCACCAAAAAAGCCCCCTGAAGACTAAAGCCTGGATTTACAGACCAACTCATGTCCTGCCAAGAGCTAAGACATCACTCCCAGTAACCGCTGCTGTCCCATAACAGGTTGCCCACAGAAGCTGTGGCTGCCCCATCCCTGGAAGTGTTCAGGGCCAGGTTGGATGGAGCCCTGAGCAATCTGCTCCACGAGAAGGTGTCCTTGCCCATGGCTGAGAGATTGGAGCTGGATGATCTTTAAGGTTTCTCCCAACCCACCCATTCTGTGACAATGTCACAAGGTATGGCTTTAACCATTCCTAGACATTAGTCCTTTTGGGTCAAGTGGTACAAATTTGAAGCTACCTTTCGTGTTTACACATTTACTGAGATTATTTTCTCACTTCCATAGTCATCGAATCTGCTCAGTTTTATGTAAAATGGATTAATCTTTCTCTTCCAAAGCTCAACAAGAAATGTCCATCTATCCTGGTGATTATGACAGGTGCAGAAAACTTCAGATAGTTCAAACTGAGCAGAGAAAGGATTTAAAAATTGATCTTATCAATTTAAAAATTGAGTTGTAAGACAGGAAGTCTTACAACTGGACTCTGGAATATGACCTGGGCTACAACTGCAATGTCACTTATCAAATTAATGGGCTTGGGAAAATGAGGGATCAGGACTCAGGACTCCTTCACCAAGAGGTTTCCTTTCTGTAGCCTTGCTCTTTTTTGCAGAGCTCTAACAGGAGGGATACAAAATGGCCCTATTCCAGTACTCCCCTGACAAGTCAATACGACCAATTTGAGCCCTGGCAAGGTGCTCATGCCCACACCATCTGCCACAGCCTGGATGGATTTCCCATGAGGAAAACAGGCAAAGGGCAGAGGACAACAACATCCCTGCCTCTCCATCCGACTGTTCTCCTCAAAGGGGCACAACAGCTGCTGGGCTTCACACTGTGGCTGCAGGAGGGTGACAGCTGTCAGGGGAGTCCCTGATGGGTCCCTCATCTCCAGGGATTGGGAAGGAGTCTGAGTTTCAGTATTCACAACTCTGAATTGACAGCTGAGTTCAGGAAGAAATAGGAAACTCCGCTGTTCAGCCCAGGATGCCGCCAGTGAACTTAGTTTTTGGCAGCTGGGGAACTAAGAGAAAAAAAATGGAAATACTGAGTGATTTTAGGTGTTTCAGAGGTTATCTCCTACTGGAAAGGAGGCTGTCAGAATTGTTCTCCTGGATTTAAGCATTTAATCCTGCAATGTGAATCTCAGTCTGTAATCTCCTTTCTGTTTCTATTTTTTTTTAAACTATAAAAATTCACAAAATTACTGGTTACAACTAAAGTAACTCCACATTAGATTTTTGGTTTTAGTTGTCAGAAAATCTTTATCTGAAATACAGTTGAATCCATTTAAATCAATACATGTGAACAGAATACACCTATTAAAAAAGAGAAGGTAAATTACAAGTATAACTCAACTTTATAAAAGAAATAAAATCTCTAGAAGAATTTTAGTTTAAATCAATAATCATGATGATGATTACAGCTGTATCAAACTCTTCTGAGCTAATAATTCTTAATAGGAAAAAAGATACTAAAATATACTTTCTGTGAACAAAGGTTAAGCACTCAGCCAATTTTAAATGTGTTCTTGATGGTTGGAAATCAATGTGTGCCTTCGGGCAGATATTGTGTATAAACATACATAAAAGCAATGACTAACACAATATTATAACTTGAAAGTGCCCAGTAGGTGTGTCTTATCTACAATGTTATCCCACTGCAAAATCACAGGCACAATTTGTTGACTAGGCATTGACTGTTGAGCAGCAGAATTTCTCAACAGAGAGGTGTTAAACAAGGTTCAAACCCTGAAGGCTTTGAATAAAAAAAATTGCCACTGAAGTCAGCAGGAAAAGATGCTGGGGGAGATCATTCTCTGTGTCCAACCTCTGTGTACACATATAAAAATACTGAACTTTCTCCACTGTCTCCCAGTAACACTTGACTCAATGATATTTTTCCTTCCCTGCTTTCAAAGCTTTTTATACTATTACTCTCCTTTTCAGCAGCACACAGAGTCAGGTTCCTGAGAGGGAAAATCTCTGAAGGACAAAAAGAGTATATTTTCTCTTAGGATCTCCTCAAGGCAGGAGAACTGCCTAGACACTGGGAGACCCCAGGGCTTCTCTTCTTCTCAAATGCAGTCTGAGCTTGCAGCTCTCTCTGACATGAATGAGATTTTAGGGGAATTGTTCTGAGTTACTTCAACTATATAGTCTCAATGAGAAGCATCCTAGGAAGGCAGACTATCATATATTTGCATCTCTTCTCTTTAACTGCTTGCTATTCCTGCCACGAATAGAGAGTAAAATTTCCCTTCTTGTCTTCAGAGAGATTATAAACTGTCTGGTTTAGTTGCTACAGTCACACTCATTTGGAGTTGAAGCTGCAGGAGCCCACAGATGGCTGGGGGACCTGCTAAGGTGAACTGGGTTGTAGTGGTGGGACAAATGGTTTCAGAACAGGAAGAGGGGGTAGGGAAGAAACAAAATGTCTGATACTATGAAGAAATGCCCATTTTACTCAAGAAGGCAGGGCTTTTCTGTGGGGGAAATGGAGGTTTGAGAGCAGCTGTGCTGTTTCTGAAGTAGAGGAAATGCTAGTGGTGCTTTAACAGCTCTCTCACTTGACTGACTCATGAGCAAGGGTCATTTCTTACATCAGTGAATAAATTGGACTCTAAAGCTCATGGTGTTTCTGGGAAAAGAATTATCATGGGAACTTCTGCTACTACTGCTGAGGCCACATCTAACAAGTAGTTGAAATGGTGGTGGCACTTTCATACAGAAAATGGACTTAAGTGTTAATCTTCTTGTTTTCTTGTCCTTTAAAATAATTCTTTACAAATCACCAAAAAAAAAAAAAAATCATGAAGAAAAATTCCCAAAACACCTCTTCTGGCCTTAATTTTCTATCACTACATCCAATTTTATTGGCAACAAGATGTTATTCAACTAAATACTTAAATACTTAGGCAATCAAATAAGGCAAGTTCTTCATTAGTAGCACTGAGACCAGCTATAAAATTTTATTGTATATCTGCAGTTGCTGGCATGAGATTTTATAAATGAACACATCTTCAAGACTACTGCTGAAGCAGTTGAGTGAGTTAAGAAGTTGCAACCACTAAAAAATATCACTGTAGTGAAATGTACCTATCACTAGAATACATGAAGAAGCCTGCCTAACAATAGAAAGATAGGATGTAAAGGAGTAAATTCCCATTATATTGGCATCTGCTAGTCAGGTAGGTCTGTGAGATACAGAAAATACATAGGACATAGTGGTTGACAGCAATATTCCCACTCAGACACTGCTGGACAAAAATTCTCTCAGAGAGTGATTCCTGACGTGGCTTTCAATGGGATAAGCTAGTAAGAGCATCTGACAAACTTGTCAGGTGCCAAATTCACAACTGGTGCGAAAGTGCAGAAAATTGCATTCCCTTCTTCTGCCTCGTACCTCTGTATCACCAGTCAATCTCCTGTAGGCCTGCTGACACCTACTCCATCACAAGGGAGCATAAATGAGTGCAATTTAAATATCAAGGCTTCAAAAAAGGGTGTAGGCAGAAGCAGGCTGGAAACATCTCTATCATCTGTGGTCTCACAAATTATCTGCTGTCTTCTCAAGATAGAAGTTATGTTTATTTTGCACTTCCTTGTGCAGTGATAGAGTAGGGGTGAGGGAATTTTAAGAGCTAGACCATTAGGAAGTCAGAAGTCAGATGAAATACATCAAACTTACACTTACCTCTCTTTCTTTGCTAGGAGAGGATCTAACTTTCCACACTTTCAGCACTGAGAGCTTGGAAAGCATACAGCTAACTGCGGAGAGCAGAGGTATTTTGATTTGTTTATAAAAACTGTCAAGCACCACCCACACTCTGTCCTCAAGTGACCCAAATATACTCTTCTGCCTGAAGATGAAGCATTGAGATATCTACCAGCACACAGAGTGCAAAGCGTGTTTTATGCTCCAGCAGGATAGATGAGCAACCAGCACAGAATAACAATAATAAACACACTATCCATAATAAAACTCTTGAAGTCCTTTTCTCCTGAATAGGATTAAGCCTTGTTTAACATTCTAAAATATTTGCACAATGGGGCTTGGGTTTCAAGTTTTTTGCTTTTTTTTTCCCAGGCTTATTTTGGCTACGATTCAAAGCAGAAGAGCCAAAATTATACAACACACAAATACAAAAGAGTAACAGTGAGCTAAATATAGATCAGAACATGAAACAGACAGATGGGCTGTTCTTTAGGCATTTCTAGATATCTAGATATTTCTAGGTATTCCTTTCCGGGTATTTGTAGCACAACCTTGCACAAGGCTGTGTGCTTATTGTAGCATATTTAAAGCATCAGTTCTATTTCATTGTTTCATTGAATGTAGTGGAAATTCTAATTTTTTTGCTGTTTTTTGTATCTCTGATCTGCACTTTTTTTTCTCATTGTTCCACGAGAGCAACCTTGTCTTCTGTCTGACTGAAAACAGTACAAGAGTTAAATGGGCCTCCGGAGAACCAAAAGATATATGGTAGGAAACAAAAACAAATAAACAACCCCCCCACTCCAAAAACAAAAGAAGGCAGGAGCTGGAAACCATGAAACCATATTCAGACCTGTGTAACAGTTGTTTCCATTCTAGAGTCAAAACAGAGGCAAGGTGAGACCCGGTGATAACAGCATTAAAAGAGCTGCCTGAAACAGCGAACAAGGGAAAACATATGCAGGTATCAAATTCCATGTAAGAAAAGTCTATTGCATTTGTTGGCCAAAAGTCAATTGGGAACAATTGGGAACATTTTGTTGGAGCTTGCCAAAATGCTGAGTAAATGCTGCACCAGAAAAGTAAACAATTTACAGAGCCCTGGCAGACCAGAACTGAGGAAGGGAGCTTAGCAAGTACAGAGTAAAGCAGGTCACAGAGCAGTGATTAATGGGCACAGGAATTTCAACTACAATCATACACCTGCACTGCATGGCCTGGAAAGATGGATTGCCAAATGACCTGTGAAAAATCAGAGCAGGGGAAATATATTTCAATGTGGTGTATTTGTTACAATGGAGGAGAAAGTGATTTCTGAATTTCATGTAATCTGAATTTCAGAGGGTGTGAAGGAAGAGGATTGTTCTTTAAGGGGTAAAAAAAGAGCTATTAGCAACTTAGAAACACTCTCATTCATCCCTGGGATTCTGGCTTAGCTCTTAGTTCTATTCTCTTCCAATGGTTTCTTCTTCCCAACTGCCTACTTTGTGAATGATGAAAAATCCCTAACTTAATTTCTTGGTAACAAGAATTTAATAACAAGAATGGGTAAAGCTTAAGTTGCACATGGAAGAGTGATGGATTTTTCTTCTGGTTTAGATGGAAACTCGTTTTTAAAGCTACTCGAGGCATAGGTTGTGCACAGTCTTATAAATAACTTTGTCCTTATTCAAATTCTAAGGCAACTTAAGCTAATAAACCTTAGGGATAACTAGAACTCTACAGTGATAGACGTGACATTTCAGATAGGTTTCTTACCAAATTTAACAGCTTATTCCACGGCATCAGTAAAGAGATGTGAAATAGGATACCCACATGTTAGTCTTATTTCTCCAAGAGAGCTAAGACAACTAGAAATAGTCCACAAGGCTTTGGGAAAATGCAGTACTACCTGTATTTTTTTGGTCATATAGAAGGTCTGTGCTCTTGGAAAATAGTACACCCCCTGTTCATCCTGTTCAAAGGCAATTGGACTAAAGCCAGAGCACATCAAACCTGACTCCTGGTGTCAAGCAATGAATTCAGAATCTCAGCCTTTTTTTTTTTTGCCTACCAAAAACCTCTCCATCATTTTATTTGTAGCCATTATAGTCACAAGGAAAATTAATGAATCTGTAATTGAAAAAATTATGCCTGCAAAGATGAGGAGGTATCTGAAATTATACTCCTGGGAGGTGTGAACATCTGCTTTTAATTCTGCAACCTGTTGATCTTGTGATCTTGTGACAATAATACCAAAATAACAAAAAAAAAAAA
>VZRN01002382.1:1303665-1366377 GCA_013397935.1 Dasyornis broadbenti
AAAAAAAGCACTTTGTGGTTTTATGTGTGTGCACACAGAAGGTAAAGGGATGGTAAAGGCAGAAATCTTAATGCTGCAGAAAAAGTAAAATGGGACCAAAGTCTCAATGGCTAAGGGAAGACAATTAGACTCACTTTCACACGAGGCAAAGCAGAATGCAAAAAAAAACATTTGGCCTTGAACAAGAAGAAGCCAGCTGTGGACTTACCCAGAGCCCTGCGTTGCCTTTGTGTGATTCTGTGCATGCTAACTATTTGGCCTATATTTGATGGGGCTTAAGTGATTTATAAGTATCTGTGAGCTCCCTTCACATGCCTAGAAGTTTCCTGATGAGAACACAGAAAAATCCCAGATTTTTTTTCTCATTCAGAAACCTTATACAGGTTCTCTCAAAGCTGAGAAAGCTGACAAGTGTATGGACCACATTTTCCCAACAAGACCACCACTGTGTAACACCAGTAGCTTTCCCTGTTCCCCCACAAGCCAGCAAAAAAGGGATGTGAGCCAACTCTTTTATTTGGTCCCAGCACCATTGTAGGCAGGATCCTGATGGTGCTTACTAGGCTGTTGCTTCCCCTTGTCACATACCTGCTCATGGAGCCTTGGAGACTCCTGATCTTTATCTGCTTCTAGTCAGGAATAGCATGACTCATGTTACAGACAGCACCACTCATGTTCCTTCCTTTCCCACAAGCTCAGTCAATAAGGCACCAATTTTCAGCTTTCCTTTCCAGAGCAGGTATCCAGATCAAAGACCTATGAAGTTTGTAACACCAGAAGGCCAAAGGACTTTTGTATTCTCTGTGTTTAGGGAGGGCAGATGCTGCATAGAGGAAGGGTAAGGAGAACTGAGAAATGGAGCTGAGGAGCTCAACAACTTAGAAAATTTAATTTCCTTACACATTTAAATTGTTAAATGTGGGCAGCCAAGACTGAAAAATTTGCTTTGTGTAAGGAGAAGAATTTAATGTCCCATTTTGCCAGTTGTGCAGACAGAGACACATGCAATATTTCCTACAGAGTTTGTTTGGCTTTTTGGTTTTTTTTTTCTTCTTTAACAATCCGTTTTACAGGGCAATTTCAAGAGATGCCTGTGAGCTCACCAGAGAGGTGTTATATCAAAACAAAGTACACCTGATTAATTATCTAACAAGGGAGATGTTTGCACAGCCAGTACCATTCATTTTTCATGTGACAATACTGGCTTTAAATGTTAGCAACCACCAAACCAACACTGCCAGAACGATGTGGTTGAAGTCCACACAATCTTTCCTTTCTGTCTCGTACACATCAGTGTGCTGTCAGGGGTGTCCCAAGTTCCAGCTCCAACATCTCCTTTGCACCTGCCTCAGTGACTTGCGAGCCATTTCAAATAAGGACATAGATTTTAAAAATGTCACTAAATTGTGGTTCAAGAAGGTTTAGTAAAAACATTTAAAGATACTGCTAAATTATTACATTAAGGAACAAATTCCCTTTTCTCTCATTTTCATCAGATTCACTCTCCACTAATGAATACAAAGAATGAATCTCCAAGGAATTTATATTTAAGGCTTAAAGGAGGTTCAACATTTGGATTTGGCTATAACTTCAATTTCCTTTCATGAATATTTTATTTAAATCCTGTATTAATCACAGAGTCACAAAGATAGCCTGCCTCCTGCTTCTGCTTGCTCTCATTGTCTGTCACAGAAGCACTTTCTCTCAACCTTAAATATCGCTAATTAAAAATTTCCCTGAAGCCAACTGATACCTGCGTGATTAATGGGCTGGCTAATAAATAAAATGCACCATGCTACTTTAAGGCCATTGTACCATAAAAGCATAGACAGTGTGCCAGTGGCCTCATCATCTTGAAATATGTTTATTAAAGCAACAACACAGAAGTCCTAAGGGTCCCGAAGTGCTCCACATCATTAATAACCAGATAAACCATACACTGAGAAACCTGCTTCAGTTCATTATTCCAAGCAAGGAAACTATGAAAACAGGGGAAAAAATCCAGAAGAGTGAAGAGAAGCATAGAGCTTGTTTCTCAGATGGATAAACACCCATCTCATCAGTGGTGTAACTAAGTGTGAACAACAGTGAAGGACTGAATGTTGCTGGGACAAAGCCTTTCACTCTTAAAATTCAGCTTCAAATGCACACCAGGTTGCTTAACACAGTGCCCATTGGATGGGTCTTGTTTGGCTTAAACAATCTAGGTAGTAGTTTGAGACAACTCAAGGCTCATCCAAAACCAGGGCAGCTTCTGTAGAGAGGAGCATGAGGACTCAATCACGGCTTCATCTGTGCTTACAGAAAATCTCCTTCAGTGAAAGGAGCTCAGACCAGGCAGCTGGACTGATATGAGCTTAGTCTGAAGTGGTGCACAGGTGTTTCCCTGCACAAAGGTAGTACCCACCTTATGGTACCAAATACGGCAAAAGGGATGGTTCATCCTGAGTTAGCCTATAACATATCAATATGATCTACGCAGGAGCAGATCAGAGAGAAGAGATGCAACCCTTAACAATCCCTCTGCCACTCTGGTGTGATAAGCCCAGTGTAAAATATAACTCTCAGGCAGGCTGATCCAACCACCTTGCAGAGCAGGCAGAGGTGGCAGAATCAGGCTCACATCTCCTGTCTAGAATTTTCTGAGCATTTCAGTACAGTGAAATGACTGTGTGAAGCCAGATGGAAACACACACTTGTGATCTGAGAGGACAACTCAGTGCTGAACTAAAGCTTGGTATAGCTGACCCATGCTGCAGCAGTAATAAGGTTGACAGTTTGTAAAAAATAATGGGCATCAACTCTTGCATTTCATCAGCCTCCAAAACAAGCAGTCAGGCCTTGGTTCCATCACATTCAAGAGTACCTTCTCTGGTCAATCTGATATGAGCCTGCCTCCATAACCCAGGTGCTTAGCACTCTGAACCCAATGCTGAAATTATATTTATTCAGGCATAGTTTTCCTTTCCTCTCCCCCATTTCTTTCACAATAAGCACTGATTAATAAGTAGGTTCCTCATTCTTTGTTTAGCCTAAGCCTCTCACAAGAGTGGCTTAACTCACTAATATACACCTCAAAAACACACCTGTGTTACAGATCCATAGGAAAACCACCAAAATCCTCTACATCTTTCTCACCAAGGATATATTCAGCTTTTTTCCTTCACTTGTTATTAGGAAAGTGAGTTAGGCAAGGAATGGTCTCAATATCATGCTCTGCTCTGTGGTTTGGCACTGATTAGTCAACAAAAAGAAGGGAATCTGGATCTGACTCTGCTCTTTAAATAGAATCCTCTCTCTCTGCCATGGTTTCAACTGAGTACAACAGCCAGCCAAGTATCTATCGAAACAATTCAGCATCTCAGAACCCAAACCTACAAAAGCAGTTTCCATCACAATTGCCATTTTTGACAAAATAACCGTTGGGGACATTGACAGTAGCAAGAGATCAGGTAGTATCAGCTGTCATTCCTGATTTTCTGTAGCCATTGAAGTGAAGGTCACTTTCTTCAAAAGAGCAAAACGAGGGTCAGCAATGCGCACACACACATCCATACAATATGCCAGCTTACTATCATCACCAAAACCAGATATTGTCCTTGCTTGTGTCCATAAAATGGACCCCATGACCACTCTTCATTGAATACAATTCACTCTCTTACCCTTGGTTTCCCCTGCTGCCTTGAAATATTTTTGTTTTCAAACCTTAAGTCTGTCAGAGAGGTCAAAGTGAGTAGCCAAATTCATCCACAGCTACTTGAAATAGAACTCACAGTGAGCTGGCTCAAATCCCACGCAACAAAGAACATTGGCCTTCAATTAGATTCAGCCATCCAAGGCCTGGGATATTGCTCCCAAAGCCCCCATAGTGTAAACATCTGTATCTGAGACAGCTGCCTGGGTGCCTCTTGTAGCCAGTGGAGACCAAACCAACAGACTCAAAAGTGTTGGGGAGAAATACTTCACACTGAATGGAAATGTCATCTTTTGGCTAAAACAAACGCAGTACTCCCCTGGCTGACTCTGCCTCTCCTCTAGCTACAAAGAGAGACTGAGGTGAGCTGTTTACTGTAGATGCCTGTGTTCTCATCCACGGAAAAGAATCCTGCCCCAGAGTACTTGTTTATTTAATTTACATAGCTGTTCCACTGAAATGACTAGCAATAACAGTCAAGCTCACGGCACATAGATCACCAGGGTATCTAAAATCTAGCATGTTTACTCCATCCAAAGCTGATCAAAATTATTTAAAAAAATAACTCCCACCTATTTGCACTTGTGTAGGAGGCCTCTAGTTGCATATAAACTGCATGCATTTTTACTGACCTCGACTTGGTTACGTCACCAAGTCTTCCAACATTGGCCACATTTCATCAGCCTGACACACGTAATTGCATGAGACACATCTGTAAATACAAGTCATTTATTCTGCATAAACATAAGTTTCAGCTGAAGCCCATTTGATATTCATACACTAGATTTATGTCCTCTCAGTGGTTCATGTGGAGCTAATAATATAATGATATAATACACCTGCATGTTGGGACAGCTGTAGTTAAATGAGGCAGCAGTTTTCCTCAGCTCCTCAGAGTGGTTAAGGTGGTATCAGCTTCACAAGAGGGAAAAGAGGTGAAGTTATGTATGTGTGGCTATAATCTGGGACCTCCTCATGGGATTTGGAATTTTCAGTGAAAAAATATGTTTATAAAATTGTGTAGTAAAAAACCAAAAAGTATTTATTCTTACCTGTTTTAAAAATAAATAAATAACCAGCTGTATGAAACTAAGAGTGTTAAGGCAGAGGAGACTTGGTAAAAAAACTGAAGTTATGAAAGGAGTCATAGGAAGCTTGAAAGTCCCTTTAACATTTTCATTGCAAGTGTAGAAAGCAATCTGGAGCAGCAACAGAGTACATGTCAGAAATGCTTTACATCACCCTCACAAAAATAGTTTACTATGTATGTGTTTGTTTTCATCTACATGCTAGCAACATAAACTTCCAGCCACTGAAGAGGATTGCTTGAAAAAGGAATATAGTGGCCAAGGTAAAATCACGTAGTTTAAATGATTCTGTCTTCATACTGACGTACTTTAGGTTGCTCTTTTCAACTGCAAAATATTCGGAAACATACTCTAGAACTTACATGTTCAAGACTATTTAAAAGTATAAAAAATATTAGGGCAGCAACGTCAGGGATCAGGTTGCACATAAACACTTACTCTTAGAGGAATGTGTACCTGTGGCATTACATCAATTTTAAGCTTCATCTTTGCCAAAAAAATTAGTTCCGGGACAACTGAAATAGTGCAGGAAATCTCATCAAATTTTGATGTTTAGTTTGCAGAACAGGAAAAGGTTTTCAATAAAACAAGCTTTGTGATACTTGAAAATAATATTTTTGTCATAATTGATATTATACATTTTCAATAAGCCAAAACCTAAAGAAATTAACTAGGATTTTTCTAACCCATCTCAATACATTTGGCATTTGTATAGGAGTTACCTCTGGAGACAATGCTGATTTTATTTTGTTCTCCAAATCAAAAGGTAACCAGAGCTCACCACCTCAGACGTATCTCTGCTGTTTTCGCATCTCAGTTCCCAATACTCAAATAGCAGAATTTGTTCCACTTTGCAGCATGTAATAGCACACACTTTCATCTTCACAGTTGTGCAAGACAACTGCTACTACCTTGCCTGTGTTAAAATTTCAAAACCCTCTACAAGGTGAAAATCATCAGTCATCAATGATAGATGTAAAAAATAACAGAAACCTCAAGGCTGTGTGGTTTCAGAATGTACATGACAGTCCATCCAGATGATAGAATAAGAACAGGTATGAGATATGATTAAAATTTACATGTTTAAGATTTATTCTGAGAATCATTGTTGCAAAATCCCACTCTTTATGTTGCTGCTCCATTGCTTATAGGAATTACAGGGGGAAAATGCATTTTTGATGCTGCCAAGAGAAAAGATCACTTCACTTTCTGATATGCAGTGGTTGCACAAATTACCTCAGATTGCATTTAACAAATGAATGACATCATAAACTTGAATCAGACACTGCTGGGAGCATGGCAGAGTTTTTTCTTATGATCCCTCAGTAGCAGTTGCTAAATAGAAACATTTGTATTGGAGTCATATTGTGGCTTTTGTAATTCTCAAGACTTTGGAGCAAGGCAGTGAAAAGCTATTCATACATGTTGTGTCTGGCTCACTATTCCACTATAAAGTATTTTAGCTATAATCCACAAACAAATGTTCCTGCAGTTTCTGAAATAGAAATCTCCTAATCCTGGCATCTGAGGCAGTACTGCATTTAGATGATAAAACTGGGTTTGTTTTCATTTTCCTCTGTCTACAAGTGTAGATTCTTTTGTGAATTTCTCAAGAGGTTTATTGTAGATCATGGCAGGAATTAGTTTTCTGCAAAAATATTAGTAATTTTAATTCCTTATCTTTTTCTCTCTCCAAACTCTCACTTTAGATGAAATAAAGACCTTTTAAAAGTACTATATGTGAATCTCAAGAAAACATCCTCAGACATGAGTATGAGCAGAAAAAAGAATTTTAACACCATTTTTGCTCATTATAAAACAATTCTGGATGAGTTTGGTTCAATCTTCTCTGTTGAAAGTGTAAGAATTCATACAATTAATAATTGTATAATACAATTACAATAATTAAATCAGGTTTCTAGCTTTGTGTCGATCTCCTCTCATGGATCAGTGGGACTCTTCAGCACAGAGGTGATACAAACAGCTTGTAGATTGTCTCTATAATCCAGGGGCTCTAGTACAGCCACAAATAAGGAAAACTCTAGTAAAAATCATTCAGCTAATATACAGGGGTTTTACACAAAGAGAAACAATATGTAAAAAGGTAGAAAGACCAAATTCAGAGTAGCTAGAATTTGAAATCTGAGTCCAAATCACCTACACCCCTGAAGAATATGTATGGGACTAATGATTTTTCTGGGTAAAATCATCCTTCCGCCCATATCTCCCACTTGCCTTTCTTTAACTCCTGTAATATTATAATGAACCTGAGAGGCTTTCCCTAATAAATGGATATTAAGACATTTCCCAGTAGAAGCCTAATTTGTCAGATAATATTGAGCAAACTCTAGTTAGCTGCAAATGTGTCACATGTAGCTGGATTCAGCAGCTGCCATTCATGATATGGTGTCAACAGCATTCAAACAAATAAATGAGTACAGGATTGCAGGTGTGACTGACCATTTTCTCTGGCCAGCATTGTAAGCCCATTTTCTCACTTCACAGCTACTCAGACATGCTACAAGAGGCCAGAGTTGACTGCTAACCACTCCTGCTACTTTTTCCATCCCTGTGCAATATATTGTGGTGCAAGGGAAGAGCCTTGCACAGGAGGACTGTAAAAGGAGTGACGTTGTGGATAATTCCTGAGTCTTCCCCACACCCAGACAATGCACAGATGAATGCAGAGCAGATGACCAAGTGACCTTGGTTTATTGCTCTTTCCAGTTGAAGTTAATTGAAGGTTTTCAATCAGTTATCTGTATCTGTAAATTCTTTACATTCCTGTATATAACATGGCAGCATTAGTGCTTCCCTGAACAGCAGAATACGATGCTGTGTCTGGGCTCTGGAGTTTGTGTAGGCTCCACACTGTCACCTGGATGTCCCCACTGAGGAGCTGGCTGGACTGTACCACAGCTGCTTTCTAACCTGCAAAACCACGTTCATTCACAAATTTAGGAGAAATACACATATACATCTCTATGCACTTGTTCTAATCAGTCATCAGACCCACCTTATAAAATATTTCAATATGGCTATTTCTTCTGTCACTTATTTTGTTATTTGCATGTACTGGTCAGTACAACTGTCTATGCTCTTCAATCTGATTAACAGCAGCCAATGAGGAAGCTGACAACAGAGGAGATGCTGAGATACTACAGCAGGATGTCAGAGCAGAGAGCTATCAATGCTATCTCTCAGAGAAAAAGCTAAAGGAATCAGCTGGTACTGAAACACATTTGCATCGTGTTGCATTTTGGAAAAAAGTTTAAAAAAATGGAAAAAGAGATTTTTTTTCTTCCCCAGAGGGTTTATAATCTATAGAGACAAACAGATGTTATCCAAATTCATGGATCAGGAAACTTGAGTTATAATCGCCATGAAATTAATTCACTATCTTTAGCAAAGGAAGGAGGGAAAAGAGAAAACTAAAAGCAATGTATTTCAAGAGGGCAGACTTCAATAAACACTGTAAATTGGTGGGTGAGATCTCCTCGGAAACAAGTTGAAGTGACAAAAGAGTCCAGAAGAGTTGGCAATTCTTTAAAGAAATGACAGTGAGAGCACAATCAGAAGCCATGCCAACATGAAGGAAGGATAGGAAGTGTAATCAGAAAACAATTTGGCTAAACCATGAGCTCTTCGAAGACCTGGAGCTAAATAAAATGTACAGGAAGTGAAAACTACATTGAAATACTAAAGACAAATGTGAATGAATGACATAAATATGTGGGGAAAAATTCAGAAAGGCAAAGGTACAAAAAGAGAGGAAATCTGCAAAGGAAGCAAAAAGCTTTCTGTTAGCACATTTGCAGTAACAAGAACTCTGAGGGAAAACAGTGGTTCACTGCTCAAAGGAGAGAACAAATTCCTGCCAGATGAGTCCCAGAAAAGTTAAATGTTTGGCACTTTTTCTCTTTCAGCCTTCACTGGAAAGATTAAGTATGACTAGACAGCTGATCAAACCAAGGGGAAACAACTCAGGTTGCAACAGGGGAAGATCAGATTAAAGAATACTTAGGGTTCCAGCTGCCAGTTCAGTGGGGTATTAGGACATTTATCTCAAGATACTTAAGTTCTTTAAGAACTTAAAGAACAGGCAGAAGCAATCTCACAGGCATTAGCAAATCTTTTAGAGAACTCATGCAAGATCTGTAGGGTCAGAAAACTGAAGAAAAGCCACCACTCCTGTATGAAGGAGTAAAGGAGGAGACGGGGAATTACTGACAGTGTAACTTGATTCCTGGAAAAGTACTGGAACAAATAATCCAACTGCTTCTAAGTACCTAGGTAGTAACAAGGAGAGAAGTAGCAGACAACATGTATTTGTCAAGAAGAAATCATGTCAAACCAATCTAATCCCACTCCACAACAGAGTAACAAGCCTTGTGGGTAGGGAAGGAAAAGAAAACTTCATTCATTTTGACTTTAGTGAGGCTTTTGACACCGTCTCACATAATATTCTCACAAGTAAGCTATGAAAACATGGTCAAGATTAAACTACAAAGAAAAAGTGTGCTAAGCTAGCTGGAAATCTGAATTTTAAAATTAATTTATAGATTATTTGGTGTCAAAATGGTAGGAATGTACAAGGTGGAAATCACAGAGCTCTGTCCTATGGTAAAGTTCAGTATTTGTGGGAATGATTAAGAAGAAGGGATGTGTTTATTGCATTTACAGATAAAATCAAGATCAGGCAGTCTGTAAACACACTGAATGATAGAACAGGAATCAGAAAAACTGTGGCAAATTAGAGAAGTGGCGTGGAAAAATGAGGCCCAATTCAACAGGAACAAAAGGAATGTATTCATGTAGGTGAGAATAACAATTAGTTCAAATACAGGACAGAGAATTATTATAGAGACAAAGAAAGTGACTTGGGAATCACAAACGGAACACAAATCAATGTTACACTGTTTTTGAAAAGACAAATATGACACTGCTGTGTACAAGTAAAAATGTTACCTGTAAGTCCTCTGAAACATCCTCCTGCTCTGCTCAACCCTGCAAGGCTGCAGCTTCTGGAAGAAGTGAGTGGGCAGCAAGAATGCAATGTAAAGAAAAATGTGACCCACGAGGAAAGAACTGGGATTGCCTTGAAATAGGGCAAGTCTGAAAGGAGACATGAAAACATTCTTGAAGTGCTTGAGAGACAAAAGGAATAAGCTCTTCTTATATGCTGAGGCTAGGATGAAATACACGGATTTTAATTGTAGCAAGAAATCCAACATTAAAAAATTAATTTGACAGACATCTGCCAGAAGTAGTTTAGGTAGAGGTGATCCTAACACTGAATAGACAGAGAGCATAAAAGGTTTCAAAATGTTCCTTTTATCCATCTTTTCTTTCCTTGACACACTGTGGATTTCAGGGACACAGGTCACGGATGATTAACCAAAGTTCACAGGGGGCATCTAAAATCAAGCAGAAAATTGAAGGGTGACCTTAACAACACCAGTTCAAGAGTCTTTACCTCAGAATATCTTTCCTCTCACTTCCTCTGCCTCAATAAATAGATTATACATGTAAAGTATGCAATAAATGGCACATTAATTTTTTTTTTCATATAGCAAAGAAAATAGCATCCTGGTTGGTTTTTTTTTTTTTTTTTTCATTTCTAGTTTTGCTGCCTCTCATATCATAATATGAGTTAAAAGAAGGTGATACCAAAGCGCAGTTGTCTGGTGGAAAATACATTGCAGATACACAAATATGCCATTAGACTTCTGCATAATTGGATACTAGCTGATTAAAGGTCACCGACAAACAGCCTTTTGACACAGCCCCGAAAAAAGCTCAGCTGCCTCATATAGCACATGTCAGTACAGAACAGTGAAATGACACATCCAGTTTATTATATCACATTTACAATTTAGGATGGATTTTTAGTGACAATATTTCTTTTACAGAAATAGCAGATGCTATCTTTTTTTATTAGAAATGCTGTGAATAATAATTAATAGCCTCCTTTGCTGTGTTAATAATACACTCATACCCAGTAAATATTGGCTAAATAATTAAGTGAAGGGGTTTTTTTCTTTCCAATCCCCAAGCAATTTGCTTAATTTGATAAATTTTAATTGGAACAGTGAAGACTTGGTTAATATTTAAAAAACAAACAGTTAATCATGTTTTTTTGCACTGCCTGTGTGTATCAGCTCCATCAGAAGCACCATGCTGTTCTAGGGGGACAGTCAAACTAGAATTGAGGCACCAGAGATACCAAATGCTATCTTTGAAAAATGGACTTTTAAAAAACATCTAAGTGCTTTCCTCTTTCTGGAATGAATAGGGGCCTAAAATACTCTCAAATCCCAGCCCATTCCTTAAGTGTATTCTTGGCACATATATTCTCTCAAAGTTGTGGGAATTGAATATCCAACTGTTTAGATGCCTTTGTCAGTTCCACTGTGTATTAAAATAACTTTAATAACTGCTGATGATGCCTCAAGTGGATAAAGGAAATCAGACACAGAATGCCATACATATACATAATATTCTTACATGTTTCCTGCACAGTTTAGTATTCTCCTACAGTTTTAATCTAAAGTAGTTCAGTTTTAATCTGAAATAGGAGTTATCAGTAGCACACATAAATCATTTTCTACAAACAACAGTGGCAGGGAAAGGTGTTTTCAGTCCTCTGCAGGTCTGTCAAAATATTTGTAGAAGTAATTCACACTTGCAGTAACCAAACCTATGAAGGTTTTTCAATTCACTTCAAATAAAATCTCTTTAAGTGAAAGACCAATTTCTACCCTCATTTAATTTTTTTTCTTGAGCAGGGTGATTGCAGGCCGTAGGTTTGCTTTATGTAAGAGACAGTAAGACTAAACCTAGTTCGTCATTATGAACTCCATGGTTTTTAACGATTACCTGAGCTTTGAACACTTCATTCCCATTAAAGGTAAGAAAAACTGGCTGTTTAAAACCCTTGATGACTTTGAAATTTCTATCCAGCTCGTCTGAATTCTGCTGAGGTACTGACTCTGTGTATGTTCACGCAAATCCTATTAAAGTCGGTGAAAGTCGCAAGCATGTCTCTGGGGCAGAGTGGGACCCCCTGCTATCTAGTCAGTGCAAATTAACAGCTGGGAGTGGAAGGAATGTAAAAAAGCAAAATCTCTTCACAGGGCCACATTGATATGCAAGGGATTTGCTTGTCAGGGCGAGATGTGTGATATGAAGTGAATGTTTATTGCACGCTGCAGGGAGCATCCAATAGTAGCCAAAAGGAGATATCTATAGTAGATCTGGATCAGAAGCTGTCTAAAAGCCAAGGCAGAGTGAAAAGCCCTTTGATACAAAATATCTTTGTGATGCTACTCATTCCGTGTTAGACCAAAAAACAGGTGCCAGAATTTGCAAATTTAGGAAATTGGGAATCCTGATATTTTGCCATCACTTGTAACAACTATTTTGCAGTAATTTAAAGCATGCTTATCTATAGGTGTGGGTGGATGCACAAAACTCCATAAATTCCAGCAATGTTCCCACAGGAACATTGGGAGATGGGAGAAAACTTTCAGAAGAAGTGACATGGACTTTAGTCTGATAAGTCAGGTAAACTGTCCTGGCCCCTGGCCACAAACAAGCTTGGTTGATACAGACATTCCCTTCCTCTTACTGAGAGACTAAAATCATTTTGTTCACCTGATTCCTGGAAGATATTAAGGATTTTTTTATCTGTGTTGCGTTTGGGGTGGTCTGCTAGAGTCTTTCTTCTAGAAATATGGAGCAGGACATCATTTCCTCTTCCAACAAGAAGCACAGGCATCTAACCACCCCCTGTTTACTTCCACTCTGCTGCTGATCTCCGTCCATGTGTATGGAACAAAAGCAAAGCTGCTGCCTGCTGCTGCTAATGTTACTGAATACCCCACCCTCTGAGGGGGACCAGTCCAAGGGTACCAGGGGCTTGCTCAGGGATGGGAAAGACACCAAGTACTGAATACCTAAGGATTCTTTTCTCTGCCACAATTCCTTTCTTCAGACCAAACAACCGTCCAGGTGACCAACACTGCTCCAATAGCTTATTCTGGAATGAGCTGTAGTACTTGGTTGGAATTCAAATGCTTTGAGTCATTAAGTGAGTTACATGTGTTGGTAAGTTACACACATTGCTGCACAAATCATGCCTGCAATACTAACACGAATGATAATTTGAATGATCCCCTGCAGATCAAGAATTACTTTCCAAAAGAAATTTGCAAATTACGTTTGCTAATGGCCACATCAGGGAATTTTGCACTATGTTCATGAGCCATTTGTGAACAGAATATGGGGAGCTTCATCAAACAAATCACTCATTTTGAGTTATTTGCCATGCTCTTGCTAGTAGCAGTACTAAATCCAAAAGCAACACCCACACGCTTCCCAGCTGGCCCAAACAGACAACACAAATCAAAGGCAGTGGGAAAAGTGCAAACAAACTCAACTGAGAGAAAATAGATTGTCACATGCAGCAGAGGTGATGGACAAAGAAGCTGAGGATTTCAGCAGAGTTAGGCCATAGGATGAGGCTGACTGTCAAATCCTGCTATGCTGCAGGGCCTCAAGCTCCAACTGACAAGGGGGAATGGCTCCACATTGTCCAGCAGCAGAGGTGACACAGACAGCTGTTCTCATTGCCCAGACAGCTGGGATATTGCAGCTGATCATCAATCAGTGTGTGAATCACCAGTTTCTAACATGGCATTTTCAAGTGAGCTGCCACTCACTCTTTGTTTCAAGACCCTCCCTATGCAGCAGACCAGCCGTGAGGAGATGGTGCTGCTGAGCATTGTGGCCTCATTTGTCATCTGGTTTGCCAGTGCTACTTAGAAATCACAGTGCTCTGATGCAGAAAACTTCCATGGATCCAGGTCTGTGGCCTTAAAGAGTGAGGTGTGCATCATCCCATATGCCACACGGTATCAAATGAAGGCAGAGCTTGATTACAAATCAATTAGAAAGTTCGTAAGTCATTAAAAAATATCTGCAAAGCACTTCAGAAATGAATATGTGGGCAGATGTGAAGTGTTTTGTGTGTGCAACCCAGAATCAGATGCCTTGTGCCTGCCAGCCCTGCAGCCTCTTGAGACCATCTGAGTCCTGTTGGCTGAAGTTCACTTCTAGTGCGATTATCTGCTAACACTATCAGGAATTAAAGCAAATAGCTACCCAATTGCCACAAAGGATCAGGACATATAGGCTGTGGTTTGCTCCTTACTCCAGTAAGGAAATCGGAGGCTCTGTTTCTTCTTAATGCTCTGTCTTTCTCTTCTTTCAGACTGAAAATTCAATTTTTTTCCAGCAAATGCTGGGGTTACTTTACCAACTCACATTTAATCCTAATTATTTCTTTCCCATTGAACATCTGCATTTGGGCTTCTTTCCTCCAGTAATGCTGGAAGTCATGCTGGCTAACATCTCTACTCTAACTGAGTCTACTTCAGTTTGAATGTGTGTTTGCAAAGGTGGAGAGGGGTGATAGAAACCTTGAGCATCAGCAGGATTTTTCTCCCCACACCTCAAAAGCAGATTTGACTTGGAAAGCAGAACCTGTCAGCCGGGAGATGCTGACCACTGGCACCATCTTTTTTCTACTTTCCTTTGGCGCTAAGTTCAAAGTAAAACTTAGCAAGAAATTGCAGCTGTGTCCCTTGAGCCCTTGACTCAGCACCAGCACAACAGCCTTGCACGTGAGGAAATCTGTAGAGCAAAAAATACTTTCTAAGAGGTTTCTGCCTAATGCTGGGAAGCACTGATGCACTCTGGCTCCAGGGAGAGGTAAAAGGTTGATTGCCACCCACTCAATAACCATTTCCTTCTGCGTGATCGATGGAGCGTCATCAGAGCCCTGTCTGGTGACAGGTGCCTGTTAGCTATCGGAGCCAGAGGATGGGAATGGCTCTGTGATAGATGCTCATGGAGAGGGAAGCAGTAAAGAGCACGGCAGCAGTAAAAGGAATGAAATAGGCTTCCTGCTGAACAGAGGAGCAGGCAGTAGGATAAAGGAAGGGGCATTGATTGAATCAGAACATTTCTTTGTACTTGGAGCCCCAACTACAGCACTCTCATCGCACCGTGTAAAGTTTCTTCCAGTGCATGCTTGGTGACATCTTGACACACTGATTTTAGCATTGCTCACTCTGTAATCCCCAGGGGAAGATATCTGAGCCCTGAACAGTGTTTTTGAGTAATATCTTCCAACTAAACCCATTTTCCACTTCCCTCCCTGCCAAGGTCACTGAGTTTCTGATCTCACAAGCAAAAGCTTTACAGGAAAGGTGAGTGGAAAGAGGAATGAAGGCTTGTGCTGCTCCTTTGGGGCAGCAGCTGGCACAGCTCAGCCTGTGCAGCTTGCAGGCAGCATTAGCTAACATTAGTCTAAAGCTTTCCCATATAGGCAGAGGAGGAGCACGGCATGGAGCCAGGCTTTCCTTGGAGGCACAGCCTGCTTTTGTCTTGCTCTGGGGATTGCACAGTGAGACAATATTCTCACAGAGCTGTAGGATAAAGCCCAGTTGTTCTTAGATCTACAAGGGAGACTGGGGCAGCCCCTAATGGGGTGGAGTTATTGGCGGCACGGGAAGGAGCTGGGTGTGGGGTGTGCCTGTCCCCACCTCTGGCCGCCACCTGGAGAGGGCAGTGAGGAAATCTTTCCTCTTGTCTTGGGTGAAGGACCTGCCTCTCCTCCCATCACTGAAGAATTAGGAGGTGAGAGAGCTCCCAAAGTAAGAACATCCAGGTGTTTATAAGAAGCTCTTTCCTTTCCCTGCATCAACTAAGATGCTTTGTTATTGTAGCTCTTTAAATATCATAGAATCAGAAAATCATAGAACGGTTTGGGGTCAAAAGGATCTTAAAGATCATCTGGTTCCAACCCCTCTACTGTGAGCAGGGACACCGCAATATCACCCCAACCCAGTCTGAGATGCTGAGATGGACACAAACCTACGTGTCCCCAAACACAGGAGCCAGGCTGACTGCAGGAGCAGTGCTCCCACACACATACCTGCATGTCCATGGGCACGGGGTGACTGAAGAAGTTAATCAGCTTCAAAGCATGCGGCACAGTAATCAGAGGTTCACATCAGGACAAGGAAAGAACAGCGGGGCCTTGCATGCACAAATAAATGACCTTTGAGTTCTGTGTTCCCTGTGCTTTCAGACACAGACCAGACTCTGCTTCCAACACCTCGGAATAGGCACGTTCCCCTGGAAGAACAGTCAGTGTGATGGCACCTGGGCCCATCGAGCATCAAAACCAACCAACTTCCAGCTCCTTCCAGGGCACTGGGTGCAATTTTATGGCTCATCTCTTATTATGTTACCCCCACCACAAAGTGTGAAGAGCTGGGTTTTGGTGTTTATCCACAGCATGTTCACAGGGAAGGGAAACATTGGGGCAATGGTTTGCTTTTACACGTTTCATCAAGCCATCAGACAGCAGAAACAACTAGGAAAGATGAAACATCTGAATTTCAGTTGAATAGGACCCCACCATGAGAAGCCTGAGGAAATAAGGAAGGCTGCTGCTCCAGGAGCATGCAGAAGACATCAGAAACAATTTTGAAACAACCAAATAAAATAATCAATCCTTCTATCTGTAAACGTTTGGGTAAATTAGGTCCAAACTAAGGCACAAATTTCATTCATGCAAAAATATGATAAAATACATCCATAGATTAATCCCCATCACACACATATCCAGGGGTACTGTGAAGGCACAGACTAACGTACATGTAAAACACAATAAATCTATGCCTTATTGCACTCATAATTTGAATTTTTCACACGGACTGCTCAAATATTTTTGTACATCTGCTGAACTGCTTTGGGAGTAACATGAGAATTCACTATGTCTAATAACTTAAGGAAAACTTTGAAGATTCATCTTCTAGTTTTTTATTCAAGGAAGTATTAATCATTAAACTTGGGCATTTTTTACCTTTTCTGGAGAAGTGGTTACAATATTTCCCATTTCAATCAATCCAAAAGGAAAAAAAAAATTAAACTTCTCTGAAAAAACCACTTTGCATTAATCACAAAAAACTTTATTTAAACAATTTTTTTTTTTTTTTTTGGCATTATCTCCCCTGTTTCAGAGTTCTTCTCAGGGTTAATTTCTAAACTGAAACTCCACATTCAACCGAAAAGTCAAAATGTTTGCAATAGATAACTCCTAGAAAGAAATGTTGCAATATTTAAAGGAAATTCTTTCTGTTTGATTCCATAAATTTGACTCAAGTTGTTAAACTGTACTATCCTGACCATCTTTTCTTCTGTTTCCATGGAGGAAAATTATTCATGGACATTTACTAATGACCATCTTTCATAACTGGAAAACTTAGCAGTATATGGAAGCAAAAGAATGGGCCCATCCCCAACACACTAAATAACTGGATGTCTTGTCTAACTCTGCAGTGATTCAGAATCTTATCAAAAGAGATTTCTGAGCACAGTTTGCATCAACTACCACCACTGCCAGTGCAGAATCCTTCCAGTGAGGAATATATCTATAAATACATTTCAATTATGCATACTTATATATTATAGGTGTTTTTTTAAATGAGATTTTGAATAATTCCTTTGTTTCCTTTAAAATGCATTTGAAAGAAAACTGTATTTTGATTAGCAGTGTAATATGTACTCCCACAGGCTTATAGAATTATATCTAAACCATGCACTTTATGAGTCCTAGTGAATGTTTTTCTGCATATCTTAAATGGAATTTGCTGTAAGCTAATCATTTTGAAGATTTTTAAAAAATTATTATTGATACCTTTGTAAAATTCAGAAAATGTTGAGATATTAAGGAAATATCAGAAAGCTTCATTATCACTGCATAGCTTTTATTTGTTTGGTTTGGTTTTTGTTTTTTTGGTTGTTTTTTTTTTTTTTTTGCTACCTAAAAGTCTTTCTTCAAAAGCCTGGGACATGTTGCATTGTCTGGCTGAATTGAGAGTGTGTTTTCTGACCTTCACACATTGTCAGCCAAACCTGGGAGTGGAGGACTGCAAAAGACACACAGCTTCAGCAAGGGGATTTGGGACTGGTGGGCTGTAATGGGTGTACAACCACCAGCCCCATTGTGGGAGTCCTGGGCCAGCCTGGACACAGCAAACCAACCCAGGAATCAAACAGCCCAAAGACTGTCCTGTTTCTATTTAATACAGAGAGCTGAGGCAAGAAGAAGGGGTGGGGGGGGAGAAAAAGAGAAAAAAGAGTTAGAAATATTTATTTCTGAAATTACATTGTCATTCTTCTTTATGCACAAAAATCCACTAAAATTCCATAAGAAAAGGAAAATTATTATTTCTGCAGAATAACCTTAAGCCCAGGGGCAAGATTTTTAACTGGTATAAGCATGCACATCGACTTTGCTGGAGCCCAGGTGATTTATTTCAGGGTCCTGCTCTTCACTGGGTACACAGATCACAACAACCCAGGAGTGTACCTGCACCCCCCACCCACCCCGCCTGTCTTCCATCACACCACAAAAGCCCCATAAAAACTGGGTTTTGCAAACACCACCACCCTGGGCCAGTCACGGGCAGGAGATAGGGCACTCCTTTCCCCCAGGGTCATGGCCTTCAAGATCCTGCCTCTCACTTCTAAAAAGTCATAAAATGAAGACATTCACTGAAGTATCCCAGGCCCTGCCCAGGGAGGAAGATTCAGAGACTGCTTGGTGGGGCTGCCTGCCTCTGGGATGCATCCACCCCCAAAATTAGCTCTTGGAAACAGCTCAGGCATATTAACAACCTGTGCTTAAAGGAGTTTACCAGATGAGGGCAATGGGAAAGTGCACAGCACTGGAAAAGCTCATCCCGTGTGATTCTGGTCACCCCTTTGCAAGAAAGCTGAATTCACAGGGAAATGGGTGCAGAGGAATCTATTGAACACAGAGACACAGAGTTCAATGAGAGGAGACAAGGTGTACAACTTTTGTTTAACTTCAGCAGACAGAGGCTGGCACGGAATGTGTTTGCTGTATCTAAATATCCCACACTGATAAACTCCATGGAAAAATTATTTAAGCTATGGGATGATTGTTGCCCCAACAAAAGAAGCAGCCTGCCTGTGAATACCCTTAATGAAGAATAGGGGTTCTCTAACCATCAGGGGAAGAACTTTTTGAAAACATTAGAAAAGTTGTGAGATTTTTTCTAGCAAATTGTGGAAATTTGTGACTTGAGCAGAGGGAGTGAACCCAGGGACCGTCCCATCCCTTCCAGCCCTACATCATATGAAAACCAAACCAAATTTTGCCACAGATTTAATTGGGCTCACTCTGAAATGTTAATGCTATGATCATGTACACGTTGCCTAATCAATTTTGGGTCTCTAAAAGATTTACCACAATTTTTCAGATCAGATATGGACTTTATACTAAAATAATGTATGAATTATATCTTCAGGAGCAGGACTCCGGACCTGCGTACACAGACCTCTGTGCATAGAATAAACTGTGGTGGCTGCAGATACAGTTTATTAATCAATTATCTCTGTTTATTGGAGAGCAGGATCTTCCTGCAGCTGCTAAACCAAATGACATGCAATGACAATTATGTAAACTTCCATGGAACTCCAAAAAAGCTATCAGCAGTTTCCTGGCTGTAATTTTTGAGCTGATCTAATCTGACATATGGTGATTCCTTGAGTCATTTGATAGTGTAGAGAGCTAAGTAAACCCCTCTCCAAACAGCCATAAAAAGTGGCCCTGCAGATCTTGCTCCTTTTGGAAACCCAGAAGCACGCTGCTGAAAAGAGTCAAACACGAGGAAGGATGAGATCTTATAGCAGATCTTGACCTTGGGTGCATCAAACCTTTTTAAAACAAAAATACATTTTTCAGATAAACAGCATGCTTTTATATAAGGAATCAGCCTTCTGCAAAGAGCATGACCCTTCATCAGAAAGTGCAAAATCTAACAGACAAAAAGTTTCCATCCTAACATAGGAATTTTGTCAACAGTACACTTGCTAAAAAAAGTTCAGTTTTCAGCCGTTGAAGATCAAAACATTTCAGTTGACTTTTCAGTGAAAAAGTGACACTAGTGATCCTTCTGTTGGAAATTTATTCCTCAAGTAAATTTCATCCAGACACCTTCCAGGGCCATCTTTTTATTTCTGCCTTAACTGGACTTCCATTTCTTGCTTTAGTTTATGTCATTTAACCCTCTGAGAACTGTTTAATCCCATAAATCAGCCATCTATACATGTAAAAATGCTAACTTTTACGCTTCAGAATAGGATCGCATATCCAGACCTGTTTCTTAAACATCTGGAAACACAAACCAGGAAAAAACCTGTCCCAGAACATCAGTTCTACAGCTGATACCTACAGAATGAAGCTGAGATTAACCTAAAAAATTTGTATTAGCTAATGCTGACCTGTATGCCTTTCTCACTTGTAATGCCACATCTAAGGTTGAGTGTTCAGAAAATGCTTTTAGAAATCTGAAGTAGACAGAAATGTTGTGTCACAGTGATGCAGCAGCTCCTGGACAGAACGGAACTCATCTGGCTTCACTTCCTTCAGCATCTTAAAAATTCTCTGTGTTTAGATGCAATTCCTTGCACCCACAAAGGCAATGTAGCATAAGTTTTCTGTTATTGACTTACAAGCCATTGACCCCACTAAGAGTTATAAGGGAAGGTGCTGGGATGTGAAGGGATTTGGTTCCACCAGTAGCTGTAGCCACTGAATGTGTCCTATAGCAACTAGCACATGGTAAAAAGTGAGGTGAAGAAAAGGGCCGAACCAAAGAGCAGAGAAAGGGACACTGGTGTGAAGCAGATTTCATGCCTGCAGCTGGAACAGAAGCAGAGAATATCAAATGTCAGAAGGAAGGTTATCCTCTAAAGTTTTTCAGCCCCATTTTGCACAACAAAGAGATCTGGCTAGTTCAGATAAGGGGTGGATGAACATCCCAACTTTCAGTCGCTTATTTATCTGAGGCATTCCACCCTTTACTAGGCATCTCCTTTCCTAGAATGATTCAAGTCCCTTGACTAAAACATTACTGGAACACCATGCAGACCACTGTGCTTTGCCTGTCCCAGCCCCAGAGAGCCATCACAAAACCTGTTTCTGTCCTTCCAAGTTTGCAAAACTCCCACCAACCTCAGCAGCACGAGGATTAGGCCTGGGTAAATATTTTCTATCCATACACATATTGTCTTATGCAGTCATTCTCAACATGGGAGGATACTCATACACACACACACACACACACCCTTCTAAAATGAAGGTTTTGTTTTCACAGCTATGCTAACACCTTGCATGGAAGAGACTTTTTATTCCAGAACAACAACTGGTCACAATAATTGAGACGAATGTGTATCAATAGGCCCTGTGAAGGAGAGAAAGGACAACCTTTTCAAGGCATAGATCTTCCCTTCCTTTTGAAATGCCTTAGTCAAGTTCTTGCTTCTCTCCATCTGTGTGTTCAACCAGTTTTAGTCTGCTTATTTAGAAGACCCTGCTTGATCGAAGACCCTGCTTGATCAAATCCCTGTATAGCCAATGTGAGTCTCTAAACAGTAAACTCAATTCTTCTTAGCTATCTTTTACCAATCCATTGGAAGTGCTTCCTAGAATTTCCTCCATGATCCATGTGGAAAATCTTTCCTGCTCACTAGCCTTGCAGAGACGTTCCAAGAAACAACCCTGATGGAGTGACATGTTATTTATCTATCATCTCCAGCACAGATGAAGCTGCTTTTAGGAGGGTCAAGCTGCCAAGCTGTTGCTCAATTCTCAGTACACTAATATTGCTGTTCTGTACATGGCTAAAAATACAGAGAGGGCACAAGTTCAAATGCATATCCAAATGCGGTTGTGTTTTCTCTACTGAACAACAAATTATTACCCTTAGGTAAAAAATTCTTCTCAGATTTACCCCATCATCTGTCACCCTGAAGGTGGCAGACCCTTACTATCTCACCTTCTCATCCGGCATCTGGCTTCTGCCAGGTCCCAACATTCTTAAAGATCTCTCATTTACTTTCACTTGTAAGTGAATTAGTTAATCATTTCCTACCACATTTTCATGTCTTTGGATATTTCACCTTAACATGCCATTCTAGTGTCTATTTCTATGTCTTTCACTTGGCTGTTATCCAACCAACTTAATTTGAATAATCATTTAGTCTGATTTTTCCATATGCAAATCAATTTGTTGTATTGCTTGCTTGTAAAATGCTACACATTATTAAGTTTCATTTTATGGCATCAGCACAGTTAAATTCTCACCTAGTTTGTCTCCCTCACAATTCCAATTGGTCTTCTAATGAACTAAGAATTAACCAGCTAGATAAGGGTCATTAGAAATGTGCATTCATCTTTACAAGACCAAATTGCACAGCTTCAATAGAACACATCGTTTTGTACATTGCAGTAGAAAACTACATGACTCCAGGAATTTCAGACATTAACTGGCATTTTTCTAAGACTGATAATTATCACAGCATGCAACATACAGAATTCCCCTAGACATTGTCTGCAGATAATCTACCACTGTGGATCTTTCCACAACCTTAAGACCTGACCTGAATATGGTTCCCTGTTTTCTCTACACTCACATATACAAACCTGTCATTTCAGCAGTTTGCAACTGATCAATTAACAGGTCACTCAGACTGTGATGTAGTCAAATATTAACATGAGACCAGGGTGAGTTACCTCCTCCTGTCACAGCAAAACCTCTGCAGCGGTGACTTAAATGGGTAAAAAAAAATTAACCAGCTCTGCTGGGATCTCCATGAGTGAACATCCCACTCTCAAACGGTAAAACTTCACTCACCCTCTGGAATATCACAGCATCAATCTGTCACATATTAGGGATTTCCCCTTCATGCTATTAACGTACCTCAGACTAAGAAAAATAACAGTAATTAACAGGCTTGTTGAGGAAAGAGAAACAGCTTACTCAAGCTTACTCAGTGCTTGTCTATATATGGAATTATTTCTATATCATTGAGAACAATCCTTTCCTTGAACCTGTGCTCATTCTAAGCTTCCTTTGTGCAGAGAGGCATAACTGTTAATCTAGTGTGTACCCCTCATTCTTCCTCTCAGAGAATGGATTTTGAGAAAACTTGCTCAGCTTTCTTTTTTCCCTCGAGCCAGCAGATAGATTGATTTAAGCTCCAACCTTGTCAGTTTTCAGGAAGCCAAACTGTTCCAAGTCTGGATCTTGCCCAATTTAAAAAAAAAAATAAATAAATAAAATTAAAAAAAAAAAAAAATAGAAGCTGTAGTTCATAGTTTGTGCTGTAAAACTGATGTCAGTGATTTCGTGGCAGATAGTCACACATCTGAGTCAGATCTAAACAAATGTGGCTAGATCATGTCAGAAGGGTTCAGAACTACCAAAAGTGCTGTCTTTTAGATTAATCATAAAAGCAAAGTTCAATCCTTGCCTCTGCAGGTATGTTAAAGCTAGTCCCTGTGTGTGCTCTTTGTTGGTTACCAACTCTAATGCCCTTCATAAATCTCAGCCTGGTGAAAAATGCCGGATTCCCCAATAAACATCGGTAGGATAAAGGTATTTTTTGTTTCCTAGGAACCTGAAATCCAGCTGTTCTCTGCTTTTTGTGGGCCTTCTCTTCAGCAAAGAAAGAGAGATTTATTTTTCTAACAGAGAAATATCCCCTCAGAAATTTCTGGGGTTTGTGATCCCTCTTTATCACTTACTTCTTGTGGAAAAACTTAGCATACTGGCTGGAAAAAATCCACCAACTTTCTTGTTCATGAAAACACAGTATCTAAAAGTCTGTGAATCATTTTAATGAAAAATGAAAAGGTACCTTCCAAAGAGGCCACCAGGAAAAAAAAAATCAACCACCTGTGTCTGTGGAGCGACCAAGGCCACCTTTCACCTCACAGACATTCCCAAACTAGTCCAAATTTCTTCCTCAGTTCACCATTTTCATTGCAGATGCAGCTCTGGGAGATCAGACCTGGTGTTTCGAATCCTTTTGAACTGATATAGATACTATTTCATGTTGATATAGATATCTTTTTTAAGCTGATGCGGGCAAGATGGGCTTCACAATGCCCATTGGAGCTTACTGACACTCCTGCAGTCCTCTTGTTCTTTGTGAAATTATTCCTTTTTGTAGAAGTGGTGGAAATGTAGAGACAAAAAAAAAAAATTAAAAAAAATTAGGTAGAAAGCATGTGGCAATGCTGCTGGGTGAGAATGGGGAGTCCTTCGTTCTTCTGCAGCTACATCTTTACAACCAGATTTGTGAACACTAAGAGGGCAGTTTGGCTCTTTTGCAGTGAGAATTAATAAACCGAAGTCCACAACAACATGCCTCCCCAGAGAAATCCAGTTATCTTCCCAAAGCCTTCCGGCTTCCAGGGCCATGTACAAAGTCAGTAATCTGTGAGACACAGAGCATGTAATGAATGATAGAAATCAGTCAGAAGGGATAAAGGACACAATAACACCCCCTCAGCTCAGCATTCATCCATTGAGTGTGGCAATCAAGGGGCAGGAGCAGAGATGACAAAACCAAGTCATACAGCTCCCTTCCCTATTCCCCACTCCACCGTATCAAGGGAAGGGAAACTGGGCACAAGGGCCAGAAGGGAGCTGCAAACAGATTCTTCTAACACCTTTTCAGCCCTGTCCAGGAGCGCATGAACACAGATGGAGAAGAGGCATCAGCCTGTGTAACGTCTCTGATGGCTGTGGAAGGTGGCAGGAAGGAACAAGGCTTGGTGACTACTGATTTTTCATGTTGTAGGCAGGGAATGCAGAGTGCAGCTCAGATAATGATGGTAAGAGCTACTTTAAGAAACTTTGAGGAAGTCATGATGCCAGATTCAAACTAAGAAGTAAACAGCTATATTAGGACAAAGAGAAGATGCCAGGATTTAATACATGGTAAGGAAAGACATCCTGGGTTTTCTGTGGAGACATGCCTGTGGATGTAACCTCCAGCCACTCTGAGTGATGTTAAACCACATGCAGTAGTGGTCTCTGCACTCTATTAATTACTGAGGAGAGTTTGCAAAAGATGCTGCACTTGGTTGCTCAGGACAGGTCTCTCTTCATGGCGGAAATAAAAAACTATTTGCTCTGTTACACTATTCAGCTGCATGGCAGCTGCCCCTGGGGTAATGATGAAAACCTTTCTCACCCTGGCAACAAATTCACTTTCTTAAAGTGACTATGCAGCTCTAAAAGAGCTAGGTTGGAAAAGAAAATTTTTTTAAAAGTAAAAGAAAGGTCAAAACCCTTTCAGGATTATTCACTTCTTTGAATTACAACCTTCTTATTCCCATAATACCAGTTCAACAATTGTCCAACTCTCCTCTTTGTAAATTATCCCGTGAAGAAAACACTTTTTCCTTTTCATCATAAAAATATAGGTATGTAAAAGTACTGACCCTATGAATCAGGGGTCAATTATTATTTCTAAATGTGTGCTTACAGACAGGCAAGCAGACGCTGGACAGACCCCAAAAGGCTGTGGATTGTGTTCTGGCTGCCTATTACAGTCATTAAGTAGGTGATTCATTGCCTAGCATTTAGTACTGCCAGACTGTGCCTTTCTATGCAATAAAGAGGGAGAAAGAGCTGCAACATCAAAGTCAGGCACTCACAGTCAGCCATCTGCCTAACACTTGACTTATGTCCCTTTATTGTACATGGATCAGGGTCTATGGTGGTGTACTCTGATCTCCTACCAAACATCACCACTGTTCTAGGTGCTTAGGTTCATTCTAGGGGCCCTGCTTGGCAATAAAATCAGCCTTATCTAAGCTGGGCCAAGCACAGAAAATAATTTCAAACAATAGATGAAGGAAGGATAGCAAGGCTTCATTGGTTTTTTAGGTTCCACGGCATAGGCAGTGGGCTGCCAGCC
Source organism: Dasyornis broadbenti (assembly GCA_013397935.1). NCBI lineage: Eukaryota > Metazoa > Chordata > Aves > Passeriformes > Dasyornithidae > Dasyornis > Dasyornis broadbenti. The sequence continues at coordinate 1,329,328 of VZRN01002382.1, forward strand.
CACAGCAATGTGTGGCACTCCTCACTCTCTCAGCATCTCTCATGGGCTGACCTCAAGGTGCTTTGCTTAAGTGAGTGAATGTTATTGATCTCCATTTCCTGGAGGAAACAGAAAAGTCATAATGTCACCAAGGTTTCACAGTGAGAGTCAAACCCAAATGGTTACTCCCCAGAGTCGTGCCTAACACTGGGAGGAAGAATTGTAAATTGGCCTGCTACCAACCTCCAAAGCAGCATTTGGAGCCAGGACTGCACCTCTAATTCTGTGCTTCATCCACCCCAGCACAGTGCAGTAGCAGTAGCACTTAACCTGTCTCCTGCTGCGTATGCAGGGCTATCAGAGCCACAGGTCTGCTGTGATCCTCTAGGTTCAGACAAGGCATTAACCCTGGAATGGAGGCAGCAGGTGGAGGTGCTTGGCAAAGCCAAGGTGTTTGGCAAAGCCACTCTTCCCTTGGGAGTCAGAGTGCATTGCTTCCTGAACAAGCCCAGCCATGTTTGCTCACTCAGTTGTACAGCTGCAGGTTTGCTTCCAGCTCTCAGTGTTGTCACCAGACTGCATAAGACCTGCCAGGCTTCACATGCCAGACATGAGACCTGCGTGCTTGACTCCTGCCTCTGCCTCTGCTACGTCAGACAGCGATGGGACGATGCCGCAGGTGACACCAGCAGAGCCACTGTGGTGCAAAAAACCTTCCGTGCATCACTGGAGATGTAAATGGCACAGCCAGGCCAGGAGGCAAATAGCAGCAACACACTGCATGTCTCGGGATCATTCCTGCACACTTGATTCAGATTTCCTTTTGCTAAGATCCAGATGAGGCCATGCTATGGCAGCAGGAAGGGATGTAGCTGTCAGGAGCAGTTACAGAAAATAGGAGTAGGTGCTGGGGACAAGGGGGCCGTGGTGGCTGGACTCATTCTTGTGCAGCAGAGCCCCTGCATAAGACACATCCCTGCATGCAGCCACTCCTGCCAGTGTGAAATGACAACTCTGCGCAATGTCTGGGCCACTCTTTGAGCAGCTACTTGTGAAGCCCTCTAAAAAGACCAGAGGCCTCCAAGTGAGCTGATCAGCTACATGAAACCTGAAATATTCACATAGCTGAATACTCCACTCAGCTGAGTATCTGGTCTGTGGCTTGCTTGTGAGGACAATATTTAGGAAATACTGTTACAATAATAATGAATTTATTCATATTTGCTGATTGGAAACTTTGAGCCTCACCTGGTTTAGTTTTCTCATTTCTCTTGTGAAAACACACACCTACTTACATAATTGGTCATGCTCACACAACTCTTTGTGTTCTGCTGCTGTGTTTATTTGAGATTCACACATGCACACACACTTGAAAGGAAGATAAAATCACTCTGGCTGAGAGGCTTTATCTTGCCTATCTGTTCCTCAAATAGGTCCATTTGACTTGGAAAGGAAGAAGATAATTTGATTCCTAAGAGAAAACGTCCTCCTTTGATCTAATGTTTTTGCAGTTAGCCATTCCCCAATAGATCTTTTCTGTGTGATGTTTTCCTTTTGTTTTCTTTCATTCCTGTCTTATTTTACAATAACACATTTGAGAGAACGCACCCTTCTCCCAGGGAAATATCATATCTAACCCATTCATAGTCAAACATAACTGTAAAATTCACAGCACTGCCTCCTGTACCATCCTGGATCCTTAGATAGTAAAACACTATCTGGCTATGCTTGCATTTAAGCCAGCAGATGCTAATATTGCTACATTTCAAAGGACCCCAATCAACACACTTCTTTCATTGTCCCACTCTTGCAAAAACCTAGACAGAGAAGCCTGAGGCTTTGTAGTTTTTGAAGTGCTCTAATCTGGACAGATCTTACCATTGCTGTCATAATTGATTAAGCTGTTGCCAGCATCCCCTGCATCTCCAGAGAGCTGTCATGGTTCACATTCATCAGGGCATGCTCCAAAGTTCACACACTTCCACAAGGCACAGCTCAGTGAGAGTCGGACATCATTAGAATAATAATACTTTGCACTTGCATCTCGCCTTTCATCACAGGCTCCCAAGGCACAGCACAAATACTCGCAGCCCATTTCTGCTACCCTTTGTCACACCCTTTTATACTGTACAGCAATCCTCTCTCCATCTAAAAATGCTCCATGGAGCTGTTTGCAGAGCAATATACACCAAGGACAAGTGAACGTTTACCATAGAAGTGTCATGATGTTTTTGAGAGAAAAGTGTTACTCCTATTCTAAACCAATGGAAAAACTGAATGGTTTGGACTGGTCTCCAAAGGATGACTGAAAGTTGTTCCTCAGACCAGGCTTGCTGGTCTCGCATACTGGGTACCTGCAAATGTTCCCTCTGGCAGGAACAAAGTATCCCCACGCAGGATTTTGTGAGTCATAAATGTAGGCTTGCAGGCAGCGGGTGAAGGAGCCATGCAGATGGGAGTGGATGCACTGGGGAACATACTGGGGAACATTCACAGGTGAGTTGGAGCATCTTCTTCCAGTCCTCCATGAGATTTACCAAAGAGGCTGCAGATGACTCAGTGTGGGAGTTAATACAGAGCACAGTGTGCTCTTGAATCCCTGCTCAGTGTCTAGTCACTACAACTTCCCATCTTTTGCTAGCCCATGGAATTCATTAGCTATTTATTTATTTATTGACTTTTTTTTAAAGCATATATTAAATGTAGTTTTATAAAATCCTGAAATTTTAATTTTCTATGTTCCAAACAAACAGGACACTCATCCAATCTATGTGGACAGTCACAGTTGTAGTGGATACATAATTTTTATAGATGTATTTAATGTATCTCTTCCACTTTCTGGGATGCTTCTTTACATGATAACTTTATACCCCTACTTATTTGCTCTCTCCTTTTCCTCTGACAGGACTTAAACAGTGAGAAGACATTACGTGATTAAAATAAAATAGCTCATAGAAGAAAGGGCAAGCTGACTTGGAAAACCAGGAGCCATCTCTTTGCCTACCAGCTGGAGTTTCTCCCACTTCTACAGCCATTAAAGTTATGAAATGTTTGGATGTTTTACTAATTCCATTAAGAACCAGAAAGGCAGTTCCCACCATGACCAGAAAATGAAACAGCAGAAATCACACGGGAAAATGCTCAACTTTCCAGACTCAGCAGTTTTATTAGCGCAAATACCCTCCAGAGAGACAGCCACACATTTGCCTGATTCCTTACTCTGAGCCCTAACTCAGCCTGGGGTGCCTAAGCTGGTGCTACTAACCTTCTTCTCCAGCTTATTTCACCTGAGAGAATGAATGGTCCACTGATGAGGACTTTGACCAAGGATTCTGACATGTTTCGGGTTTTTTTCTCTCTCTCTTTTGTGGATTGCCTGAGCGACTTCGGGCAAGTTGTTAATTCTGTCTGTGTCTCAGGTCCCCAGCTGTGAAATGGAAATAATAGCACTGACATGCTGCAAAATGGCATTAAGAAGGTTAATTTTGATGCATCTGGTATAAGATGCTAATAAAAATCTTGGAAACACCATTTCCCAGGCTCTGTAACTAGCCTTGGTCTAATTCTTCCCCAGGACTTCTCTAGCAGCAGCAAATGCTGAATGTGAGAAGTATGGGGTTTTTTTGTGGTGTTGTGTATGCTTTTTCCTTGATCACTCAGCTCCTGGATTCATGTAATTCTTCATAATCTCACTCCCCATTAAAATAAAGCCTAAAGTTTCATAGTCAGGAAATTGGAGTGTAAGGGGGTGGTAAAGGAAAGAAATTAATGCCAAAAAGGAAAAGGGGAGAACCTGGAACAGCCCAATATTAGTTATTTTAAAGTATCAAGATTTCTAAGCTGATAGAGGTTTAATTAAGGATTAAAAAAAAAAAAAAAAAAATTTTGTAAGTGCAGAGCTGACAATACCAAGGTTCATTCTTCCTGTTTCTTTCCCTTCAGGTGCTATTGCAGTAAAGATCATATCAGCACAATACACTCCAAGTCACCAGTACAGGCACCTAAATTACAGCCCCAGCACCACTGGAGTCTTTGAGAAAGTGAGACAGAGCTCCTGCTGTTTTGAAGCCAGCTCACACCACGGCTGTCTCGCTCGCTAGGCAGCAATGTGATGAGTGTATTAGCATTTAGCAAAGGTATATAAAGTCATGGTCCCCGCCTCGAGGAGCTGACAACATTGCAATACAGAGGGACAAGAACAGGAAGCCACATAAAAAGAAAAATAATTAAGCAGACATGTTGGTTATGTATCTTTGCAACCACATCAAGCCTGGTCACCAGGGAGGAAACTATTGTGCCCTTGAATGCAATTCCCACTCCTGAATCCGGGCCCTGGCAGTCACACGCAGGTCGGCACAGATGGGCAGCCTTTCCCAGGGCCAGCCCACCTCCTGCACAGGGCTGCTTGGAATGCAGCAGACAGGCATGCATAAGTTAGCTGTGAGCCACACGTAACTAAATCACTGGCTGGTTCAGCTAGTGAAAGCAGGCACGAGCTGTGTACAATTTGCTAACATTTCCAAACCTTGTCATTAAAAATTCTTCACTGCAGCCTGTGCCAAATGGGATGGGTACAGCCTGTGGGTCCCAGGACCCTGGTGCTCCCATCACAAACTTCCTTCTTCCTGCAGCAGCAGCCATATTCCTGGCACAGCTGCACAGACTGTCCTAGACCTCTGCACCTCAGAAGTGCCAAGACCCTCTTGCTAACTCTTCTACCCCGAGGCTGGGGTGAATTGTGTGTAGTTTCAGCCCAAAAGGAGGAACAGCTGTGTCTGGCCTGGGTCTCATCAGAGAAGAGCTGCCTGTTCTTCCTAGGAAGCTGTAAAATTCCCAGGCAATCACACAAAGGAAAGAAAATCTTAAGAGCCAAGGAGGAAAGTCAGACATGCCGGACTGTGGAGGGACTTGCTCAAGGTCACACTTGAAGTCACTGCTGGAGCTGGACTGAGACATCAGGGCCTGCGGAGCCCAGGCTGTACTATGCTCCTTTCCCTTAGACCAACTCAGACCAAGGCAAATCAGGATAAGAAAATGCTCATACTAAGGAAACTTTCTCTAATATTAGCACTACCAGGACCTCAAGACAATGGTTCTGGTAGTAAGAACCTGTTCCTAAAGCTCTACAGAAAGCGATTTTTCCTTCACTGCTTGGAGGAGTTTGTAACTAACACGGCTCCAGCTTCTTTGAGCATTTCAAGTCCAAAACAGCAAATTTCACAGTTTAAGCCAACTCATAGAGGCATGAGGGCAATATAACCTTATGTAGCAGAAGTTGCCACTGTCTCTCAGGTATTTAGCATTCCTCTGCAGAATCCCATCAGGCTGCCTTGTGGAGCACTGCACATCCTGGTCTCCCTCTGTATACTTTATTGCTTCCTTAAAGAGAAAAAGCAAATGGGCCAGATCTGCAGCTGACGTAAATCAGCATCTCCCTCCTGAAGTCAATGAAGCTCCACCAGCGGGCACTAGCTAAAGATCTGGCCCAGTAAGTTTAGTGCCACGAGGTTATGAATCACTGTTATTATGTGGCGCTGCATGTAATTGCCTCTTCCCTTCTCCCCATCTCCCCAAGGGGTCCAGAGCAGCTCTCCTCCTAATGCTGCCATCAGCAGGGGGAGAGGAGAGTGTAATGTTCAATTATCTCTTGCATGTTTTTCCAATAGTAGATCACAGCAGGGGATGTGACCCCCTGCTAATTGGAAGTCATGTCCTGTGGGGTTCTTTGCTTCCCTTTTGCTCCAATGTGTACCTATTTGTATTAACTACTGATAAATAGCACAAATGCAGAGAGGTGGTAGATTTTGTGTAGTTGTGGGTCTAATGAAGATTTCTCTCACAGGTCTGGTTTTTTCTCTAGTTTCAAAAATGTTCAATCATGTTTATGCCAGGTTTTAGTATACGAGGCTAAAGCTGATGGAAATTCCTTTAGCCAAACCTGACTTAAATCAACTGAGTGGTTCCCGTGTTACAGGAGGATAATGTTTCTTTCACTACCATCTTCCACAAGGTTTGAAATCCCTCCATGGATGCTTTGTGTTTCAGAAAGGGCAAAACTCAGAGATGGTAATGCAGGAGACAGGAAGTGCTTCTGTGTAGCTCATCAGCAAGCCAGTTTAGGTTTTCAAAGGGTTTTAATCCAGGCGAAATTCAACCCCGTGGTCAATGAAGCACTTACATTCCTTCCAAAGCTCAGCAATAAGGCGCAGCCACCGAGGGGTGAGAGGGACAGGCAGAGATTTCCTGGGGAGAGCATGCAGGCTGTGACACCCCTCTGGCAGTGCAGGGTGATGGGTGTGCTCTCTGTGTCACCCAGGCCTGGCAGCACAGCACACCTCCCTCTGCTTCAGACCAGGGTCACCAGAGCTCCTGGTGGAGTGGAGCTGCTGCTTCAGGCACTGTGCAGAGAGACCACTGCTCTTCCTGTGCTCCCCTCATGCCTTGGGTCTGTTACTCAGGCTTTTATAGCCTTGTCAGCCCATGGGACACAAGGACCTGTTCTGCATGATGTCCCCAGCAGTGAGGTGGCTGCTCTGGAAAGAGCCCTGGACCATAACCCTGCATGACCTCCAGGCAGCATTACCACCAACCTCTTCCTCCACCCAGTTCCAACATATCAGATATGCTCTCATCCCATAAACCAGCCCAGCCCCGTCTCGCACAAGGAAGGATGGTACCTGAGAAGCTTGTTACATCATGCTGCTCTGAGACACAATTACACACCTTTGAAATGTACCCAGCACCTATTGCATCATGAGAGATGTACCAAGAATATGATTAGAGAAGGATAAAAGGTGTTTCTTTAATAACGCATTAGCCAACGTGTTTAATGAATGTATTTTAAATGCCAGCTACAGACAGGACAAGGTGTATTTCAACACACCTTTGCTGATCAAGGGAAACCTCAGGAGGAAGTCTAAAGGGAACAAATGAACTTGGCAAACTGGAGAATCCAGCCCACAGAGAATTCAGTGAGAATTAGGGCCCTAATACAGCAAGATATTTAAAGACAGATTTTTTAGAGGCACTTAATGAGTTAAACATTTAAATACCTTTAAAAATCTCATCCACTAATATGTAATGATCTCTAAGTCTGTGTTCAGATCCATCCCTATTCATTTCAGCAAAGTAAGCAGTACTGAAATGCTCTGCTGAATCAGGACCTAAATCAAATTCAACAGGCTAATCCAGAAATTATCTAATTCCTATACAAGCTGCTAAAGGATGTTTCCTCCCCTCCATTTTCTGGTTCTGGAACCCTCCTATGAAATCACTTCTCAATATTTTATTAAATTCAGTAGGTTAGATGGATAAAAAAATCCATAGCTAAGTAATCATTTTGTGTCAAATTCTGTCAGGCTTTCTGAGATGACCAGAGGTTTGAATTTCAAAGAGCAGAATCAATAATCAACCACTGCACAACAATTTGGAGATGTACAACACAGAAGTATCCACACGACACATAAAAATTATGTTCTATAAGCATCTCTTATCCCATTTTATATCTGATTAGGAGTACAAGTTACAGTTGCCTCTCAACACCAACCCAAAAAGAATCTTAAGTGAGAGGAAGCTCAGGTACTGTGGGGATGGACACTGTGTAAAAGCACAAATCAAATCTAGTGAGTACTACCCTGGCTGAGAATTAAGGAAACTCAGAGGTTTAAGTGTTTGTCTCATCTGGCTGGTCAGAGAGTGAAGAAGTCTCTGCCCCAGAATTCCCCGACTCCAACTGGCTGGTCATAAAAGAGTTTGCAAACACATTTTAAAAGGGATCAGAAGGGGTCAATAAGGTGAAGAGACCCTTGACACTCTTTAGTTCCTTCACCCCTACAGTGAAAGCAAAATGATCTTGGTGAGATCTTGAGAGAATGAGATCAGATACTATTTTAAAATATGTCCAGAGAAGTGGCTGACTCCCCCCACTGCAGTGAAAACCTGATAAGCCTTGAGTACTGAGCAAAGCTTCAAATATGAGAGTTGGAAGTGTAATGAGCTTCTTTTTACCCCAAAGAGTCTCTGCCCGCATCTCCAGAGCATGAAATGCCCCGACTGCATGTCAAGCTGCACAAGCACCATGGCTTTGTCAGGTCCTCAATCCACTCTCATCAGAAAGTGTGCACATGTAGGCGGCTGCTGCAGCAAGGAGGTGTGATGGTGTGATGGCATCCTGTCCCCTGACACCTCTCTTGCATTAAGGACCAACAAGCTCCACCACTGCCCTGCTTCCCCCCTTGCAGCTCCCACCCTGCACTGGCAAGTGTTACCCTCAAAGCTGAGAGCTTTTCTTCAGTAAGGGCAATACAGGAAATGTTTTGGTGTGTTCTGCAAAAATAACCCCTTTGCAGATAAGAGCCACCTCATGTTTGTCAATAGCCTCAAAGGTGTTACTCTCAGTTTGCACAAGTGTAAGAAATTGGACTACACATCTTTTACTCACATTACTATGATGGGGAAGGTTTGAGGAGTGATGGGGGTTTTGGTGAAAATAGTAGATCTTTCACAAAGGCTTTTTAAACTAGGTTTTTATTGCAAACCATCATATGCTTTAGGCCCATCCTGAGATACAAAGATCAAGTACAGTTATTCGATTAGATGTGTGAAAGCATCATGTTCCTGAACAAGATTGCGCTGCTAAAACTGACCTGCAGTGGTGTGAATTGTACTGACCCAATCCACTCATCAGGAAGCAGAGGGTTGTTGATGTGATTCTGCTGCTGCTGGCTTTACAGTGAACGTGAGTGACTGATATTGGTGGTATGACTGGCATTACAAAATATTTTAGGCTGAGGCAGGATCCTTGGCTCACTAAGCAGCAACAACACCATAAGATACAGTTGAAATGTCATTGCCTTTACAAAAAAAATGTTTCTGACGAGGAGTTCTGACTAATTCACTTCAGAAAAAATCACCCTCAATTGCTCCTGCAATGGGCTAGAATGTGGAGCAGGGTCAGTTGGACATGGGATGCTCTGCTGCAGGATCAGTAACCTGCTGATGGGCAGGCCTTCAGTCCACTCAGCTGCATCAGGAAGAAGGTTATTATTTACAGCTTCTTTGAGAGGGTATCTTGAGCCAGGAGAACTTCACTCTTGCTGTCTAGCCTTTCTCAACAGCCAGGCAGAATCAGACAGGCATCACCTGAGTTGTTCATCATACTGCTCATCATGTTCCCAGCCACCACGACAAAGGTCTTGGGTGTGTTTGTGGCCTCATTCTATATTTATACGTGGAATTCTATGGATGTCAATATACAATTATAATTTCTAATGAAAATATTACTGTGCAGGCAGCAAAATGTGATTTTTGTCCACAGAATATTTCCCTTCTCAAGAGATCTCTTGAAGCTTAACCCCTGTACAGTGACAAGAAACCCAAAGCAGCCAAGGCTAACAGAGACCTCTCTACCATCTCCAGACATGCTGTGTGCAGCTTGATCTGAAGTGTCTATGATAGTCCTTCTTCATCTGGATCTAGCTTTGCTGATTGCCTGGGCTCAAGGACTTCAAGTGACCATCCCTCAGCTCCCGTGCTGCAGCAGAACAGGTTGGTTCTTCCTCCTCCAATTCAGGACCATCAGCAGACCAGTTTCAAAACAAGTTCTTGGATTGTTTTGAGTTACCTGGTACAAGCTAGGCATCATCTTTCTGACAGACGCCTCCACGGGCAGCCTTTGCTGTCTTTGGCAGAGGGTTAATGACACACACGCAGAGGAGATTCATGAGTTAAACCACAGATTTGCAGCCAGAAATCGCTGTGGCTGGAAGGATGCTGGCAGCTCCTTTCTGTGTTGAACAGCAACATGGAAACTTGTGGAAGCCCATCAAAGAAACAGCTTAGTCTTCAGTGATCAGCATCAGAAGTCTCTCCCCCTGGTCTGCCCACTGGGACTGGTTCCAAATGGGTATGTGTCAAATAACAGTAAAAGCAGAACTGTTAGTAGCTTGTCAGAGTCCAGTGGTACAGTTGCAATGTGCTAAGACCCAGTAAAAATCCAGGGAAATCTCAAAGTTCAGGGGGAAAAAATTAAATGTTCCATTTCAGATGAGAAGGGGAAACACAAAAAAAAAATTCTGTATGGCATGGAAATGGTGGAGAGTAAAAGAGGAAACCATGAAACAATCAAATGTTTGAAGATTACCCATTCTTTAGAGAGAGTTCTAATGTTTCTTCATATGGAAATTCTAACAGCTTTGAAGGTCTGTCCCACTGCAAACTTTCAGAGTTGGAGAACAGCATCTGCTGACTTGAGAGCCTGGAAGAAAACCCTGGAATTGTCAGTGCCCCAGTTTAAACTGAGATGTTCAAATTTTCCAAACTACCAAAAGCATAGTGATGGGATGAACAGTAACTCCACAGCCTGGTGTCACACCAGCTCTATTTCATTGCATTTCTGATGGTGTGGTGTCACAGACTCTATAACCTCTAGAAAGCACAACCCTTCAGCCTGCCTGAATGGGAGCAGTGCTCTAAGTCTGGAACTTCTGGAAGCCCTTGCCCCCTGATAAAATTCAGCAAGCAGAGATGAGACTATACAGGTTTTCACAGAAGTCTCCTTGGTCCAAGGAGTGAATGTCTGCAGCTGGCCATTTTTCCTATTTCTTCCTTAGGAGCCTATGAAGACCTGGAGGAAGCAAGGAGTTCCCCACTGTGAAATTCCATGCACTTCTATTCTAGTCACTATGGTGAGCCAAAGAAAAACCCAGGATCAAGTTCTGGGAATGCCAGGATCAGACCTTGCCTTCACTATTGACTGTGGCCTTGGGAGGTAATAACACTGTTTGCTTAAGCTTCTGCAAAACACAGTCATGTCTGACTTACCATTTCTGAGGCATCTGGGTGTGATATAAAGTATCACGTAAAGAGTTATTCCCGCAAGTTAAGCATTGCAAAGCTGGACTTATGGGTAATTGATTGCTGCCAACCTTGTTTTTTAAGTGGGTTTCATGTTTGTTTTCCTACAGAAATGTTTCTTTTGGTGGCTGTGTGTAACTAAAAACTGTCAGGTTTGATTTCATGTGTTGGGCAGAAATTAGGAGTAGGTTGTATGTGTGCTGTGAATCTTACAAGAAATCTTTACAATTGCCCATTGAGACAATGTATGAAATTGCATGCACTGGAGTGGGCATTTCTCCTGGTTTTCCATTGAAAAGGTGGGAAGAAAATACCTGTTGTCCTCTGGTGAGTTTTAATTTTTCTGAAAATGTTCTTTAGCCTTCCTGTGAATGGGAAACTAAACATGATGATGTGAAAAAGAAAAAAAAAACCACCAACCCAAGAAAAACCCCAAACAAAACAAACAATAATTAAAAAAAAAAAAAAAAAAAAAAAAAAAAAAAACAACAAAAACCAACCCAAATACACACCTGCACATAAAAGGAAGAACTTTGATTTTTGTCAAACCACCTCACATTTCTGGCGCTTTCCAGCAGCATATATTTGGTGAATAACTCAGCAGATCACAAATAATATATTGCAAATGGAACAGGCCTGCAGGAAGGATTAAGAAACAGAGTCACTAGGATGGGCCTAGCGGTTCTTAAGTAACTACTAATTTCAGGTCATTAAGAGGAGATGCCTGAAAAGGCCTTCTCTGCCAGAAAGCAGTAAGTTGCAAAGGATTTCTGTAAGATTAACCACTTTCAAAGGTAGGCATGCAGGAGCTCAAAAGGTAAATTAAAACCCATGAGAATTGTTTAATGTAAATAATTTTAGGATCCATGTAACTTTTGCTCCAATTCTCAGTGTCCCAATACTTTTGAGATAAAACACAGACTTATTTCACACAGACAAGTCTCCTGGAAGCATAGCCAGGGGCCTCTGAATACATCCTGAAACTCCTGCCACTGCAGCAGGTACCTGGGAGTAGATGGATGTCCTCTTCAATACCATTTAAAAACCAATCCAAGCTGTGCAGAAGTGAATAAAAATTTGTGGTTAGTGAATCTCAGCAGATATTTGTTACCTTTTCAGCATCTTGAGTTAATAACTTCTTTGCAAGGTGATGACTATAACAGCTATGAATTGCATTTCTTTATCAAGTTCTCATGCAGCCTGAGCATGCATTTCTCTTCACTCACAATGAATAAAGAAATAAGAAATGAGTATTTTCAATCCTGTTATGTTTAAAATCCTTAGCAATCCTAGGACACTTTTTTTCTCACCAATCCTCCTCTTGGTTAAAATTTTTATTGGGTTTAATACATAATATCTGTGTTATATGTACCAGAGCTACACGTGTCAAACACATTTGCTACCCTGACGTTGACTAAAGGCAGTGAAAAGGCTGGCTATGGTCCCATATTGGGCCTTCCTATTGGTGAGCAACAATCCTGGAGTCCCAGTTAGTGGAAGGAGTAATTTGTGTGTAGGTTTCAAGTTTTTAGATCTAATTTCTTCCTCTAGCATCCCCTCCTTATCACTGTGGTTGCAAAAAGGTCAGGCTTTCTTGCAACTTCTACCACAGATGTGTATGAGAGACAGGGCATGCTTTCTTCCTTTCTTTTAGTGTTTTGGCATCATTTCCAGAGTTTTTTGTCCTTTTCGACATACTTTGTGCCTTGTGCCGTGTCGCAGGTACAATGAATCAGCAAATTTGGGAGCTAGAGATGATAGAAAAGTTAAATAGATAGAGAGACAGAGAGAAAACATCACATTACACTCACCCCCAGTGTCAAAGCAACCACCAAGAGAAGACGGCCGGATCTTGGCTTTCCCGCCCAGCTGCACTCCTCACATCAGATCCAGCCATCACTGTGAACAAATGGGTCTGTTTGCTAAACCAGCAGAAAACAAATCTATTTCTTGCATGTGAATAATTTCCACGTCAACTCACTGCACATTCACGTGATTTGCAGACGTTACGTGAGGGAGGGGCAGGAATATGGGAGTAGGGCAGAGAGGGGAAAGTAGGTTGTACCAGGTTAAATTGAAGATAAAACTGCACCCCAAATCCCCAGTGACACAGCTAAATTTATCATGGCAGTCATCAGAATCCTTAATGGGATGCTGAATTACTTAGGAATCCATAAGGCTTTTCAACGTAAAAAGAACAAACCTGAAGGTTTGAGGAATTTTAGCAAAAAGTTTCAGACTCTATATTACATCAGAATATTCAACAATGAAGTGAGTGTTTAGTGGTTTATTTTAATATAACAAAGATCATTTAATTACAAGCATAATAATAATCAACCTGCAGTATATTAATATTTAAAGACTGAAATGGTGTTTAATAGAGAGTTAGGATGTTTTATCAGAAATAGTGCTTGTAAGTTAACCCTATCGTTAGGATTTGTTTTTTATTAGCTTTTAATATTTGATAACTCTATGATGCTGTAATAAAATAAGTACTACTTTTACCAAATGTTAGAGGAAATTTACCAAATGTTATATAGGGTACCCAGCCCATGGGCCTAGTTCCTGCAGCACGTATAATTCTGGATGTTTTATGGATTTTAAAGAAAACTAAGATTTGTGTTTGTGTTAGAAGAAAATATTAAAAGAAACCTCTAAATACTGTTATTAGAGATCTTACTTTTTATTATATAATAAGAAACTGTTAAAATCTAAATGTTTGAAGCTTGCAATGAAGATTAATGAAGAATGTTTGTCTTGTAACTTATATTTTGTGCTATATAAGCAAAAAATATTTTTACAGTCATCTGAAGGCCTTTCATACAACTGCAGAAAGCTGAACCTTACTAAAGAATGTGCATTTGAATAGCCTAGATTTGTCTCCATCTTTACTAGCAATGTGCAATATAAAGCAGAACTTGAAAAGTACTTTAATAATATATACTACATTACTGATAACTTTGCTGGAATATGAGTTCCAGTCATCCTATCCATTTTCAAAATGTATTTTGATAATGTAAGTTCAGAAAACAGAGAAGAGGATAATATGTTTTATCAGCTCAATCTGTCAGAAACATGATTGCAACACACACAGAGTTTGAACTAATTTCAGAAATTAGTTCAGGTATTGATAGTGAACCTTATGCTGAAACATCCCAATTCCTTTTAAAGACAGCTCAAGCGTCTCTGCAGGTGCCTACACCTGCACTCCAGACTGAGGCAGAGTGACATGAAGATAAAGTTAGGAAGAGCTCCAGAAACATAACCTCAGCTCAACAGGAAACTCTGCAAATATCGAATTCAATGAGACAGGAGCAAAAGTGCAAAAGTAAAGATGTGCTTCTCAGAATCACAACCCATAAGAGGAACTAAAACTATTAAATGCTCTGCAAACAACCAGAAGACCATCAATAATTTGGGAACTGACACTTTGAGGATCTGTCTGCTTTTATGGCTCTGTGGCTGAAGAACATCCAGTCACATACTGAATTTTTAAAGTTCTGAATCTGCCAGAAAGGAAGCATATTGCCCCAAATGTTTGCGTTGTCAAACTACATGCTCTTTCCCAGACACACACACAATGTGAGACATAAACTCACCATACTTCTGCCATTAGTTAGATAGGACCTTGATGTCTGAACCAAGTGTTCCCTTGCTAAAAACTGGGCCACTCTTGCTGAATCTGATTTTTAAAAATTTATGAAAGGTGTGAGGAGCCCATTTGTTAAGATATGACTGGTGTTAGCAGAGTGGCTCTGACTGACATGAGTAATTAATTAAAAATACACTGAACTGTACAGGCAGAATACAGATATGAGGGGGGAGGTCCAGGCTAAACCCATGTTTCTCCTACCAGCTGTTGGTACTGGAATCCTGTTGAGGGAAGACCACATTCCCTTCCCACTAATTTTCACCTTTGTGGCTCTGTTCTGAAAAACACAGAATTGCCACAATATGAAAAGAGAAAAGAAGCATTTCCCCTTTGTCAATAGACTGATGTCAAAGTGCTGGTTCAGCAGAGCAGGAGAAGAAACGGGGGACCTGACTACAGCTACACAGTACTCCCTTCTGGTTTTCCAGTAACAGTTTGACAGTAGAAACTAGTTTCCACATTGACTAGTCATTTCTTTTAGCAGAATTATGCATGTGCAAAAGATAAAACATTTACCAAAGCTTCTAAAAGTTAGGGAAGTCCAGTGAGAATGAAAAGTTGTCTATAAGCCATGTATTTGTTGGAATAAACGGTCCATTGTGTTTAGAACAAGGATGAGATCCATGGGCATCCATGTCACTGCTGTATCTGCAGATCTTAGCAGTGTTATGACCTTTACTGAATGAGTGAACCAGAGGAACGGAGAGATGAAGAAATTTGGCCAGGAGAAATAAGAATTTGGCAGCAATGCTGACATGTAGGTGAAGTCTACACAAAACACCTGTGCTGCTCCCTGCTAACTCGCAGTGGCAATTCTTAGTTACCAGCCACATGTTCCCAGCATTAATACCTTTCTCCTGCCTTAGCCTCACCTTTCCCTTTCCTCCCCTTTCTCTTCCCTACAGGACAAGTGGCACATGGAGTGGCTGAATGCTCCACGTTCATTCAGCCTGGAGAAGAGGAGACTGAGGGAAGACTTCATCGAGGTCCACAACTTCCTCATGAGGGAAAGCAGAGGGCTGGCACTGATCTCCTCTCTGGTGACCAGCGACAGGACCCAAGGGAATGGCCAGAAGTTGTGTCAGGGCAGGTTTAAGTTGGATATTAGGAAAAGGTTCCTCACTCAGAGGGTGCTTGGGCACTGGAACAGGCTCCCCAGGGAAGTGGTCACAGCACCAAGCCTGATAGAGCTCAAGAAGCATTTGGACAATGTTCTCAGGAACATGATGTGACTCTTGGGGATGGTCCTGTGCAGGGACAGGATCTGAACTCACTGATCATTTGGGTGCCTTTCAACTCAGAAAATTCTATGTTTCTATGATTTTGGCAACATTTAGTTCTTTGGAGAGAGCAAAAGCACACTTTGAAACCTGTCAAGTGCACCTCCAGTGGGAGAAGCTACTGCTATATCCAGTCCAAAAGTCCTGTCTGCATTACAGGGTTTTTTGGTGTGATTCTCAATAAGCATTTATAGCCTTGCCTGCTTATAGGCATAACTCCCAGCAAGTTCTGAGGATTTAGTCCTGTGAGCTTTAGCTTTTTGATGTGTAAAGCTGAAATTATAATCTTTTTCTTCTTCAGCTGAACACTATGATTTATTCCTTAGTGTGATATCTTAAATTACATGACACCAAGGACTAACCGTGAAGTTTTTAGACAACATCTATTCCAATAAGTTAAATAATACCAGGGTCATTCCAAGCGCTTGATTGTCACCGCTGTTGATAGTCCATAGAACAGTTTGGGTCTGTGCCAGGTAGAATTCCCTGAAAAAAGATCCCCAAGCCTAATGTAGAAGCTTGCGTGGACCAAAGACCGTTTCCAGTAGACAATTTGGATTCAGCCAATCCATCTGGTATGATAAAACAGACTAGTTCCAGGAGATGGGGCAGCTGGGTCCAGTGCCAGAGAATGGCCCTGGGTACAGTTTCTTACCTGTGTACGTCTAAGCTATGAGTGAGGGAAGAACAAAGAAATTTGTTAGTGGCTTTAAAACCATATTTATCAGTGCCATAGTCAGACACAGAAATAAATGCACAGGGTATTGCTGTCATTAAGTATCCTGATGCCAGATCCCTGTAAGTATGTTTGTACTAAGTGAAAAAAGGCCAGAACCTGTCCCTTGATGGGATGGCTGATGCCCAGGCAGCTGGACTGCCCCTTCCTTCCGGACCAGTCTGCCTGGTGCTGAGCCATGAGGCCTGACTGCCCCCAAACCATTCCAGCAAACTTCCCAGGTGATTGTGTGAGTGAGCTTTATCCCATGCTCTGACCCTTCATGTTGGCAGCTGAGAAGGAGCTCTGTGCTCTGGAGCCCTCTGCAAATGTAGACAGTGCAGCAGGATGAACACTTTTACTGAACACCTGCAGCACACTGTTCTTTGTTCCCTATTTTTTTTACCCTCAAGCCATGGCATCAGTTCAGTGATGTGCCTTGAGGTCCTTGCATTGTCACCTCATTACAAAACTCCCCAGCCCATGAATGATGCAGGTGGAAAAAGTCTAGGGCTCCAGAAGGAAAATCCCTTTTGTGGGAAGCAGGAGGCAGAGGTCCCCAGCCACAGACTGGGGTTTTGTTGATTCAGCACTATGAAAACTCTTTCTGTCCACATTCAAGAGATGCAGAAATTTTTTAACATCTTTAGGTGCAGAGCTGGAAAATAGGTCAGGTAGAATAAGTGTGACAAGACAAGCCACTCACGGGGAGGTGGAAAGTTCAGCTATTATAAGTACGGTTGTGACAAGTTTAGATTTGGCATTTGCTGATCAGGATCTCTCAAACCTCTTACAGCTTCAACCTTCTCCTGAAAGGACAGTGTGCTTGTGTTTGTCCTTAAAACATTTTGTGAAGTTAATGGTAGAAAGTAAAGGATTTATTTTAGGGGCTGAATATTCCATTAAATAAGCAATTCCAAGGTACTTAGAACATCATAATATGGTAGTTTCAGAAATTACATCTAACATTACACAGTCAGTTTTAGGCTACTTCATTCTTGACTACAGTGTGTTAATGAGAAAGATCAGATTAACAATAAAGCTAACAACTGTGTATGATGATCCATGCCTATTAAGGCTTATTAATGTAATGTAATGGAACATTTTCAAATCATAACATTATTTACTATGTACAAACTCCTTAAACTTAATTTGGTATAGAATTGAGCAATACTGGTCTTAGTTATTTTACTTTTAAAACAGTCCTCAGCTTTTAGAGAGATGTCAAAAAATAATTGCAGTAAGTCCATAATTTTAAATCTCTCCTTAATATTCATACCAGTAAAGCTGGAAATCTTGTATGATTTAAATATCTACAAAAGCCAAGTAAAACTCAAAATTTCAACCACAGCAGTTACAAGCCTGATCACTTACAAACTAAAAGATGGTAACATAGAGTTCTTATATTTCTGCAGTCCTTGTTTCACACCTTACCACACATCCTGAGAGCCACACTTATCCAGCTGAGCTTCTGCTCATCTCATAGATCACCTTCAACAGGACAGACTTGGTCTGATATTGCCATTGCATTACAGAAGTTTGTAACAACTTTGTCACCAAGTCAGACAATAAGAACAGGACACTAACACAGGATTTTCAAGATGTCAGTTCTAGTCCCTCCTGGGTCACATGAATCAGAACATCTATATTTAAAGACCCCAGAAAATGATTGCTCTTTTTCCCACTGAAGTGTGCAGGAAGGAACAAGTGATGCTCCACAGTGCTCAGGTACACCAGTAATGAAGGTCATGAAGCACCTTCAGTGCTTTAGTATTTTTTGTTGTCAGCACCACAAGTCCCCACTCAACATTTGTACACTTAAAATTTACCCTAATGCAAACAAAAGTGTTCATCTTGAAAGGTGGAAAGAGACTTTTTCAAGGGTACATAGTGATAGGACAAGGGGAAATGGATTTGAACTGCAAAAAAGATTAATTCAGATTAGATTAGGATGATTATTAGGAAGAAATTCTTTACCACGAATGTGGTCAGGCATCGGCACAGGTAGCCCAGAGACAAGGTGGATGCCCCATCCTGGGAAATGTTCAAGACCAGATTAGATGGGGCTTTGAGCAATTGCTGTAGTGGAAGGTGCCCCTGCCCATGGCAGGGTGGCTGGAACTAGGTAGTAGTTAAGGTCCTTTTCAATCCAAACTGTGCTATGATTCTATGATACAGGAGGTTTGGGTGGCCTCAAAGTAATCTGAGAATTTATTTGAAATGCAGTAATTGCCATACTTTATGTACCAAAAGTCTACTAACTCCTGACAATCATTTATTTTCTTTTTCCCAGAAATGCCCAAATCTTGTGTGTTTAAAGAGCCACTCCACATGCTCTGAGATTTTCATCATAAACATGTGGGCACTGTGCTCGTGCCCCCATAATATAGAAAACCCTACTCCAACATAGAATAGAATAGACTCATCAAGGTTGGAAGAGACCTTTCAGATCTTCTAGTCCAACCATCAGACCAGCACCAATGTAACCCCTAAACCGCTAAACCACATTGCCCAGTGCTAGATCCAGACACCTCTTAAACACCCCCAGGAATGGTGACTCCACCACATTCCTGGGCAACCTGTTCCAATTCCTGACCATCCTAACAGCAAAAGGCTGTAGGCACAGTAAAAGAGATTGAACCCCACCTCACTACACCCAAGACTCTCTTGGGAACAGACTTCTGGTATAAAAATCACCACATGTCCATTACTTACACAGGAAGCAATAAGTATGACAAATTGTGCAGTTAGTAAAATTAACAAGGGCTTTTAGAATTACTTTGGCATTGCTTTGCAAGGTTTTGTATCTAGGGAAGTAACAGATAGAGTAAAGTGGGTGTAAAATATTTTTCAGCTTAGAAAGGCTACATTTTGCACTACACAATCACTCTGCTGCACTTCATATTCTTTGCATTTTCAGTGTACATAAATAATAAATTAATATTTAATTAATTAATTATAAAAATCAGATATTCTGAGTTACAAGGAAAATTTGATGCATCTATCCATGAAAAAGTTTGTGAGATACCGTAACTTTTAGAGGTTCCTGGCTTTTCAATGCTTCATCTCACATGCATCAGACTGTGAAAATGCTGGGGCATTTTAAGGGTGACAGGAGATGAGGGGATTCTGGTTTTGTTTTGACTTCTTGTTTGGAGGTGGGGGCTTGTTAATTCTTGTTTTGCATGTAATTTCTTAGGTATTTTTAAGCACAAACTAAGAAAACAAGAAAAACTAGTGCAGTGTCTAAATTTTACCTATTCTCACACTTTTTAAAATCTTTATTCCACACAAATCCTGTGAGTTTCTCCCTGTGGATCTCCTCAGCTCTTACCTGGCATCCATCATGCATGAAGAGTTTTACCTTCCCTTAAATCTATTTGTACCTCACAGCCCATAACCTTATTTAACTTTCCCAGGGTTTGATTCCTGTTTGAGATGACCGGCACACCCCCGTAAGTCATGCACACAAGCCACTGTGTGTGTATTACGTGTTCAGTGGAGCTCTCATATGAAACCCTGGTAAAGCCCTCATGATACTCAGTGAGCACCACACACTAATCCAGTGAGGCATGACATGCACAAGCACGTATTTATCCATTTATGCTTGTGGTTAAGCACCATTTAATATCAGATCCTTAACCAGCAAAATTGAAATGTGTCTTTTTTCTGTGCACTGTCACTTAATGGCCATCCAGTCACCCACTGATTCTTCAGGGGCCGTGGTCAAATGGGCCATGTTTGGACAACAGTGAAAGCAAGGCAAAGTGAAGGTCTGTAACAAGACCTCAGAGATGCTGGGTTCTCTGCAGCTAGTTCCTGGCTCACACCATTTGGAATCTAATGGTTGCAACAATTTTTTAAAATCTTTCCTCACCACATCCACAGGAGATAAGAAACAGTACAAGGACACCTGAAAGGACAGAGATACCACACAGCATTTGCTGATTTGTAGAAAAAATCAGTTCCCAAGACATTTTAGGCTCTGTACAGAAGATATTTGCAACCAGATTCAGAAGCATTAAGGCATTTACATTTAACCCATTCCTGGGTTGCTGAGGCTGCCACAGAGTGGTACCACACTAAGTGGATAATTCTGGCTCGACCTTTACACATCCCTTTCTCACCCCAAGGGCAAACACATCCCGAGCCATATGATTATAGCTTTCCAAAGGAAGTGCACTACTGGTGGAAGGTGAACTTTTTGATGTGCACTGCAACCTGGCCCAGAATGAGGAGACCTCACAGGCAGTGTCAGGCACGCCTGGCAGCAGAACTTTGAAGAACTCTGGCTTATAAATACTGGCATCAAGCTCAACTTCTAGGCAAGATCATTTCACAAACAGGAAGTTTGATGCCCAGAGAGGAATGTCCTAGACAGCTGCATGCTTATGAACAAAAGTAAGCTTTCTGAAGGATATCTCAGTAGGGTCTTCTCCTGGACAGCTGTTTGAATCTCTTCTTTCAAGCAAGGGCATGGGGTTGTGAGGTTTATTTGGTTTCTTGGTTGGGTTTTTTTGGTTGAGTTTTTTTGTTTGATTTGGGGGTTTTTTTTTGGTTGATTTTTCTTTTTTTTATTCTTTTTTTGGCCACTGACAGCATGTGATTTCATTAAACATGTGAGTGAAATTGTGAGTTTTGTGTCTTCCTCCTGTGAACTCCCCTCCCACTTACCCCATTGCTTCCGAGAAAAAGAACCTGAAAATGGCTGCCTGAGACTTTTCTTTCTGTTGAACTGAAAGTGAGAGAAAAGCTGAGAATTTCTGAGCACAGCTGTACTTTCCCAATCAATAAGAGCTGATTGAGAGTCCAAAATGCTCTGCACATGGCTACAGCCCTGCATTTCCTGTCACTGCCCAAGGTGAAACCTTCCATCTCCTGATGCGATGATTCATTTCCAAAACTTCAGTTAAATTATCACAAGGGCAGGTGACCTCTGCTTTTCACCCTTGTCTTTTCCCCACCCTTGCTTTCTTTCATTGTTTTTCAATTAAAATATGACTCACTCTGGTGGAATTTTGTCAGAGTCCATCAACACTGATCCTCTTCCTCTCCAAACCTGGTTCCTAATACATCTGTCACAAATTTTATTTTAAGCCTCAGTATTTGGTGTTGTCATTTTGTTGGAAGTGTCTGCAGCTCCAAAAACTGAATTCAGAAGGGCTCTGTTGTGTCAGGTGCTGCACAAACATAATGAGACCTGTCCCCAGGAGCTACTTTTTAAAAGTCCTTTCTGTCCTTTAATGATAGACTTGCTCTCTGTGTGTTTTCTTCTGTTTCTCTTGTTGGTTCTCCATTGAAAGCAGTAGCCTGGCTGCAGACTTAACCTTTTTCTGCAATTGCAGCAAACTGGATTGTCTTACTGGAGATGGCAGAACTGCTCCAGATTTCTGCTTTGAGTACCTGACATAAGGACATGCTCCCATCTTTCACTCATTAAAAATTAGTCATGATAAAATGGCATGATAGGTGCAATAGAAAAATCTTTTAAGGTTAGAGATCCAATAAACCAACCTTCTTTTTTTGGTTCTATGCAATCCTACCTGTTTTAAGCGAATTTAATTACTAATTAACTATGCTGTTCATTTGCTTCGTTATATTCATCCCTGCTTTCTTCTGGGATTTCAGCATCTGTTGGGGAGGAAATCTTGGAAGAAAGCCAAAAAACGGTGGCTAGAGGCATTAGTGATGCTCTTTTCAAGTCAGAACTGGAAGCGGGGACATCATTTAATGGTAGTTACCCCACTGTGCCACTGTCTTGGGTCACATCCTGGAAATGTGACACACCATGTGCTCATCAGAGCTTAGAAGTCCTAATAATAAACTGCAGCACATTAAGCAAAATTCAACAGACTAAATGAATTTTTTTCTTTTAAGCACTAACTTATAAATTGCCCACTCTGATTACGAGACTGCAGAGGAGCCCTTAAATTGAGCACCCTTGGGTGAACTCATCCTCGTAAGCAAAAACCTCCCACTTTCTCTATGAAAAATTATCTCCAGTTCAAGAGATAATAGGCAACAGCCTGGCCTACAGGCAGCCACATGCTGGTGGTGGAGTTAATTGACGCAAATGGCCCCAGGGTGTTTTGTAGAGGATCTCCAGAGGATCTTCACTCTCTTCACCATCCACGTTGCAGCACAGATTTGTTAAAGAAATAGGTTACTTTCACAAGACCTTCCCTAAGAAGGAGAGTCTAAACAAGGATGAGAAAGTCATCACCAAACTCTAGTACTCAGTATTTGAAAGATGAAGTTAGGTGTCGTTATTGTTAGTCTCCTACACATTTCAGTCAAACTCTAATAATATGGTTTCCCACATAAAAGTGCAAATGATCCTGTGTGTCAGAGCTTATGTTTTCACTTCGGAATTAACTCAGGTGAAGCTGTTGCGTCCTCCTCCTTCATAGAGAAACCCTAAATCTGGGGGTGTGTTTTTCATTCAGAGCAGTATTACCAATTGATGCTGAGGATCTCTTCGCAAGGGCTGGCACCCTCAGTGCTGAAGATGCAGTCACAACATTTGAATGCTGAGATCCCCAGTGTTTTCCCACACCTCTCTGTTCCCAGAAAATCACTCCAATTTACATACACTCACCTGGGCGGGAAAATGTCTACTCCATCATCTCACTCCCCACAGCACGCCTGTTCTGGATTCACTGATCCTCCATATTGCACAAACATTAATTCACTCTCATGCTATTTTTGGAAAGTACCAGGTAGGTCCTTTGAAAGAAAAATCGAACTGTTATGTCTTATCTATTCTGCTTTGGGAATATCTCCCAGCTGGCAGTATGGATGAGAATGTACCAGGCTGTCTTTGTTCTGCTCTGCAGAGT
This sequence comes from Dasyornis broadbenti, assembly GCA_013397935.1. NCBI lineage: Eukaryota > Metazoa > Chordata > Aves > Passeriformes > Dasyornithidae > Dasyornis > Dasyornis broadbenti. The sequence goes on from VZRN01002382.1 coordinate 1,352,647, forward strand.
CCTCCAGCAACTCCCTACAGGCTTTGCAAATCCAAAAACTCCAGACTTGTCATGTTGTACATACAAGACCAAAATGTAGAACCTCAGCTTCATTCCATGAACTTACCAAATACCAGGACTGCAGCGCAGCTCAGAATTTGAACTGAGAAGGGGCCCAAAATGACAGCTATGTCTTAGGGGAAGAAGGACCAGAAGAAGGATGTAAAGCAAGTGTGATAAGGAAAGGACAGAGCTACCCTGATGTCGAGGAGACCTGTCAGGCTAGTGGGGACCAACCGCTAGTGGATGTGTGCAGCAGGGTAGATGTAGCCAGAGTGCATCATTTAATGGACTAAAATTAATTATGGGATATTACTTTGGTGGGTTCAGAGATGCACACAGGCAGATGCAATCCCTTTGTGGAAATAAGGAATATGGGATATGGCTACAGTGTGCTAAACCGAGTTTAAATGCACATGGAATTCAACCGCATTTCTGTAATAAAGACCGTAATATGTGATTGATAGTGGTTCTTTTATTTGATTCCAAAATTGGAACTTTGTCAAGTAAAAATACAACAAATTCCTTAGATTATTATTTTACTGAGGGGAAATGCCACTGGTTCTCCCTCACGATTCAGAGATTTTTGTGATACTGTTCTTCAGCTGTGAACTTTTTTTCTGGTGCATTATATAGACCATCAACTTTGGAGACAATAGCAATCAGAGAGCTTTCTTAAATGGATAGCTGCCCCAGTCTTGTTTTGAATGTGTATTTCCTTCTGTGTTGTTCTTATATTCAGAAAGGAGCATATGCATCGTGGGTAACACTGCAAGATTAACCTTAACTGGAGACTTCCTACCTGCAGTGAAAACACAGCCTGTAACAGTTGGCAATCCACCTTTTGAAAAATGACCTGCCTGCGAGTCTGTGTCAAGCCATAACCAGCTTTCATACCCAGGAGTTCCCCGGTGCTGAGAACCTGATTCAAGAAGAACCATGAAATTCAAATCTGGGGAAAACACGATGAGTTGGCTGTTGGTCACGGTAGAGGGCAATCTGTCTGCTGCGACCTGACATGAAGAGGTTGTAGTAATTGCTCTAGTTTAAGATTGCAGAGTAGTCTTGTGTATATCTACAGAGGTGGGAAGGAGAGGAAAATCATCTCCATGCTCATCCCAGCTGAGGGTTATGTAGGCAAAAGGTTGGTACCTTCAATGCAAGACACAGTGGCTGCACATTTCTGAGGACTTTCTACAGTCTGGGTTTTATCTGTGGACACACTGGAGGGTTAAGGTGGGAAATTTTCTCAGGAACTCACTGTACTTTATGTACTCACTGTCTGCTTTATCTAAACCCTGATATCTGCATATTTGGCTTGGATGTCTCAGAAGGACAAATATTTGCATGAGATATCTTCCGATTTTTACTTCCAGAAAAGCCAGAAAAGCCAGAAATAGTATAAGAATTTCAAGAATGACCTCTTAACTTCTGCTCTGTGTTCCCTGTAGAAGGAGGAAGTACAAATCTCCTAATATGTTCAGTGCAACATCATTTTTTCCGGGTCTTTTTATCAAAGTTGCTTCTCCGTGTTTAACTGTGGAGAATCTACAAAACCTGCAATAGGACAGCACAGGCATCAGAAATGTTGGGTAGGAGGGGAAGAATTCAACTACCCTACCATTATGCAGAGGGAGTGTGATATTGGTAGAAGACTAAAGACTTTCTTATACTCTGGAATCACTACACTGAACTAATGCTCAGGCATATTTACTGTGTGGTAGATATTGCTGGAGACAGAAAAGAGATGAAAAATCTCTTCCTAAGTCTGCCCAGAGCCCTGTTCAATAGGAGAATATTGGTCTATGTGATCATATTTTTAAAGTAAAAGTTCTCCCAGACCCTTCAAGCCATGTAGAACAAAATATCACTGTAACTGGCAGCTCTGTACCTCCAGTGTGCCTGACCCACCAGCAGTGGTCCTTGACTGAGCACACACACCAGAGAGGCCAGGCAGCTTCATTTAGGACAAAGGATCATTTATGGCTGCTTTCCTCAGTGGTGTGTCCCTGCTATCTGATGTCAGTGGCTTTTTTTTTTTCTTTTCTTTCTTTCATTTCACCAGAAAAGCAGTTAAATCTGCATTGGGGACAGCATTACGGGAATGTGACTTGTTAGTGCCAGAGGTATTGTAACACATAGTCTGCGCTGCAAATAGGATGGGAGATAAGGAATTTCTTCACATCTGGGGTGGGCTGCATATCTCCTTCACACTGGCAGGGTAAGCAAACGGCTTTGCTAAATGGCAGTTGTTGGATCCAACAAACCATTGGCTCTGTCCCTTTCCACATACTGTAAATACCCATATCAGAAAGCCCACAACTGACCCATACTGAATCCTTGGCAGATAAAAATCAAAGGAGAGATACTGAAGTCTGATGTCTTCATCCAAAGCTGACTGAAGTCAATCTCCTAAAAGATTTAGCATTTAAAGCAATCCCTAAATTACCCTTTCATCCTTGGGGATGTTAGCCAGGGCAGAAATCTCTCCAAAGAATCTCTGAGGAGCAAGACTATAACACTATATGAAATTGATGTTACCTTTCTCAGATTGTGCCCACAGAATCCATAAGACAAGCTGGAACCTACACATCTACTGTCAGTCCCATAAATCCAGGCTTATTATAAAATAAATAAATAAAATTAAAAGCCTCCCTAGTTAAACTGGCCCTTTCAAATTCTCACTGGCAACAGAAATGTCATTACCAATCACACACTGAGGGGAGCACTGCAGATCATTTCTAACATGAGTTACTACCCATTTCCAATGGCTTGTGCAATCAGTGGGTTTTCTAATTGCTTTGGGGATTAATAACACAATAGGAGGCCATTTCACATTGGTTGACAATTATTTTATCCAACTGTATAAAGAACAGGTGATAAATTAATAAATTATAATCAGCCAGTTATTAAAGCTTAATGGCAGATGGCTGTAACAAGAATAAAGAGAGACTGAGCCCCACAAAATGGTATTTTGATAGTATTTTTCAATGCATTTTTAATGAGAGACATATAAAATGCATAAAACTTATAAATCATTTATAGAAGAACAAACTACGGAGTTGAATGGTCCAGTTATAATGCTATCATTATATTATTAACATCACAACATCACACAGCATCCAACAAATCTGACTGGCGGCTTATTGTGTCGGGTGCTGTTCAAACAAGAGGGCAGCTCCCGTGCCGAGGAGCTGCACGGCCACAGCTGGGTACTGGAGGGCTGCACACCTGGAAGGTGACCTGCCAATGTCATGGGAAGGTCCCAGGACTAAAGCTCGTTCACCAGCACAAGTTCTGCACTGAAATCCTAAGTAGCTGTTGAACACAGTCTAGGACTCTGTAATTTTAATCCTGACCTGTGTGTATTTCTTGAGCATTTTGGTGTGCAAAGAGACCAGGAAATATCCTGCATGTAGGTGGGGGAATGAATGTGCAAGACCTTGTTTGCCTATTTGTTTGCAGGCATATGACATTTCACAGCATAAATTACTGTGCATGTATGTATTTCTTGAATGCTCTTTTTTGGTATGTTAGTATCACAATACAGTCCATCAAATCAGTCTAGGACATCTACTGTTTTCCTGCCTCCTTTTGCTTCCTCTGGGCCACTGAATAACCTATTATACTTATTTTATAATTTCTGTATATTTTCATGAAATTGTCAACATTTTTAGATCAGTAGTAAAACACTTCTTGAGTATAGTTGAGCTGGAATTCTCAAAATTGTCTCTATATGCTGGGTTACAGGTCTGACGAGTACTATTTCCTCCCTTGTACTCATATAGGACTCAGCCAAATAACACCTTGGTCCAAGTCTTATTAAGAACAGATAATAGTCTCAGAAGCCTGGCTGGTTGGTGACAGGTTCAAATTCACCTTAGCCAATTTCAAGTTAGGGTTTTCCCCCATGGAAAATTTGGTGCTGGAAGGACACTGCTTATGGGACATTGATACACATCAGTGCACACAAAAATTCAAGCTCCTTCACTTCAAAACTCACCTCAAAGTTTTCCTTTATTCCTCCCTGCTGATTGTTAACCAGTGATTTAGTAAGATGTATTGAATATTCCAGCCCCCTCAAACCAGATGTGTTGCTCACAAAATAGTCATCACAGGTATTATCCTCTTTGGCTGTATTTAACTAGAGATCAAGAACTGAATAATCTCTGGAAAACAAGTTATGCGTCTTATCCTGAAGGTAAATACTTTATCACTGCAAGACTTTTAAAATGTGGTTGACAGATGAGTAGGCAACTCCAAACGTGGTTTGCCAGTGCAACTGATGCTGTCTCGTGGTATCCCCCAGCTACGCTCACTCCCCTCTCTCACTGACATCACTGGCTGCTTGCTTCTATCTCCATGCTAACCCAGAGGCTCTGTAGGAGGAGGATCTTTGTTTTCGGTGCTTGTACAGCCCTTAGAGTTGTGAGGATTGGCTGGTCCTTGAAAAAGAGCCCTTCCCATAGAACAAATCAGAAAATAAAGACAAATACTCAGGAAATATCTTGGAATCGTCTCCCCTACACTGAGTTTGTTGTAACCAGCCTACGGCTGAACACAGGAACACCAGTCTGGCACCTTTCCCAAGCAATGGCACTCTCACACTGTTTTTCCTCAGGGAAGCGAAAGAAAGAGTGGCTCTACTACACATGCACTGGCAGAGGCTTTTGGGGAGTAGCAGACAAGAGAGAGACTCTTAGGAGGTCTTAAGGGGCAGGGACAGTCCACAGGCATGGCCCGGACCCTGGCTGTGAGCAGACCCTAGGGGGGTGTGGGACAGGGGTGATGCTCAAGGTACATTTGACCCAGCCCTCATCCATTGAGTGACCTCCCTCCAGCAGAGCTCTGCTCGTTCTCGTGCCTGCTGCCTGGTGCTTCCTTCAGGCAGGTTCTCATTGCACTCCCCTCTTCTGACCTCCACTGCTATGTGTCCATCCTGACCCTCCACTTCTGTGTGTCCATCCTCTTTCATCAAAGTGAGGAGTGATGTGTGCTCAGTCTCATGCTAAATTGCAAAGGAGCCTCATCAGCAGAGACATAAAGGCAAGAATCTCACAAAGCACTTAAAATGTCATGGTTATTAAAGGAAACATATGGATTTCTCCATTTCCTTCCCTTCTAACACCTGCTTTCCATCTTCTGATAGTGGTCCCTTTGCTCAGCAAGGAACAAAACCTTCCCAGTCATAGGACTGTTTCTCAGCCCTTTCAATGAGCTCTCAGGATCCAGTTGTCTCTTGCATCCACAAGATGCTTTCTCAAGAAATCAAGGTGAAAGGACTGCTTATGTAGAAAATGGGTCAAGGGGCTGCACTTGAGTCAAGGTGCTACAGCTGGGTTGGGAAAGTCCCCCATCAACACAGTCTGGGAGATGAAGAGATGGAGAGCAGCCCTGCTGAGAAGCACTTAGGGGTGCTGGTGGAAGAGAGGCTGAACATGACCCGGCAATGGGCACTCACAGCCCAGAAAGCCAAATACGTCCTGGGCTGGATCCAAAGCACTGGGCGCAGGAAGGTTAGGGAGGGGATTCTGTCCCTCTACTATGATCTTGTGAGACCCCACCTCAAGTACTACATCCAGCTCTGGTGTCCCCAGTACAGGAAGGACATTCACCTGCTGGAGGGAGTCCAGAGGCCACCAAGACGATCAGAGGCATGAAGCACCTTTCCTATGAGGAAAGGCTAAGACAAGTAGGATATGAGGACAGCACCCTTACTCTCAGCAGACAGACGTGCAACAGGGTTCTGAAGGATTAGAAGTGGACTGCACTGCACTCAGCAGGTCCTGTAGCCCTTGGAGTGGCCAGACAACCAGGTAAATGGCCAAACTGGCCCCATGCCACCCCCAGGTGAGAAGAGCTCAAATGGCTTCTATGTTTCCACATCCCCACCAACCTCAATCCCACACCCCCATCCACCCTCCCTCCACCATGAGCTCTTGCTCTCCCTCAGCTGCAAACCCTGCTTCTGCTGCACTGAGCAGGTTCATGTGAAACTCTGCTTTTCCTCAGTCAAAATGTGCATTACTTTCCTTTATGAGTAATTTCTCTCTCCCAAATATAACTTGAAGCGTTTTAGATTCTGTTTCTGTGAAGATCTGGGAAAACTGCATCTCCCGCCATTCCCACATTAAAGCTGTCAATATACAGAGAAACCCTCCATCCACCCCACCTTTTCCCTCTCCTGATTCTAGGGTCTTTGACTTATTATCGTGGTGCTACATTTATCTGACCTTTACTGAATATGCCATCTGCCATGCTAGGAACTTTAAAAAGCATTTAACTCTGTCTGTATCTAATTGCAATTTCCTCATTGCCCTCCAAATTTAGCACAAGATCATTTGGAAATGCTGCACCTTTCATTTCAGCTGAATCACAAAAGCCAATTAGATCAATAATAATAATAATAATTTAATTTTTTTTTTAAGAAATAAAATAAGAAAAGCCATAATGCACCAAGGGTTTTGAGAACTAAGAAAGAGTTACTCTCCCTGCAGGTTTTAATATCAGCCAATTCCATATTGTGTTTTTACCCACTGCGTAAACGTAAGTATCAACCCCAGATCTTCCTAAATGTGTTTTATTCTCTCCCAGCCCACCGAGGTACACAATGGTCACAGTGAGTTGCCTTTTTTTCGGTCTCCCTAAGCAGCAATGTCCTCAAAGAATTCCAGCCAGTTAATGAGTCATGCCCTTCCCTTCCTGAAACCATATTAGATATCCTTAATTAGGCCATGCTTTTCTAACTGTTCCTCCCCTAGTATCTCAAAAGAGGAGCTGAAGACTTTCAACTGCACAGATCTGCAGCTTCCTGGTGCATCCCCAGGCCCTTTATAAAAATAGAAAAAGAGATCACATTACCTCCCCCTCAAACCTAAGATATCTCTCCCCTGAAGGAAGCAAACTTGTAAAAATAGTAACTACAGCTTCTCCAGTTTCCCAACCAGAGCAATAGCAGCCTAAATAGATGTGTATGTTTCTTTCCTCAGCAAGGATAAGCCTTAGAAAGGTTGGAAATGTGTTTCAAATGAGTTTGAGAAAGCAAGGGAACACATTTCCCTGCTCATCCACAGCTCATCTTTCTGTTATTTATCCGGTTCACCTGAAACTTTAGAAGATAATTTTATGGTTTTCTAAGACAGAAGTTTCTTCTGTTTTTTCTTGGTTATGGTTCTCAGTGGTAACCAGAACCGAAACATACCTCTTCAGATCATGCAAAATTTGGCCTTGTACTGGAAATACCAGAAGTTTCTGGAATTTCTTGTTTTCATTTTTCTAAAGATTGACCCACCACAGATGCTTGAAAGCCTCACAATTTGGACAAGCTGAGTTTAGAGCTGAGGTTCACAAACCATGGCCTAAGTGATAAACTCTACCAAAATAAAGTGATCACAGTTTACTCTTCCGATCCTCCTCTGGAGTAAGCCCAAATCTGGCCATTCTCTGTCTGCAGTTACAGTACTGCCCACGCCTTCCCCATCACTCTTGGAAAAGAATCTGATTTTCAAGCAACAAAATTTCCTATAAAGATGACTCATCCCATCACTACGCATTTTAGTGTAGCAGCATTGTAATGTGTGGTTCTCCCCTCTTATTTTCTTGATGCAGGTGTAATTGGGTTTTTTTGGTTGGTGGAACTAAAGATGAATATAACATTAATTCCATACAGGCCAGCCCAAAAGGGATAAAAAACCTGAAGTCCAACATCAAGCAACTGTGAAAGGTGTGTGCAGGACCCAAATGAAGCCCAAGTCTTTCATAGTGGTCAGACATGGACTGAGCTCAACCTCCCCCCAAGGTGTGGAAGCTGTTTCGTCTGACTGCAAAACTTTACAGGCTCCTCAGCAGCTGCAGAAATGAATATCTGGCACACAGAGATGGCCACACAGATCCGTGAGGCTGGGGACTGGGAGGTGTGAAAGTCCGTGCTAGCAGCCCGAGCAAGATGCTGCAGGGAAACTGAGTTCAACACTGAGACTGTGATACTCAAAGGAGAGGTGGAAGCAAGACAGCTGCTTCAGAGGCAGGGCAGTGTTTCTGCCAAAATCAGCTTCCTGTTTACTGATGACTAACACTATTTTATTCAAATTACACCAATAGGACTGAAAGAGTAATTTCAGTGGCCGATACCTGCACCATGAAAATTACTACCCCAGAGAGCTCCAGATTTTGCCAATGGGTGATAAAATTGACCTGGAGATAATCTTGGAAGTGTCTCTGCTCAGCAAATGTTTGACCTCAGCGACAGAAGCCACTTCCAGTATTCTGTAAAATGGAAGAATTTATTTACTCTTCAAAAAGCCTTGCAAATAACCTTGGTCTCGTGTAGGGCTGGTGATTGTCCTGCTTCAAGTAGCAGGTGAAATGGGTAATACCCAGAGATTTCAGCCTTTCAACGTTTTAATAGATCTCTGAAGTTCAAGTAGATCTCTACAATCCCACAGAATAAGAAAATATAGTTAATATTTTTTTTGTATAATGATGGGCCACTGACAAAGACATAATTTGTGACCTTTGAGAAATAACCAGTGTGTCTGAAGCCACTGAATATATACCAGGATTAAAGGCAAACAAGAACGTATGACTATTTCTGTGGGAGATGTTCACATTTGCCCCTATTTCTTACAATCACTGCCATCAAAAATATCTTTTGGTTATGTTTGCACATAAAGAATAATGTTTCCCCCTTTTGTCGTGTCTTCAGATCAGCGTGAGAGAAATTTTAAAACTTTCTGCAAACAAAACATATCTCTTATCTCTGACTTGTTTCTTTGTTTCTTTGTTTCTTCTTTTGCTGAGGACAATGCTTGGCTTATCTTCTTATCTCTGTGGCTAATAAAAATTCGTCCTTTCCTTTAGGAAAACACAGACAAGGCATCATAATTTAAAAACACAGCACAGGCAAAGCATTCTAGTTTTACCTCGAGGTAAATTCGTAAAGGTCAACGTCAAACTGTGGGTACAAACCTGACCCTGGGTAAGGTGAAGAGCCTTTTATGTGCACCCATGCTGCGTGTCTGAGTGGTGCAGGGTGCCCATCTCCGTGACACTGCCTGCCCTCCAGCTTGCTGTTCAACCCAGTGAACTGCAGCCACTTGCAGAGGAATTTCCCTGAGTTTCATGTCAGAGAAAGCCCCCTGCCAGTATCGGGAGGTTTCAAGTAGATGTGCACAGCTGGGGCTGATCCTTGTCCCCGCAGCTGTACCCCCACATCCCTTGCTGCCAGTTCAGGATGGTTGGGTGCAAATAATCTCCTTTTCACTGCCTGGATTTGGCTGTGACTTGGGGGGAGCTTTCCCACTCACATTTCGTGTGTTACACTTTAACTTTTGTCATTGTTCATTCTCCTTTTATTGCAGTGGATGGACGTTTCTTTCACTTCAGCATTTGCTCACATCAGAAACAGATAACCCTGTGAGAGGCAGTGGGAGGCAGGACTCGTCCTCAGAGGTCATCCCTCTTTGCAGGGAGGGGGCATTATTGTCTCACCTTCCTCCTTGAATTCAGCATCCCTGCTGCGCCAAGCAGTGCTGACTGTCAGTTCTGCCTGCCCTCCACTCGCCTCTCTGCCATCAGTGCTTCTTCTCCCTGCTTTTCTTCTCCTAGGAAGAGCATCAGAGGTCAAAAGGACCTTCAATACCAAATTCAAAGCTGGACTTACTTTGGTGCACCACTGGCAGGCCAGCTGGCCACCCTGTGCTTGCCACAGACATGAAGCCTCATAGCCCTGTTCATTCACACATCAGATTTAAGTACCCCTTCATTCCTTGGTACCTGTGGATTTATCATCACAAGGCTTAACAATATTAAGGAAAGACTATTCCCCTTTTCTCACAAATAAAAACTGAGAATCATAGTTCATACACCTTAGAAATGTTGGATTTACTATATTTTACTGACTTTTAGTATACCATTTTTAAATGGGAAGCCCCAAAGACACATATAGAATCAACACTGTCTGAATATGGCCCAGGTCTGGTTTTCTGAATTACAAATTAATTGTTAGAAAAGCAGAAATAGGAGTCAGGTTTCCACACCACTTCCTTCCCATCCCACTCTTCCTCTTCACCTCAACTGTTAAAAATTTTGCAAGAGCAGGGACAGTAAAAATTAACCAACTTAGAGGAGTCACTGTGGCATGTGGCAGACACTCTGTGCTGGAGCCCTGAATATCCCATAAGCCATTGAATAAGTGGGAGTGAAGCTATTCCAGTGATGATCATTTATGAAAAACCCACCCTCAGAAACAAGTTGAAAAAAGCATTATGCTTCCCTTCCTGCTCTGCTCTGGAAATACAAATGTCTCCTTTGATATGTCACAGGTATTTCCTTGGAAAAATTTAAGTGGGAGTGAGGAATTCCCAGAAATATTTCACTTCAGACCAGAACTGTATTAAAATAAATAGCTTTCGAAAGGCAATTTACATCATGAAACACACTTGAATTTCTAGATCACAGAGCTGTATGAATACTGGATTGAATCTGGCTCTATTCCCTGAGTTTACCCTTTAAAACAGTTTGTTTAAAAACAAACAAAAAAGGAGAGACATCCCTTACATGCAGTATTATTAATATTATAATTAAAAGCTGATGCAGAATATTAAAAGCAAGATGCAGCCTTCTGAGAAATTACCCAGTAGAAGTAATTCTATGGGAATTCAATTACCAAGCGTTGCAACTGAGGTTGGGGCTGAGGCGAAGGTTGCTCTTTCTCATTTTTGTTAAGCCTTTCATGTTGTGAAGACATCAGTTTGAGATGTCTAAACATGTAAAGACATCACAGGAGTTTAGGCTATCACATCCAGCCACACTACAGCACCACTGCACAGACCTAAGGATGTCAGATGCTTGTGCAACAGTCTGACTACAGCAGGAGACGACACAATTTACATCACACCAGGGCTTACTGTGTCACTGCTGTTGCGCAACTGACCCTTATACCTGTAGAACAGAACCTTCTGGGGAAGAAGCTACACAAAATAAAATAAGCTACACCAAAGCAGCCAGCTTGCCCCACAAAAAGCAAAGCTTGTGCCTGAAAAGACGGTGGGTAAAGCTTGAAGTGTGGCTGAGGATTACTCCACTTCACGGCAGAGCCCTTTCTCTCTTGCTCAGCTCCCATTTGGATCACATTTTCTTTTGCAGCCTGAGCCCTCACTCGTTTTTAGACTGTGGTTGTCAAGACTCTGGAAACAACAAGAGCAGCTGAAGCAAGTGGTAACTCCCTCCCTTATGATTTTACAGCGTCATGCTTTACAGAAATTCCCCAGCTTAAGAGACACTCTAAAGTAACTTTTTCTGTAGTTGGGATCACAAAGGTGCAAAATTAGAATGCTAAAATCAGACCCTGAAGCTTTAGATTTTCTTATAAAATTATTTGACTAATGTAAGAAATGGACCAAATATCTCTCTTGCTGGAGAGGTTGAAATTCCTAAGAATTCACATGAAGAAATAAGACAAGCAGATTTCTTTAGATTAGTTAAAAATAGACCTTCTGAAATGTTCCTGTTTTCCTTTTAACTGAAGAACTTTCCATACAGATGATATCCAGCTACCATATAGCTAATCTTATGTTATTTTAATTATAAAAGCAAAACAACAACAGTTATCCTCTGTCTCCCTTGGTATGAAATCCAAAGAGCCAAAGAAGTAAGCCATTGAAGTAGCCCTTTATCCTGTTTTGTGTTTGAAACGTCCTCCAGTCACACACACAATGACTAAAGGAATTTCTTCTCATTCACTTTTTCTCTCTATAAACCATAAACTGCCCTTTAATTGATTCAAAAGGTGGGTAGGGATTAGCAGAGTCAAAGTCACGTAGGAAGGGGAGATATTTTTAAAGGTTTCCAGTCTGTGATAGAGAAGGGGCAATGCAAACACAATTAAACTCTTGATGCAAAGGAAGCAAATGTTCATATTGTGACTTGCAAGAGAATGAGTCAAGAAATGAAGACAATCAAGCTATGTCATGTTTTAGCTCACAGTCACTGTAAAATCTGGGGTTATAAACTCCTTCCTTTCAGACAGGCAAACAGTGAGAGCTCTGTTCTGTTTTCAAGGGATGGATGCTATCACTTAGACAAGATCCTAACTCCCAGTGGGTGATAAAAGCTTATCACCCCCATGAACAACACAGCCCAGTAACTGGTGGGTGCCTCTATCTTGCAGCCCCAGCTGCTGACTTCCTCTGCCTTGAAGTAAGGGAAACATAAATAAAACAATCGCCATATGGATATTGCTCTATGTAAAGGGCAGTGGTTGTAAGAAATGCAGTTTCATACGGAATTGGCAAAGAACTGAATTCATCACCAGCATTTCAAGGCTGGTTAAGCAGAGAGAAACATTTCTTGAGCATGTTCCTCCAGCGGCAAGGGGCAACTGAGCATTATCTTCAGGACACAGTCTTCCTGGCTAGCTGACATGGGGACTGAGTTGGAAATGAATAGTTGGTGGCTGAGAACAGATGACTCAAGCAAACTGACTGAAATGAGCAAGGCTTTGTACCAGCAGAAGAATGTGCTTCTTCTTTTTTCTAGCTACGTTCCATGTAACATCACCTTCCAGCTTGCTCATGCAGCAAAGGTTGGTTTTGGACAAAGAGCTCCAGGAAACATCATCATGGGCCAGACTCTCATGCCTAGATAAAATCAGCAACAATTGCACTGAAAGATGAAATACAGTGATGCAGTGTGACTCCTGGATTGCAGTGGGAGGGACTTTTACATTTTGCTTTAGCATGAAAAAAGGCCTTTCTAAGCCTCCCTCCATCTCTGCGTGGCTGTGCTGTGCTGGGGCTGATTTGCTGCTCCTGTCCATTTCCAGCCAAAGCCTGTTATTCGGTTAAACCAATGCAAATCAGGAGCAGCCCCAGATGAAGCTAATGAGATATTCTCTGTCCAGTAGGAGTGTATCTGCCTGCAGATTTCAGCCCTCTGTGGTCAGTGTTTATTACTGTAAGCAGGGAGTTGCTCAGCTCTGGATGGAGAGCCAGGACCAGGCTGATTTACAAGTTAGTCACCAAAGTACACCATGAGCAAATCCCCTGAAGGACAGCCAAGGACATAAGTTAAGACCTCAGACAATTTTTAATGGTTTCTGCACTGGCCTTGAATCACTGCTGACCACCTAGAAGCAGTTCAGGATTTAGAAATCTAACATGAGACTGAAGCCGAACATCAGTGCCAAATTCCCAGACTGAGAGCAGTAGCCCTGTGCTCTCCTTTCCTTGCATTTCTTCGAAAGATCTGTGGCACACATGTGTTTACTCTTCTGCACACAGGCAGCCCCAGGCTGGACTCGTGCTCTGCAGAGCCAGGGCTGTCCCCTCCCAGGGGTCTGGTCCATGGAATGTGTTCAGAGGATCCTCAGCACATCCTCAGAGGTAAATGGCTGATCAATTTTAAGCTCTATTCCATGACCTAAAACCAAGGAATTGCAGAGCCCTATGCCTGTTATTGGACCCAGCGCTTCATCTCTGTGTCAAGCGTTCAGCACAGGTGTGATTTTCAGCCTTAAACAGCTTGAAAGACTGCATTTAAATAAGCCATCAGTCTGAGTTCCCTTTAATCTGAGAAAGGGGATTTTTTTCTTGTATATTCTGCGGTTGTAAGAATGAAAAATGAGTGGTCAGACCGGTAGTTTGCAGTTATATTGGCTGTTTCCTTTTCCAAAGATAATGATTTTTTTTTTTT
>VZRN01002382.1:1366424-1425996 GCA_013397935.1 Dasyornis broadbenti
TTTTCTGGTTTTTTTTGGTTTTTTGTTTTTTTTTAAACTTTCATTGTTAATAATAATTCTGGAGTAGTCTTAAAGCAGAGCACACAGTTTTACAGAAGTGTGAATGCTCTGCTGTGAACCCAAGGCAAACAGACCACAACCCCTATGAGAGACAAGACTTAAAACCAACAGAGTAAAATGAGTAAACCTGCTTACACAAACCTCCACATAGTCCAAGAGACAACAATTGTTCATTATCCCTTTTATTGAACTTAAGCAGAGGGATCTTCAACAAAGCAATAGATTTGTAAAAGTTCCCACCAGTTCAGAGTCTCTGAGAAAGCCATTCCCATCATTCACTGCAGGGAAACTGTCTTCTGATAATGTAGGAAGTACACAGAAATAGAGGCAACCATTCCGGGATTTTAGAAATAAAACATTTCTGGGGTCCTTCCCATGAGTTACAAGCCAGTGGTACTGAAAATACTTCTTCATTTGCGTAATTTTGCCCATTATGAGACACTCATGAACATTCACTTTTCTCTCTCCTCCAGCAAAGTCAGATGCTGACAAAGCTGAGATCAGTGGGACAAGCAAGGCCTCAGCTATGAGTACAATCCTAATGTCTTTTATTCTTTGCAGTGGATATGTTGTCCTGAACATTGGGGATAAGAGGAAAAAAATCCTGTGATCCTCAGGCTACTCCTAACAATACAAAGATACAATGATTTCTTTAACAAATCTACAGAAGATATGGAGCCTTCAACCATCCAGGTACTTGTAGGCTGCCTCAACACAGGGAATAGAGACAAGCCTCTGAGATCAGTTTATTGAATTGCACTTGTCCAAGGATGCTTGGGAAGCAGCTTCTATAAGTGAAAAGATGAACCCAGAAAAACATTTCACACCTGAAAGTATTTTCTGATTGTTGGGACTGATTGTTCCAGTGTTCACAGTTCATATTTTCAACATCCTCTTTTTGTCAATAGAAGACAGAAACAACTTCTGGACAAGACTGAATCTTTGTTCCCATAAAGTTTGACTGCGTCTTCATGCCTGCAACTGACCAGACTTATGGGGTCACCTAAGTATGAAAACAGGTTGCTTTTCTCAATGTCATTACTTCCTCATCTCTCCCATGGATCATCTCTTGCTTCAACTCAATCAGACCAAGATTTTCTTTGCCTCCAGTTCTTACACAGGTCATTATCTTGGAAAATCACCCTGCCCTTTGGATTAAAATTTGCAAGGTGCATATAGCTTGCATAATTTTCTGCAGTGCCCATAGGCCCTTTGAAGGGACGCCTGTCCAGGGATTTAACAATTTAACATTTGTTGATACACCTACAAGAAGAGCTGCCGTCTTCCAACACAGGTTACTTTTTTCTCTTGCCAACGCTTGCACTTTCTCTTCCATGAGAACATGGTTCCTGGATTACTCACAAGACATGTCTCAGCTGCAGTCATTACTCGTCACAGAGACACAGAGCACAGAATTAATTTCAGGATTCAGGCTGGCCTGAGCAGAATAAGTACTCATGTTGCAATATCTATGTCACTTGAGTGCGTGAACCAGCCTTACTCAAGCTAATTCAGAGGTGCCAACAAGGTAGAGCAGAGAAATAGGAAGTTTCTTAAAACACATTCTAAATTCTGACTTACTAGAAAGATCCACAGGGTTTGGATGTTCTTGGATTAGACACAATAAGCCCATCATACTTTTAGTCCTGACTTTTGTAGCAAATGGAAGAACACCATGGTCACAACAGAGACTGGATTTCACCACCACAGCTGCTGCAAGGACGCATTGATGTATATTATTTCAATTTTTGGACTCTATAGCAGTTGCAGTGTTTCTGTGTGCATTTCAACATCAGGAAGGACTTCCAGAAAACTTCATAAGTTGTCTGTCCTCAGTTATTGCCACAGGCTGCTGAGCATACAAAACCTTGCAGTTACTCTTTCATTCATTGGCAGAAGGATGAATTAAAGCAATCATTAAATTTCTTCCCATATATAAGTCTCAAAGCTGACTGAATATTTTTAATTCTTTGTATATTTAGGCCAGTGTATGAAATTTTGAATGGCAAGCAGCAGACAATTAGGGAGCAATTATTCATTCTTCCCCCTAAAACAAGAACTAGAAAGTAAACAATGAGTTATCAGTAGAGAATTTAATCCAAAAGGAAGTACCTTTCATGTGAAGTTATGGAAGTACCTTTTACCTCTTATATCTGAAATAATGGAACCCATTGTTACAGGATATTGTCGGTGCCAGAAGTTTAGATGAATTTAAAAAGCAATTAAACAAGTGTATTGAATAAAAATCTATTAGGAACTATGAAAAATAAATATACAGCTCCTTTACTACATGTTGCTGGAAGGACATGCTGGAGGAAATGAAGCTGGAGGCTTGATTCATTTTTATAACTCATCTTTAAACATTCACATGAAATCAGGTTCAGAGACGGAAATCCTGGAATTCCTGGATCTTGACTGAGGAGCTGCTCTTGCATTTCTGTATTTAAAAGGCATTACTTTTCCTCATTTGCTGTCAATACCCATTTCTTCTTGGGGCAATACTGCTACCAGCTGTCTTTAAAACAAGGAAGGACCCATTTACTAGGCAATCGTTTCTATTTGTTTCTTCTGTGATATCACCTCAGTTGCTAGCAGTCCGCTCTTTGCCAGAAGTGCCTGCCATTTTTATTTAGATATTAAAGGCACACTTGCCCTCTACCATTTCTTATTTTTATATTTTCAGCTACCATAAATTGGAAATTTGAATGAAAATGTATGGTCCTACCTTGTGTGTCATGCCAGTATTTATGGAATAGCTAATTATGCACAGTATTTCTAAAGTCACTGGGCTTTGTACTTCCATTAATCGTAGAATGGTTTGGGTTGGAAGGGACCTCTAAAGGTCATTTAGTCCAATCCCACTGCAATGAGCAGGGACACCTTCAACCCAATCAGGTTGCTCAGAGCCCCATCCAACCTGGCTTGGAATGTTTTCCAGGGATGGGGCACCTACCACCTCTCTGGGGAATCAGCTCCAGTTTTTACATACCTTTGCCCATGTCCTTGTGCTGTTAAAATGCGATTTTCCACTACTTGCAGAATACTGGGGTGTTCAGTCTTGCAGTTTCTCCTAATTGGTCTCATGTGAACATCTCATGAAAACACTCTGTAAAAGACCAACAGACAATTGCTTCCAGGCAGCCTTGTGTGTTTTAGCATTTCTTGTTGCTTTGGACCATTGCCCAAAAGTAAAAGCTGTTCATGACATGAAGCCTCTACACTTGAAATCTCTCCTTACAGGAGGGAGTCTTTTCTCTTTATCTTCTGAATCTGTTTCAGCAGTACCTGGAAGAGACCGAAAGATGTACTGGCAAACAGAAATATGTGATAATTGTGGCCACAAACTCCCACTTCTCAGACCCTGATAAATATAAAGTTCACATTCTTTTACTATGTCCTCAGAAACACTGGTATTCATTTAGGGAGCCCTCCTGGAGAAATCAGTTAAAGATTAGGCCAGGTGGGGATTAACTACATAGATACAGAAGACAGCTGCTAATTGGCTGTCAGTGAAAATATTTTTTTTTCTTAAAGGAGAAAATATTAAGCACAAAAGTTTGACACATTTTAGATGAGGGGCCTCAGCCTGCAGCCACATCCCTTTCCCAGAAAGTGTTATCTTCCTGAGAGATATTCTCTGGAGAGCTGGCTACAAGTCAGCAGTGCCCAAAGTCACTGGGCAGCCCATAAATGCTGACTTAACTCTGGAGCAGGCTGTTCTGCACAGGTGCAAATTTTGCCCTTGGCAAATATAAGCAACGTAAGTGACACAGAAGAAAATACTTCTGTGACCTCTCTTAGATGATTTGCATCTGAAAAGAGACAGTTTTGGAAATAGAACAGTTCGGTCTCAATGTCTCCAAAATAAAATGATTTGACTCTTTAATTCAAATTGACTTTTAATTCTGAAACTTCCCTCAATGCTCAGCTATTAAAGTCTTGGGCTTTTTTTTTTTTAAGGTTAGACACGAGAAGGATTCTTTTCTTTTGATTTTGACCTAGCTCTGACTTAAGAGCACATTGCCAGAAGGGAATCAATCAAACTGAGTTATTAACAGTTGTGTCAAAGTGAAACAAGGGGGAGCTTATCACAAACGGTGTTGCCCACAAAATTTCCAGATCTTTGCTCAAAACATGGGGTCCTTTTTTGCTATTTTGGAGCTATTCTTTAAGTGTGTGGACAGCAATACTGACTTACAAAGAATTAGCAGCTGAAGCTACAATGAGATCTGTGTGCCTGCAGAATTCTGTCCCAGGGACCTCACTGTAGTACTGGGCTTTTGATATCCATGGAAATGTGGATTCTCAGGAATTGTAAGTAACCCTGTGGGCAAATTTATCTTCTAACACTTGGGAAAAATAAAAGGCAACCAACATAAGGTCATCAGTTCCTACTGGGGAAACAATTGACAAAATGTGGTTTAAAGAAGCAGAATTCACTTGAAATCCCTCTACATCTGGAGCTTACTTCTCGTGTTACAGGAGTCCCAAATGTTCAGAATAGTAAACCATTAGTGACTGAAGGAGCAGCAAAACATCTGTATAATGTATGAAATGTCTGGAAGTGTCTGACTCTCTGGGAATCAGCTGAAGCTTTCAATTGATGCTTTAATGGTGGTAATTGAAGTTTGCAGCACTGGCACATCCTAGCTCAGTAATTAGATGGATTACAATCTTTCTTGTTTGGCAGCATTCTTTAAACAAGCTTCAGCTTTTCATATAGTCAACACTCTAGCAGAGATAAATGTCACATCAGTTCAGAGTGAAAAGTAATTTAAGGAAAGACTCAAATTTATCTTCACTGAGTACCAAACAGGAGATATTTCAAAGACAGGACAATGGCCCTTTCTATCTTAAAAGAATGGCCCATTTCTCCCGTATAAAGGCTAGCTTGTGAAGGGGAATCTATGGGTGTGCCTTCCCTGAAATCACTGAAGCTAAACCTGCTTATAATATTTCAGTACTCAGTGTATGTATTAATGAATGGATGAAATTCTGGCAAATAGAATTCTGTAGGGGAAACAAAAAAGGGAGAATTCCAAGGGAGAAAAATATATTGCCTATCACTTAGCAAGATAGAATTTGTCATGGTGATTGGTAACCGAACGGCCAATGGAAAAAAAAGTAAAAAATGAAGGCATGAGAAAAATATCTATGCTGGGATTATTTGAAGTGAAATTAAATAAAAGCAGTTGAGATCAAGAAACAGCCTCCATTTATAGTGGAATGGGAGACATGCTTTTCAGTCACTTACAACCAAACATTGCTGCTGTAAATCATTTTCACTCTTAGTCTTAAAATGGCAGCATCTAGCTTGTGCTTGTTTTAAACTCCTGACAAATGTGCTATATTTACCTATCTTATTTTGCTGGCAGCCTTTGCAATTTCAGAAGCAAAGTTTTGAAACAGGCTCTGTTTCCTAGAGCTCATGTCTAGATTTTCTCCTACCTGGATGTTTTAGTTGAGCAATATGAAAATTTCTAAATATCAGTGAGCTGGTTCATCTAAAGAACTGAGTAGCCTGAGGATTTCACTGGGCAAATCCTCATCTCTGTGTCCTGGGAAATGGATTGGGTGGTTGTGTCACCACTGTGATGGGAGCAGACCTCCAAAGCAGAGTAGACAGGTACAGTTGATCTTGTGGTCACACTATTGCCTCAGTTTCCTCTACAGCATCACACATCCCTTCACCTCCTTCATTCCTCCTTTAGCACTGTTCTACCGCAGACAGAGTCAAAATATTTCATGTCTGGGGCAAATCAGGCTGGCATCATTCCAAAAGGGGATGGAGAAAGGAACTCTACATCTTCTTCCAGTTTTTATTCATGGCCTTCCACTCACATGCATGACATTTGGAGGAAATTTAGTACCTGCCACCATCATTATTCCCTTGTTACAGATTTTGCATCATGTTTGGTTCCCCCATGACTGAACAGAGTTTTGCAGTAAAACTTCTCTCCACACTTTTTCTTTAGCACCTTGAAATAAGAAGAGCTTGTGACCTCCCTGTGTGAGCTGGTGTGTCCCATTTCGGTAAAATTTATGAAGTATATAGCTATGGAAATCTAAATCATCAAGGCATTGACCTAGTACCCATTGCCATCAGTGAAGGGCCCTGCTGACAGTAATAGCCAAGATCACATTCACTCTTCTGTAAAGGTACCCAAGAAAAAACATCACACAAGACATGCTTCATTTTCTCTATAATTTTCAAGGTGCACAGGTACTTAAGCAGTCAGAATAAATAAGCAGAATGACTGACATAGACTGATGACCGATAGAGACTTTTTCTGACTGCAGCAAATCACTCAGTCCAAGTTGCATTTCCAGCTTTGCCGTGAGCTGCTGTCTGACCTCAGGAAAGTCCCTTGAAGGCCATTTCCAGACTGAAAGCCATCTACCTGAAGGTGACAACACCTTACTCAGCAGATCTACTTCCTTCAATAATCATAGTGCCTCCATTTCATTAAAAAAGGTAAAATTCAAAGGGCTGTGGCTTTTTCAAAGATCTGAGCTCAGCTGTAGGCTGCCTTCTGCTTATTCAACAGAAAAAAAGAAATAGTCATGTCCCTGCAATCTCAACATTACAGGCAGTTCAAGCAAGGTCCCTGTGGACTTGCTGGTTTGCACAATGTCCGGTGAAAAATCTGCTTGTATTTACAAGAATAAATGAGTGCAAACTGGTTTTGATGAAAGACTGCAGAACCTCTAAACATCAGGGTAGTAGTTTACTAGGAAAAGCTTCATGTGAGAATATTTGAGCATAAAACATATTAATTACTTTTAAGACTGAGTTTAATCAGTTCATAAAAGGGATTCTATAATGTGATTGCATACACACAAGAGACCCCTTTCAGGCCTGCACTCCTTAACTGCACAATATATCTTAAGGCTAAGAGATCAATTGATGGTAAGGACCCTTCAGAGATTTGACCATGTATGAGAGAGGTATAGTTTAAATGAAAGTACTTTACCTGTACATTCCTTCCTGTCCTACAACACATTCACTGATGTAGCACACTGGAGGATTATGAGAATTTGGTAGTGTAATGTTAAGGGATATCCTGGGTGAAAGAAAACCCTGGATAATGCAGCTGGCAGGAATGTTTCAAATGCCACAATCCTTACACATTTTGGAGGCCTCCAGTCCAACATGGTGCAAGAGAAGAACTTCAGTGGAGGTACAGCATTGAGCACTGAACCATAACAAGCTGCTTTTTGAGAAGCGAGCTCTGGGGATGATGGACAAAGCCTCCCATGACGGCCTTGCAGGATCACTCCCATATTCAGCAAGGGGCACATAAACCTCTGATTGTCACAGGATGGTTTCCATACACCTGTGCCTCTTATGAACCAGTGCTGAAGAGGGATCTCAAAATCTATTTTAAAGCAATGGGATTTACCAACTGATGCTCAGAGCCACATAAATTGCAAGTCTAGCAGCACTGTTTGGAGACCAGCACTGGCTCTGAGAGCAGCACCGGCACATACGCTTGGCACTGTGCCTGCACTGGTAAGCGATGGCTTGGGTGGTTCAGGTCTGGATCTCTCAACACCTACTGCATGGCTTGTGGGGAAAATCCTCCCATGGATAATGGTGAATGGACTGCACAGCTAAATAACTTCCTCTCCCATATGCACTGTATCAAACCAATGGCCACACACACATACAGAAACTGAAATCTCCATGGGAAGCCAAGATAGAATTGCAGTGGCTGCAGGAATTGCTACTGTCCAATGTAGAGGAATTGCCAACAGCTGTCATTCACACATCCATAGGCATCTGTTGCTAAGCTTTACAAAGCCCTCATCGACAGCCCAACTGTTTTGTTCACAAGCACATTTTCCCACATTCTCCAGGATAGATCTTTGAGCAACATAATTTGAAAAAGACCAGTTCAAAATTCCTTAAAAAGCCTAGCATCCAACCACCTAGGAAACACAGATGGGGATTCTTCAAGGTGACAGTGAATACCTGCAGTATACACAAGGTGCCAGGTATAAAGAGTTGGAACAACTGCATCAAGTGTGGAGCACAAATTTAGTGTTGAATGGTTACCATTGCCCCCTGTTTTGGGGGGATTTGGCACAGGTGAGATATAGATGTTGATAGTCCTGTTCTGCTGAACTTTTCTATGGAAGTACATTATAAAGCATGTTCTCCAAAATACTCAGCTTCCAATGACTCACTCAGGTGGCATAAAAACTGTATAGAGTGTGCATACCTTGGAGGTCAGACCTGCAGCCTTTGGGAGGTCTGCAAATGGCATGGAATTGATGCAGCAGGATTGCAGAAGAACAGATGATGCTCACTGTGGAACCAATGCTAACTGGCTCTACTTATCTGCTGAAATGTGCCTGGAGGTCAGACTGCTGGCACCCCAGTGCAGCTTTATACTTTCTTTACATTAAACAGAAATGTGTTCTAGCAGTTCCTTTTTTCTTCAGACCTCACTTCATACCATCTCATAAGTAGCTTGCAAGTTGCATATACGTGCATATAGGAGTTGGACTCCCAAGATCCTTGTGGGTCCCTTCCAGCTCAGGATATTTTATGATCCTTTATGTATATAATTTTGGGTGGGGCTGTAGCATTTCTTTGTGAATAAGATTATTATCTGTAGACCTCATTCATGCACAGATATGAGTGTGGTCAAGGCAGGACAGAAAACAGAGAATGATAGTTTTAGCTTTAGTTCAATGAAATTCAAGAAAAGAAAAAAAAATACATTGTGATTATTTTGAACCAGACACAATTTTATCCATTGCTAACTGTGGAATCCAAGTGCAGAAGGTCACTCACACAGACAGAAACTAATCACAGTGGGCAGAATTCATTTTATCTGAGATTAGCCATCTAAGACTAAACTTCAGGCAGTTTTCTAGGCTCTGTACTCAATGGAAAGAGAAGGGAACACCCCTGGGCAGAACCAGCGGCCCTCTGAAGATCACTCCTTCCACTGACTACAAAGTGATATCAAATTAGTTACTACTTCATTTTAAATGCTTGACTTTTATGAAGTTGAGGTTGCAAAAGGCAAAAATCCTTCCAAATATTTAGCACTTGCAACACTGAAGAGTCATGTGTAGCATGCCATTTTGCCTGGGTTCCCCTCCCATTTCTGAAAAGGTTTTCTTGCCAAGGGTAGAATACACCAGATCATAAAGGAGCAAAGAGCATCACCCTTGTGATTCTCTGGAAAACACAGAAAGGCTGGATGCCCTTTCCCTTCATCTGTGAGAAACTTCAGTCATTATTGGATTCAAGAGGGTGAACTAGTCCTGAATTTCAGCAGGATATTCATAAGTACCTGGTACTGCAGTGGCTGAGAAACAGCTATTGTTGGGTATAAGTGCTGCTTAACAGAGGCAGGGATGAGCACCATAAAGCAAGCGGACACTCGTGGATTTTTGTATCCTCAGAAGTGTGTTTGAAAAGCAGTGACTGGTTCACTGCACTATTGTGCAAAGATTAAGACAAGCAGAACATGAAAGGAGCAAGGTCACCCAGTAATCACAGAAGACACACTTTCCACAGTTTCTGAGTGTTTTGTCCAATCTCTTTTTAAAAGTCTTTTGCTGTGGGGGCTACACCAGCTCTTTGGGGAGTTCTTACTAGTCCAATAACAGATTTTGGCATTTGTCCTGTAGTTGCCCTGTTACTCTTTGAATGGTATTACTATGTTGCTACATTTAGCTCTTGGATATTTCCAACAAGTTTTGCTTCAAATTTGTGGTTTTCTTATGCTTATACACAAGCTTCACTTCATTGTCTTATAGATAATAGTTCAAAACTTTGCTGCTTAGAGACAGTAAAGGCAAAAAAGTCTAGATGTAGGGCTCAAGATGTGAATTCAAGCACATGTTAATACAACAGATACATGGATTTCTGTTCTGGTCAATAACAAAGGCTTCTTCCCATCCATGTAGCTACACATAAATGTTAGCTGTAGGAGTAAAAGGCAGTTTCTCAGGTGCCTCCAGCTATGGAAATCTCGTATGATTTATCTGACCACTCTAGTTCCCAGTACATAGGATGTTTTTTCTTGGTCTCACACTTTCTTGATTTTCTGTTTGCCAGCACTGTTTTGACATAACAAGTGTCCAGCACTGAATATTTTGTCACAGGTGTAGTTATGGAAAACCGAAACTTCTGTTTCTGTGAGCATCACTGTTGTTTCTCTAGCACTTAGAGGCTCTGATGCCATTGTACAACATGTTGCAAATGCAAAACATGCTCTCTGTCTCATAATTAAATGATTAATTTTTGCAAGAGAGCCCAAAACAGTGTAACATGTTCATTTTCATTAACCCATTGATGACTTCCTAAATGTGGCTGCATTTTCTCATCAATTATCTCATTATTTTCTATTGAGAAACACCTAATGTTTTCAGTACTCATTTAAAGGAAAAGGCATCAATACATTTGCTATTTCCTGATAAACCAAATATTCACTGAAAGTGAAGAGGTTTGTTAAAATTACAACTACAGTTAAAAACAGAGATGATATCTGAGACGGAGAAAATAAAAAGAAGCTGGTTTTCACTAATAAAATCAAATTAGCTCTAAGTGGAAATAAGAGAAAGCAAGCCTGAGGTAGACAGACTGAGATGGCTACTTAATATTGGACCACAATGCAAAAGATACAGATATGCAAATGGAGAAATAAAAATATAACATTTTTTGTTTGAGACTTGTCCTAGTCCCAATGTATTTAGTATAATTCCCACCACCATGAAAGTTCTAACTTATGAAAAAGTTGCCACTGGTAGGGAAAATAATCAAAGGAGGAAGTATAGGGTAGATTTAGAAATTCACACACCCACATATTCTTCCTCTATCCCTCCACCCTAATTGTGCCTGTCATTTTTCTCATAGAACTTAGTTTATTTTGCTTTCTTGATCAGTATTTGGTCATGGTCTTGGCTGGGGCAAATTTCATGTTTCAGCTTCACAGCCCCTGAGTTGAGAGCACTCAGCAGCTCACTAGGATAAAGTTGTCCAGTGCTTAACTTATCCTAAATCCATCAACTCTTCTTATGAGTAGATTTTTTTATCCTGCAATGCACCACAACTTGCTTTTCCATTTCCACCATATGACCTTTTTTTGCTCTTTCTTATTCTCCAAACTCTGAACAGGCTTTCATGCACTCAGAGCATCAGTGTCTTCCTTTTATACTGCTTTTATTGACAATTGAGCCTGATGCACTCTTCCGTGATATGGGGGGAGATAAGGCTCTTGATGCCAATCAGTCACTCTGCATAGGCGATACAATATCCCTCTAACAAATATTTGGCTAACCTTTCTCCCAGCCAAATATATCTGAGTGAAACTGTATAAAATTCTGAGACTTACCAGGTCCATGTGACTCTTCAGGGAGAGGTCTTACTGGAGGTTTTAAGGTGGGAAGAATGGGGCAAAGAAAAGAAAATCAAATTAATGACCTAAAATTTCAGCTGGTGTGAATTAACAAAGCTTCACTGAAATGAAGAGCTATGTCATTTTACTTTGGTTAAGAATTAGATTACAGAAGTTTATATTCCCAGAACCTCTCCTGGAAAAAAATGTTAGAATTGAGAATTGTTTCAGTCATGCAATGATTTGGCACTAAGTTCAGCCACTTAATGGGTTCAGTATAGAAACAGTCGTATATAAAAGGCCAGATGAAGTCAATGCACACTGATGTTTCCAGTGGTTTTAGTGTAACTCTTTTATCTTTGGAGAAGACCTAAGTTTTAAAAGATCATCTCTTTACTGAGTTCATATGAATGTCTTACTCTCAGCTTGACTGGCAGTCTTTTGTAAAAGGATCACTCTTGGAGGGTGAAAGCAAAGGAAAATTTTCTTCAGAAGCCAAAAGAGGTGGGCAGGAAGTCAGCTAGTGGGAAAGTCTGAGAAAATAACTTAAACAGATATTGCTTCAAAAGGACCACTGAGCAGCCTAGAGTGATCAGTGCCTAGAATGATGCACCAGCTAGGACTCATGCACTTCCATATAAACCCAGTTAAATCTCCGACAGGCATGAAGATCTCTTTCACATTCCCAGACTATTAATGTTGGGATAGAAAGCAAGACTTGAGACTCAGGCAATTAGGTTCCCAAGTCTGAAATATGCATGCAGAGCTTGCTACCAAGGTCTGGCCAAAAGATATCAAACTCATATAGATGTTCTTCAGGATCCAGCTGCTCTCATCATGCTTTGGCTGTGACATGCTCCAATGTCTGGGATGTGCTGTCAATGCAAATTTAAAATGTGAGGCACTATTCAAAATTGGAGAGAAGGAACTGACTAATGGGGACATGACAATGGCCTGGGCGTAAAGGGGAACTGTTGGGCTAGAGATGATATTTTTGGAGCTCCTCAAGGATTGGTTTGAAGACTGATATGACAATAATTTCATTAATAGAATTACTAACTGAAAAAACAAACCAAAGCCTGGTGTAAATGGAATTTGCTGAGAGGAAGTTTACTTTTATCAATCAAGTATCAAAAGCATGAGGAAATCATAGAGAAAGCATCAGATAATGTCAGTGATAGGCATAAGAGAATGACTTTCAAGAGGCAGAACAAATTTGGCACTTCCCTTCAAAGTCAATGCAAAAAGGATATGTGGATCAATGGTAAGGGTATATTGATGCAAATCTGCAACAATATAGAAGGATCCTGCTAAGTTTCTTGCTCACCGGTCCAAAGGAAGAGATCAACCAGTCCAATAAATCAGCATCAGCACAAGCACCCCAGTTAAGGGCTGACCAGAATTGCAAAGTCACCAATATTGAAAACATTGGGGACAACAGTGCCCTATGTGCAGCTGAACATTTCTGAACTTTCTCCATTTTATATGGAGATGTGCTTCCAGTGACATGAAGCACAAATCATTACCTTGCAGAAATTGCAATGCAACCCAGCAAGGACTGGGGCTCATCCTTGTGCTGATGACTTTTTGGCCTTTGTGTAATATTTCCTTCCTTTTTCACTGTGTCCTCAGTGAGAAGGAAGCAATAGGCACAGGGCAGGGTCTGTCTACTGGGCATTTAGGAGGGATCCAAGGGACGCTGCAACCAGTGGCCTCCACTCCTCAGTCGGTGGGACAGGCTGGTGGGTGTGGGGAAGGAACAAGTCAGATAGACCAGCATCCCTGACCTAGGCTGGGCCCAGGGTGGGTGTTAGAGCACAGCCAGGGAGTCAGAGAGGAGAAAATGGTGCTCCAGAGCCAGGTGGATGCAAATCAGACTTTCTGCCTGTGAGGGTGGGTCCCAAAGCCACTGCTAGTGCTGCCAAAAGGCTGAATGCAGAAACACCACCCAGGTGTCCATCACTAGTTCCTGTTGTCTGAGCTA
The DNA here is from genome assembly GCA_013397935.1 of Dasyornis broadbenti. Classification (NCBI taxonomy): domain Eukaryota; kingdom Metazoa; phylum Chordata; class Aves; order Passeriformes; family Dasyornithidae; genus Dasyornis; species Dasyornis broadbenti. The sequence goes on from VZRN01002382.1 coordinate 1,379,829, forward strand.
CTGTCAGTCTCACAAGGGTTAATAACCAAAAATCTGGCCAAGAAGATGGCAAATCCCAAGGCACCCACTTGACCAATTTATCCTGCAAGCCTGGCACACACACGCTTCAGGGCTGAGCATCTTGGAAATGCTTGCTAATACCACCCAACATATTCATTTGGGATGCAGAAGGCACACACACAGATGAATGCACTGTCTGGGAGAAATGCAGCTCTGACAGGTGTGCAAGAGCCTCTACCCTGGGACAGAAATACAAAGCCACACCTGCAGTCTCCCATCAGGCAGAATAAATTGCAGTTTTGGATCATAGCCCTTGGACTTTAGCACAAGCTGGCAGATCCAACCCTGAAGAGCTTCCCTTTAAGGTATAAAACACAGAGGGGTTGGGTTTTGTCCTACAAACTGTTTTTTGGCATTAGCATTGGTGCTTTCTTAAGCAAATAATTTAAAAGAGATTTGGAAGGGGGGGGGGGTGATGATTCATACCAGGCTTTTCATATGGGCCAATATATCTAATGTAAGAAATTGTAGGCACCAAGATCTACAGGCTGAAATTTGTAGAAGCAAAGGAAGAAAAAATAAGAGTGCCATTTAAACTCCAGGGAAATTAAGTCAAGGTCCATAGGTTTCCCACTTTCCACTGTTTCTTGCAAACAAGACAAATATGCCTGAGCAGTTAACAACTCACTACTTCAGTAAGTGAAATTGCCCCTTATAAGCCTAAAGCTTCCACTGAAAAAGAACATCTAAAACTACTGATGGACATAAGTGCTAAGACTTATTTGGCTTAGAATTTTCAGTCAATCCATTAAACCAACAGAGACACACTTGCAAGTTCTTGTTTAGCCACACACCCCCAACCTTAAGTTATTCAAACATAAAACTTTGGTTCAGGCTCATTCCCTGTGAAGATGTTATCAAAACTAAAGATGACTTACACTGCTGGTAAATCTATTTCTCAGAAAGTCTACTTGTCTGGTTTCTTGTCAGCCTACAGAGGTTTTTTGTTGTTCCTTTTTTTTTTTTTTGACAACTTAGTAACATTTTCTTTCTTCAATGCTTCATTAGCTTGTCTTACTCATGCAATTTTCCCCATTTTATTTCATGTAAATCAAACTACTCATCAGCTCTGTAATGCCATCAGTGTACAAAGAGCCTTCTGTGAAAAAAAATCACATAGTAAAAACATAAGAAAAGAAAAACTAAAATTTATTCAGGTAGTGTAAGTTGTTGGAGAACTATTCATATGAGGTATATAAAGCTAAAGGCTCTTATGAGGCTAGAAGGACACGGGAAGAATTTTAGCAGGATTAGATTCTCTAGCCTGTGGCTGAGGTAGGATGGTCAAGAAATATTTTACAAACTACAAGATTTTTGTCTTCCGATACCTGATTTTTTCTTTATTTTTTGTCTTTGTTTTAGCAAGTGTGGCTAATGGTGCTCACGCTTCAGTGCCTTAGTTCACCTGCTAAATATTTCCTTCTTGAAAGGATGTGCCATAAGCAGACTATGCTGTTTACAACTTTGCATGTGAGTATTTTCTCATCTCCTGCAAGATCCAAAATGACAGCAGAACTGAGCAGTGGGGCTGTCAGTGCAGAGCTGAGTTTGGCTGTGAGAGAAAGGTTTTGATGCAAGGTCTGGACTCACCCACAGCCATGGAGAATGGAGATGCACGGGTCAGGTGAAAGAAGGGCTGAAAGCAGGGTGTGTGCTAGGACAGGACATGAGATGCCCTGCAAGAGATCCTTCTCCTGCCTGGGTATCTCCACACTGAGGCCAAGGTCTTCCTTACCTGTGTAGGATGCAGGGCAGAGAAGTACAAAGCAGAGGGAGGAGTTGTGAGGATCAGTGCCCCAAACACCGTTGTAAATCACAGAGTCTGAAAAACGTGGCTCAACTAGGAAAGAAAAAAAAACAAAGAGTTTTTCAGTTATGAATCCTGTTATACATCTGATGACTGATATTCAGATGCATAGATATATGTGCATGTGCACATAATTAATTATTTTTGTCTCTTTTTACCACTGCTTTTTATCCTAACATTAAGATAGAGTCAAATACTAAGCAAAAATCACACTGTTAAAGCAGTAAGGAAGCAAATGGCTGAATGCTGAGTAAGCAGATGAGAAAACAGTGTAAATCATGCCTAGCAAGCCCTTGAGGGTCTTTCCAAAGCAGGATCAATACCAAGTCAGTCTTCCCAGCAGAAGGAATTTTTTCTAGAATAGACAGACAGCAGTGACATTTGTCTTTTGCAGTGTATATAGGAAAAGATTTACAGATATCACTATTTGGAATACAAGAGACACAAGCTAAACTGGTGACTGCTAGGATTGTCTCTTATATATTGAAAGTGAGGAGACAGAGTTCGAAAAATGTGCAAGTTAACCCAGATAGCAAACACTGAAGAGGTATCAGTATAATGAGACACAAGAAGGAACACCTGTAAGAATTTTTTTTTAATTAAAATATAGATAAAACAGCTGTTCAAAATCTTGGAGAAACTTGGTGTCAACTTCATTAAAAAGAGAGTTTCTCTTGCAACTAATGCCCTTGCTTGCAAAAGCCTTTTGGTTTTAACAGGATAAAAAAAAGCTGGACTTTGAAGAAATCACTGCTCATAGCAGGAGACCACTAATTAGCTGATGGGGACCCTGGGGAGTAGATTTTGTGCATAGTTGTGAAGCTGAACATTTCTGGCTAAATTTGCTGTCAGTCTGCAGTGAGGTAGGATGCATAGCCAGAAGCAGTCTGTTCTGACAGTACCGCAGTTTTCAGCCCTCTCTGAAGCTGGGAAGTGTACCAGTTTGTGAGAGTTAAAAAAATATCAGCCAGTTTTTCTCCACAGAGTTCAGTTTTCCCTCTCATTCTGCATTGTATTTCCAACAATTTAGCCTGTAATGGAAACAGCTGCAGATAGCATACCAGCTGGGGCTAGTGAGCCTTCAGCATGCTTTACACTCCAGCTTCCATTCCCAAGGACTTCTCTGGGTCAATTCAAGGAAAAAAATGACGGGGAAATTTCAACATCTACCCCAGTTCTTGCCTGTCATTTGTCCCTGAAACGCACGCAGCAGCATAACAATAATCCAGAGCCAGCACCTGACACGTCTCTAATTAGCATTGTTCTTGCAGTTTTACTTTGGATTTTTCCCCTGTGAAATGATTCTTTTTGAGTCAGGACACTCACTGCAATTTCAAATTCTTTCTGCTGTGTTTTTTTGAGATTCTTTGTTTTTACCTGATCACATCTAAACACTGTTGGAATGGATGGCAGTAGCTATCTTTTCAATCCAGAAGAAAATTTTCAGATAACCAAGAATTTAGTGCAAAACTTTTGTCCTTCATTCCACTTTACTCATTCTTTTACATGATTGCTGCCGACTGGGGTGAAAATTTTCAGAAGGTAAGTGTTGAGCAAAGCTGTCTGCTTGCACTAACCTTATTTTCACAAGAGAAACCTCTCTGAACTTTTCACAGACTATGATTTTTTCTTTTCATTCTTTATACCCAAACAGGTCAAAATTTTACCTTTAAGAACTTCATCCTGTGTCGTTCTCTACTATTGGGAATCACATCCACCCCAGATGCCCCATTTTCAATAGGAATGGGACATAACAGAGCTGATGTTTCCCACAGTTTGGTGAAATAAAAGCGCCTTACCAGCATGGTGCAACGATTACCCCTGTGAACTTCTTTTCTTTTTGAGCTTTGACAGCTCCAAGTTCTTCACATACAGGAGGCCCTGGCGAAAGGGCTAAGGGACAGAGAAAGGTTCAGGTGGCCTTGCTAGCTTGGTGTCAGCATCACCAGGCTGGGAGGAAAGTGGGGATACAGGAAGGGGTGAAGACATGGCCAATCTGCTCAAAAGACGCTTGGCTATTAAAAGGTCGGGAACTGCCCATACTGATACACTGCCAGGTCCTGCTCCAGACCTGGAACAGAGAAAAAAATCAATTTATACATATTACCCCTAAATAAAGAGAGAATTTTTAGCCAGACAACATGTATCTGTCCCCATTTGAGGGGATGGAGAGTGTAAGAGATCTTGTTGAGTGATGGAGTTTGTATTAGGGCTGAGAGAGCCTCATTAAGGCCCTGCTGCTGAGTGATGCTCAAAACGTATTTTATAGGTGGGACAAAGGGAATTTGCAGAGCAGGCTGCCTCCCTGCATCAAGGGTGCTGGTGGCTGGGTTGCAATCCTGGGAAAGCTGGGGTCCTACAAGGATCACAGGCTCCTATGGAGTCTATAAAAGAAACCAAAGGAAAGCAAGCCTGTTTTCCCTAGGATTTAACTTCCTACATGGAGTTCCTTACCTCTTGCCAAATTAAGTGGATTCATTGTGTGCAAATGAACTGAAACCTTCAAAGACATATGGTAGCACAAGACGCAGGACAGGGAATTTTTTGCATTTTCCGTCCATGCTCTGCTGAAGGGACACAGCATTTTCACAGCATCTTACAGAGTCTCAGTAGAAGTTTCACTCTTGCCTTCCACTTGTGATGGCTTTCCACCCCCACCTTGACATCACCTCCAGCTGTGTCTGCTGCATTTCCCTTGCCACTGTTGCACAGACAACAGCCAGACAAAAGAAGCCAAGAGGCCAAAGGCAGCTTCTCTGAATACAGATTACACAGCTAAGTCACAGGGTAAAGTTGACACAGGCAATCCTCCTGCATCAGGAAAAGCAGGCACTTGCACTGGCCTCAGGTAGCTCAGGACACTGTATGAGGATGCTGGTCTTTGTCCAAAGATAGTTTTGATTTGACTTCATGCAAGATTGGATAATAAAATTTTGGGAAAATAGGCAGTGCAGGGCTATTGCAAAAGGGCCCTGGATCCATTCTTGTCAGAGGAGAGCCACGTGTTTCCTTTGACTCCTCCATAACCTTCTGTGTTGCATAGCTACAGACAGGGGTAAGACCCAAGAACATCACAGCCCAAGTTTTTCACTGTGCTTTGCAACTGCTATGGGGCAACCTTTGCAAGATTTCCCAATGGCAGGATGACATCCAGTACTGCACCATTCCAAATAATCCCTAACTCCAGGAATGGACTGGGAATGTACGTCACAGCTTCATGAGGTTTACTGAACTGAGGGTGCTCTGATTTGTTGCATTGAATCAAAATATCCATCTGATGCAGGATTCTGGAAAACACAGGCATGTGAGCTTCACTAAGCTACTCAGTCTTCATAAATATTCCCAAAGTGAGGCTTCTGAATCCTGAGGTCCTGTAGGTGTTGTAAAGAGTATTTCAAATTCCCTTTGAACTCACCACAGGAGTAGGTTTTGAGTAGGAAGACACCGAGATTTGCTCCCCTCTTTCTTGGAGATCTGTAGATTATATCTGTGGAGGGCAAGAAAGCTCCCCTTTCTCTCTTAAGGAGCTGGGAAACTGGAGATGCTGTACTTCCCAATCTCCCTTATCTTCCTGCCCTGACACCAAATTTCTGTGTTGTCCCTTCAGCATAGATGTGCCCTCACTGACATCTGCTTCATTCTTAACCCTCCCAAGAAGTTTTCACCAGCAGGTTTCAGGATCCTCATAATAATTCAATGACACATATTAATGATGCTCAGGAGAGAGGACATTCCTTTCTCTGCTCAGCACTGGTGGCCTCTGGAACAACCTCAACAGGAACTGCACTTCTAAGGCAAAGGAGACACAACTTCCCCAGCCCACAGAAAGGAAAAGTATTTTATTTCCATAATATACCAAATATATGTAAGATACAAGCTCTTTCATGCCTCCTATATTTTCTTCTATAAGCCTGAAGTAATAACAGAATAGTAATTTCTTTATTCCACAAGATTATGTCACCTCTAAAGCTCTGGCAAGAGGTGCAAGTGGTTCTCTAAGCAAGTTCAGTGCAGTTGTAAACAATACTAAATGCACCTGGAACTGAAAATATCACAGGTAGCTACAGGACTACAACTCTGGCTGCTTGCTTCAGCAGATGGTGGAAGAAAGGCTGATTTAGGTCTTTTGTAATGCAAGCACCAAAGGTGAGGTTTGACACCAGTTACAGGTCTTTTTCCCCTGATAGTCTTCTGTGCCCACAGTGGGAATACGAATTAATTTTAAAACCAGTGATCCTCATGCTTCATGAAGACTTGATGTTTAAAAAGTAATCTGTGATACAGTAATTAAAACCAGATAAGTAGTAGATCGGTCCCTTTCTACAGCAGGGGCCTTCCCCAATGTGAATCATATAGTGGTCTTCTCCTCTGATTTTTAAAGGTCAAATTCAACATGGATCTATCAATTTATAGGTGGCTCTGGCATTTTCACAGCATTTGTCACCTCTCTGTTATATCCAACCTTCCCTTCATTTACCCCTACTTAGTATGTGGTAAGACACCCCACTTAATATCTCCACCTTTAGCATGGGCTCCTTGGTTTGATAACTTAAAAGACTGATGAAGGGGTTGTGGACAGAGGCAACTTCACCATCTTCATAGTGCACAACAGTCAGCTCTGATACAAATTTTAATTATTCACATAATTCAATTTCCCTGACTCAGATAACACATTTCTGGCACAACAAGTCTCAGAACAGCATGAAGCTCCAAGGCTGAGGCTCACCTTTGCCAGGCAGAGATGGCCTGTCAAGTGTGTAACCTCTGCCGAAGTGGCCCTGGAGTCACAAGGTCATTAGCAAGAGCTTTCCAGCATGCCACACAGTGAGTCATACTTAATAGCCCATCTGCTGTCACACTTCATAAAATATTTTCCTATTATTCCTCCTTCCTGTTCTACTCCTAAGGAGCAAAGCAATCCTCAGCGGATGTGTAACTGCCAGAACCCATTTTTGCAAATAAAAGAGAAGAAACAGTTGTTGCCTTTCCCACTACCCTCAAATATCTGATACTTCTTATCATTCTTGCTGACATTTTAACTGTGGTTACTGCTGTTAGGGATAAACATTAGGATTGCTAGTCACAAGCCAGTGACCCATTTTGCTGTGGACTCCAAAGACCTAGCACAAAAGCTGCACCCCAAACGGCTGCAGACTAAATACATTCAGAGGGCAATTCCCCTCTCACTCAGCATGGATTCCCCTTTGGAACCAGCCTCCTCATTCTTGCTGCTGACTTTAACCAGCTTTTATGGGGACTCTTTCTGAATACCTAATTCCTCATTCTTTTCCTTTATTTGCATGCTCAAATCTAAGTTAATGAAACAACATTCCAGTAGGTGTGGTATTTTATGGTTGCCTCTGTCTCTACCTTCTTTTTTAAAACGCAAAATGAAATAAAATCACCTGTATTTCTAAAACTATGTAAGCAGCAACAACCTTCACAGAAATTCTGTCTTCATCCTGCCATTTTATACTCGGCAAGCCCCATTAGTCATCCTGAATTTTAATGGCTACATTTTGCTGTCTGTTGGGGTTTTTTTCCTAGAGGATCTGAAGGGGGCAGGCAGAAGAGATTATTGTGAATGAACTGATCATTTTCTGAACTCATTAAATATGCCATCAATTATCAATAATTAATGACAACAGGGGTACATTCCCCTCCTTCCCATGAAGCCAAGAATGCTCTTTAATAGCTGTACAGCAATCCTTTGAAAAAAAGACAATGAATCTGCTCCTTGGGGGTAACAGTAAATTATCTGGATTGCTGCTTTCCATTCCTCTTCCACTGCACTTTGCATTTAACACGATCTTTAAAGAGAAAGGATTTGCTTTCTAGTCAGTTAATGTTATGTTTACTTCACCTCTGCAAATGCCTCAAAGTCTTAGCAGCAGATGTCACAGAGCATCCTCTGGAAACGTTTTTACTACTTCAGCTTCATGATGAGGCTGCACTCCGCAAATGCCAATAGCTTTCCGCTGAAGAAGCCTGCAGAGACATCAGCTCCTGAAACCCTGCAGCAAACAAGGCACCCTTCCCCTGCCACGGAGGAGAGCGGTACAGCAGAAAGAGTGAGATGCAGGAGCCTCAAAGCCAGAGGACAAGAAGGAGAAATGAGCGTGTGCAGATTCCTGAGACCGGCAGCTGGGCTGTCCTCATGGATCCTGGGCAGCATCGATCCTGGCGGCAACGGTCACGTACTCCACGCCTCCTCCTTCCAGTCTGGACCAAACCAGTCTCTTGTGGAATGCTGCTGGGAGAAGCACAGGCAATTTTATTTCTCCAGTGGGTGATACAGCTCCAGGAAAGGAGGAATCTGAAGGGGAGGATGGAGCAATCTCACTCTGAATGCATGAGACTCAGGAGGTCTGCTTGTACTTTCATTGCAGTGAATATTGCTTGTTTCGATCTTATACAACTTAGCTGTTTGCCCACAGGCAAAGGGCTGAAGTTTTCTGGTCACGAAAATAAAAGTAAAACAACTGAGAGAAGAAAACAAAAGGAAGAAATAGCTAATGATCAGCATATTTTTACAGAAATTCAGAGTTTTATGTAAGGATTAGTTTGCCTTTATGTCAAAGGGAGAAATGAGATTGCAGGTTGATAACACTAGTGAAATTTAACAGATTTTTAGTGTAATACATGCAGAACCTCTTCATCCTTCCAGTTCTAGTAAGAAAGGATGTATTTGTGCAAAAATTTAAGGACATGGACCAGAACACAGTACCCTGTGACTGGGCCATCATGCATAAACCAGTTGTACTGTCGTTTGCATCTTGTACTGCATTTTACACCTTTTAAAAATTAACACATTAATTAGAGCTGTCTTTCTTTACTTCTATGCAAAACAATTACAAAACCGGGACATTACAGCCATAAAGAGGAAACAAAACAAAACAAACAAACAAAACAAAATTTAAAAAAAAAAAATTTGAAGACAAGACAGTATTTCATAGATTTGTTTGGTAGGAAAAGTTATGGTTTAAGCTGTACATAAAGAATAGGCTGATTTGCTTTAACTGAAAATACGAAGACTTATTCTTTCAATATTTCCATCTAAAACACAGGTTCATTTCTGGTGGCTGATGAAAAATGAGACACTCATTTTTTCCTAATTATTTTATTTTTAAGAGTTAGGGTAGTGAGATTGCCTGTATGTGTCCATCAAAGGATGCACTGCTGATACTGACAGCAATTTTTCTCTATCGCATCAACTGGCAAAGAGGAAGGAAATGTTCATCTGCAAAATTAATAGCAATGAAAAACGGAGATACTTCCTTGAGTGTACAACACAGAGAAATAAAAAGACAGTGTGAAGGCAGTTGTGATCCTGTGTAGTGAGGCTTGGAAGCTGGGCTCATGTTAAGTTTCACAGGAGCAGAAGAGACCCATGATGTTCTAAGGGACAAACAAGAGGTAGAAGCACTCAACAATGTTTGGTGTCCATGCTTGGGCCTGCAGGGAGCAAATCAGGAAAAGTCTCAGGTTACTACTTTGTAAGTGGTCCTGAAGTCCAGGAGAAGGCCAGACTGGACACGGCCCTGAGCAACCTGGTCTAGGGGAAGGTGTCCCTGCCCATTGCAGGGGGATTGGAACTAGATGATCTTTAAGGTCCCTTCCAACACAAGCCATTCTATGAGAAGGCTGAAATTAGCAGCCAACCAGCCCAATCCCCACATTGTGATGACTTGTACAAAGCTAAGGATACGAGCCCTGTGGCAGCTCAGTGAGAACTGGTTTTCCCAAACCACTTCCACTTCTGAGATTTTTCTCATTTCACACTGAGACATTTCTGTAACATCTAGAAGATTTTCTTGGACCTCTGAGAGGTACCCATCTCAGCTGGATCAGTAATCTCACGGGCAGGGCCTTCATGCTGGACAAAGATGGCCAAAGTTCAAGTTCTTTGTTAATCCCGATCATGGGCTGGAGGTCAGGTTTTTCATGTGCCAAGAAAGGCCCATAAATACCTGTCCTGCACAAGACAAGATTCATTAACTAAGAGAATGTAGCTTCATATCTAGACTTCCTATGAAAAGCACAAACCTTAAAACCTTAGAGAACTAGCAGGAAAATCAGTGCAGCTAGGGAAGATTTCAGTCTGGGGAGGCTTTCTTTCATGGACTGAAACAATTTGCACTTGTACAGCCCACATGAGCTTCGGGAGAAAGAAACAGTTATGTGTGAACAAAAAAGCAGTAAATTGACTGGGAGAAAAGAAAGATAACGACTTCTGCAGTAGGCAGCCCCAGAAAAATGGAAAGACAGGAAAAGAATATGAGATATACACTGAAAAACTCCAGAGTGAAGGGAAATAGCATGAGAGAAACTAAAGAGAATATTAAGCTTTAAAATTAGTGGGTAAAGTAAAATTATGAAAGGTCTCCGCAGGAAAACAAGCAGAGGTGGTGACTTAGGGGAAGTTCAGAGGGTTTCCTCTGTAAACAAATGTAAGAGATTTCAGAAAAAAATAAGGAACTAATAGTAGCAGCAGGAGGTACACAGAGGAGAGTGTTTCAACATCACGGGCATAACCAAATCAGAGCGAGGAAGTGAAAGTCAGAGAAGATGGGTCCGAGATCAGGGAGGGGAGAGATGTAGCATTAATGACACAAAAGCTTTTGGATTTTAGCCTAGTGAAATCGACATTTTTTGTCTTACAGTGACCTTTGAGCTCATCTGCATGTCAGAGCTGCACTGCAGTAAGTATCACCTTCTTTGTTAGCAAAAGACTGTCCTCAATATCCCAGGGATTGTGTATACATCCCCTACCTGGGAAAATTACTGTCAATTTAAAGGATCACGTTACCACTGAAAACAAGAGTTGGAAGGCATCTTAGGAGGTTTCCTAGTTTATCTCCATGCTCAAGACAGAGTTATCTGAGCCTTTTTCAATCCTGACAAAGGTTTCTCTAACATATTTGCGTTCAAATTAAGTCATTGCTGTAGTATGACTGCATCAAATTTTAATTAATAAATCTGTTTAAAACTTGAATCTACTTCTGCCCAGAAAGTTGTCATCTCTACAGACTGAGTGAGAAGCCAAGTCCCTCCTGGGGCTGCAGGAGGCTAACCCTGTTACTTTGTGAATGGGAATAAAGTTGTGTATATGGAATAGAGTTGTTTTATGTACAGTATTGTTCCTTGAAGCACATATCTAATTCACTCACATACGTACGCTCAGCATATGAAGAATAGTCTGAAGGTCTCTGTGCAGTAAAAAATCTCTTTTTTCAAAACCAAACAAACAAAAAAGGTAAACAATGCCTTAGAGTGTTCCAGTTTAATCTGATTGTGGATGTGGATGTTGCCATGTTGCTCAGGGCTGGAGAACAACCAGCAGCTACAGACCAGCCTTGGGTACAGCAAACAGCCATGACCCCAGGCAGCTTCTCCTCCAGCCTGCACCAGATACATTGCTCACACCCCACCTGCTTTGTACCACTGGCACTCTTTAAGCTGCTCCAAATCCTTTGTTTCCAACCTGTGGGGACTGCAAGGCAGACTCCCATAGGATTCAGCCACAGCGGAAAAGGGTCTGGATGGTTGGTGTGGAGTCAGGCAAGGCTGATGGCATGAGTCAACCCAGCTGGTGTGGCCACCCCAATTCACTGCACTTTCACCAAGACTGTCCCACAGTAGCAGCCACTCAGCTGGCCCAGTGCTGGTCTTGTGTAAGCAACCACAGCTTGAAAAGTTCACACTGAGCAACACCACACTGCCAGTTGCCAAATATTTATTGTACAAGCCTGGCTAACCATAATAGGAACTTAGCTTGACCAAAACCAAAAGAAAAAGATGCTTAAGCATGGGATGGAAGCCAAGTCTATTATTTCGTAAACAAGCTTGGTGCTCTTCCTAAAAATGGAGGTCAGATCCTCATTTGGTGTGAGAGGGTATGGCTTAAATTGGTCTCAAAGAGCAGGTCAAGAGAAGCAGCCAGGCACTAAAAGTTGCTTTCTAATGTCTATTCTGCTCTTTGATGCTCTTCAAAAGGTCAAGCACAACCTCCCCAGGCTCTTCACATCCACTGCCTGCAGTACCAGCCCTGCACAGGACACCTGCATTGCCATGCCTGACACTGACTGGGACACCAAGCTATCAATGGCAGTGTATCAGCAGCTGAGCAGCAAAATGCCTTAAAAGGCTCTCAACTTCTGCCATGGGAGGAATGCCTCAAAAAGTGATCAATACTCCTCTGTGTAGCTTGTTGCTTTACCCACAGCATTAGGAAATCAACACAGGAGGATCACCTACATGGGATGAGATGACCCTCCCTCAAGTTGCTCCTGGAGTCCACCAGGGAGGTGGCAGAAGATGGACAGAACCTTGGATGCCTGGTGAGGCAGTGGACAGAGCGAGTAGAAGAGGCAAGTTGTTCTGCTGTGACTCATTCATTTTCCACTTGAGTTTGTGTCTGTTCTGATGGGGAAAAAAAATACCAAGGCTGCTTTGGGGTCTTATTTTAAATTTTTCTGAAATAAACAGAGATTTTCTGCATCTTTTTCACCTGGCATTTTATTTCTTAATATGAGAAAGATGATGTTATTTTTCTGTGTAACCCCATCTAATAGCTACAGATGATGTGGTAACATTTGTTTACATTTATAAAAACACAATGATTTTTATTCTTATTATGCAACAAATTTGGGCTAAATTTGATTCTGAATGGAAGACTGTCTCAAAGACTTGCTTTTCTAACTCACATTTAGGGGATCTGAATACATTTACTAGCATTCAAATAGTTTATCTTAAGCCCTCTATGCTTTTTTTTTTCCTGACTAAAGATTTATATGGTTTTTACTGCATCTATACAACGAAACCTTTTATACATGATTTTTTCAAGCACATGGTGAAAGTTTTTTTTCCTCTAAAGGGGGATCTGAACCTCTATGAAAGGAAAAATAGCAAAGAATCACTCCCCTGCACACATACACACACACAACCAATGGATTAATTTCAGCAAGAGCAGAGGGAAAACCTGGCAGATGAAGTTTTCCTTCCTCTGAGGCATTTTGGCTAATTTACATCCTTGTTTCAGAGCTAAAGGCTCCCACTGAAAGGCAACCATGTGTTCCTTTTAAACAGGTAGATTTGATTAAAGGCTGGACTTCTGGAGAATGATCCTGCTGCCTCTGTACAATCAGTCCTATCAAGGATAATGAGATTACTCACAGGAGTAAAACACTGCAGAACAGAACCCTGGAGTCTCACCAATTAATAGGAGAATTTTCTTCTCTTTTTCCATCCGCCCCTTTCTTTATTGCCCTTAAAATGCCAGGGGAGCTTCAGAGTTATAGCAATTATTGTTATGGAGAACAGGGCATAAAATGAACTGTTATTGCCTTTAAAGGAGCTGGAATCTCTTTACCTTTCAAGAGTAGGGCATAAAAATCTGTATGCAAATGAATAAATATAAATGCAAATATAATCTACACCAGGAAAAGCTGTTTTTCCCTGAGCTAAAGAAGCATAACGATAATCAGGCTCCCAACTGCAAATGGCACTCAGAGTTTTGTAAGAGCTGTGGAAAAAATGAGGCAAGGGTTTAATCTTCTTTCTCCTCTGGTTGGAGGAAACAGGTGTGGCTCCATTTGCAGGTAGCTTATTATTTTTCATGAATATATTAGAGGCACTCGTTGCATATTTCAGGTGGTAGCAAATTTTACTGCTCCTGCTCAGGAACACTCACTGGAGACAGAATAACATGGGCTAAGAGGTTTAACTGTGCTGCTCTTCTCAGCTTCGATGGTTTATGAGGATTTGAAGAGGCAGTAAAACATCCTTTGGCAAACAAAGACTTCCAAGTAGATTGAAGATCAGGCATACCTTTTTTGTCAATGGGCAAATAAGAGAGGATAAAAACAGCAGAATTTCTTCTCAAAGACCCTGCCTTGCAACATATATCCCATGTGGGAATCTTCCAGGAGATGCCTTCCCCCAGCCCATGTGGGGCAACTGGGATCACACAGCTGAGTCTTGCTGCCAGAAGAGCTCCCTGAAGAAATATCTGCATCAATTCACAATTAAACACTGAGACAAATGTTGAAAGAAGGAGGAAAGCGTAGAATTTCTATCTGGGCTGAGGCACACAGGTGAAAGCACAGGCACCTGAGTGAAGGCTAAACCAATGAGAGCCATGTTAGTCCAGCACAACTGGAGAATATTTGTTGGTGTGAGCTCTTCGATTTTCCATATTTTTGGTTCGCATGGCTCAGAGAAACTGTGTTGAAACAAACCCACTCAATACCACTAATCACTGTGGTTTCAGCACTGTGAGGAAAAGAAGTGTGCTCTGGTCTCGATCAGAAGGGTTTGGAGCACTTTGGAGGAAACTTGTTGGTGCCAAGGAAGAGGAGGGAAGAATTAAGTGACCGCCAAATGTGTATTGTGTCCAAAATTTAGCTTGATACCTTTGGCAAGTTGGTGGGAATGAAATCCTTTTAAATGAAGAAAACAGTGAAGAAAGAAAGAAATGTAAAAAATAAAGACAGTACATCGTGGGGAAGGAACCAAAATGACTCAAGGGATACCAAGCTTCTTAAAATGCTAAATGAAAATACCAGTAAAATTCAGATGCAGACAACAGTCTGGGAGAAACTAGGAGTTCAGCAAAGGAGACAGGTTTAAAACCTCACAGGATGTGACACAATTTATTGGCATAAAGAGAAGACATTAAAAAGTCCCTAGTGAAACAAAAATTAAAGGGCAGCATTTTGCTGAAACACTCACAAAAAGACAACAGCGAAACAAACATATATTTTCCACGAGGTGCGAAGGTCAGAACAGACCGAAAAGAAATCGAAACTGCTAGAGATTTGATTGTAGTGATAGGATTGTTGCCAGCACTGCGAAGAATTACAAACTTCTAAAGAGAATTCAGCAATAAACTAACTAGTCAGGAGACAGCAATGAAAGTAGGACACAATGATGACCTTAACTTCTGTATTAGAGGGGAAGAAAAGCAAGGCACAAGATATTCTTATCTGGTATAGGTTAATGTACCATTGATACAATATGTAATGTGGGAATAAAAGAAAACAATAAACAAAATTAAGAGTCAAGAGGAAAACCCTGGGAAGTTTCTTCAAATTTGATGGAAACATTAGCAGACACATATTATCACAGAATCATGGAATAGTTTGGGTTGGAAGTGACCTTTAAGATCACCTTTAGTTAGATAGTTCCAAAGTCCCTGCCATGGGCAGGGACACTTTCCACTAGACCAGGTTGCTCAGAGCCCCAACAAATCTGGCCTTGAGCACTTCTAGAGAGGGGACATCCACAACCTCTTTCACCCTCTTAGTAAAGAAGTTCTTTCTAATGTCCAATACAAATTACCCTCTTTTAGTTTAAAACTCTCACCCTTTACCCTGTCACTGCAGGCCCTGTTAAAATTTTTTATCTATATTTCTTATAAGAAAGATGGGAAGGGAAGTTGGAGCTGAAAAAAATCAAATACTCCTGATGCCAACTGGCTCTGCTGCATCCCAGCTGGAAGGGTGGCAGGGAACCAGCAGGGTGATAGCCAGGAAAAGGTCATCAGGGAGAAAGGTGCCCAGGAGAACCATGCATGGGTGGGAGGCATACCAGTAGCCTAAAAAGAGCATCTGTAAAAGAAAGTTTGGAGAGATTGCACAATGAAGTGTCCAGGGAGCCAAAGTGTCTCACTATGGCTCTCTTCACACATTGATAAGTCTCTTGTGTCTGAAGCAGGTGGAGAACAGTGCACGTCCACAGCAAGGGAGCCAGATGGGACGCAACAGGCAGGGTGCATTGGCAAGGGGAACCATTGCAAGGCACAGAGGAAACCCTTACAAAAATACACACATCAAGCAAACAGGTCTTGTGTGAAAGTGGGAGTAAACAGCCTGGAAGGAACAAACAGTAAATAGGGGCAAGTCCAAGATCATTGTCAAGTGCAAGATAGAAAAAGAGGCCCTAATATTGTGAGTTTTTCTGCCTGGGTAGGCCCCTAAACTTGCTTAAAATGTTATTGATTTCAATGACTCTTCATATCTTTGCTGGCAACAGTCAGAGAAAAGCACCAGGATGAGCTGAAAGGTACTTACACACTTAAGTACCCCATTTTTCCCTGCAGCAGGCCCAGACCCAAAACAAGAAAAGCAGCCTCTCCACGGGCCTTCATTCGAAAACATGGCCAGGGTAGAGACGAATTGTTGGGAATGGAGGAAATCATAGTGAAAGACCCAAAATGATCAGCAGAGTTTTCAACAGCAGTTGGAGAATTACTCACTGGTGATTCACAGATTCTGCGCTCAGAAGGAGCCAGTGATCATACCCTCCGATTTCCTGCCCAATAGGCAACTAAAACCTCACTTTGCTTCAGGCTCTTTATCACTGGCTGGTCTGGAGAATGTCATTTAGGCTGAGTTCTTCAGAGACACAGCTTTCAGAGACAGAAATAACCCACCTGCATGTAGGTGTCTGCCGTGTCACCTAGTGGTCCTTTTACATCTGGTGGGGATATGGTAAATATATCCACTGAAGCTTCGGAGCTTTATTTGTTTCATCCTAAATTAAGCGCCTGTCTTTGGCTGGATGAATCACACCCTGGTGTTGACTGGATCCTCACCTAAAAAAAAGACACAGAGTTCTGAGAAGTGGATATAGATACATCGTAGGCATCCAAAACTGGGTGAGATATGACCCAGGCCAAGAATCCAAAGGTCCAAAGCATCCTTACGTTAATTACGATTGTTAATCTCATTTATTCTGAGGGTGTAGATAAATCACACTAGAAATTAGGTATAATTTTTGTGCCTTCAGCTTCCAACCACTGACTTTTTAATGTCATTTTCTACTTAACTGAAGAGCTGTTCACAATTAAATTACTCTGCTGTTATACTCTCCTTTTCTCTGGATCAACAGAGCTCATGTAGTCTAGATCTGCCATCACTGAAGACTAGATAATGACATTGGATTAGATCAAATAGCTCCATTAACCAGAAAAGAAGGATCTAAAAGAATCTGTGAACCAAGTGCTCTGTAAAAAGGAGTTGGTTTGCCAATACTTCACCTTTTCATGCTAAAAATAAAAATAAAAAATAATAAAACAACAACAACAACAAAAACAAAACAAAACAAAACAAAACAAAACAAAAAAAACCCAATAGCAACCCCCACAAATTCCCCCAAACTCTTTTACTTCCAAAGCAATTATACACATAGGTAAGTGTGGATATTGATAGATAAAGTAGCAGTTCCTTTCATGGGGAAGAAATATGTAAGGAGCAAAGAATATGGTAAAGGAATTTCCCCTACTTGTTTGCCCTGGTCTGTTTCCGCTTGGATTGTATAACAAGTGCCCACACAGTGAAGGCTTTGCCCACAGCAATACAGTAGCCAAAGTGAAGAGCCATCAGGTTCTATTTTTCTCCCAATCTCAGAACACAGTTTCTTCCTAAAGACCAAAGATGAGAATTAAATGAGCAAAACTCACTGCATCTGGATCACAGAAGAAATTCTAAAATCTGCGTACAAAGCTGACAGTCACTTATTACAAACTACTGAATGTTTGAGTAGAAAACTGCCACTCTGAATGTTGTATTCATGAATAACTTATCTAGAAGGGTGCAGCTTTCTTTTTTATTCATGCTTTCTTTTTTCACTGAAATTATTTTTATTCCAAAAATATTTTTTCTCTTCTTCTGTTTTCATAAGCAGAGCCCCAAGCCAGAGGGGAAAAATAAAAACCAAACAATATATGCTGCCAGAAAAGTGATACATCATATTTTACACTGCTGAAGGATAAAAGGAGCAGCTCAGAAAACACCAGGTTAGATTTGGAGCATCTCCACAGCTTGCTTAATAAAAACTGATGCCTGCTCTACTGTTTCTCTTCCCCCATTCCAGTTAGCTGGTGCACAGACCTCTCTCAGAGCAGGATCCTGTTAATGATAACTACTGAAATACAGTGTTGGCAAAGACTTCAAGAGACCTTTCAGCTCAGTCCCTGGCAGGGTCAGGAACACCTGAACCATCTCTGACGAATTCTGATAGCAGATGACTCATAGGTGCTTTGATACTGCCTGCAGGCTGTGGGAGATCTGTGTACGCACAGACAGCCCAACTCAGACAGCAGGGACTGGATCACACACGTTTGGAAGATGCTCTTCACACCAGCCCTGAGGACTCTGGGAACTGCAATTAGCACTCACAGCCCAAGGGTTTACCTCACCTTCAACACCTGATCTGCTCCAAGAGCTCAAAGGGAAAGGGAAGCCAACCACAACTCCCAAGAGGGGTTTCCCAGCATATACAAGGTCCACAGGTCCAAGCAACTCTGCCAACCCTTGCAGCCCCAGAGGTGGAGGACAGTGAGGATGGAGTCCTCAGTAATTTCACAGAGGACACCAAGCTGGGTGGGAGTGTTCATCTGATGGAATGCAGGAAGAGTCTGCAGAGGGATCTGGTCCTGCTGGGTCAATGGGCCAAGGTCAATTGTATGACGGTCAACAAGGCCAAGGGTTAAGTCCTGCTCTTGGGTCACGACAACCCCTGCAGTGCTCCAGGCTGGGGAAAGAGTGGCTGGAAAACTGCTTGGAAGAAAAGGATCTGGGGGTCTTGACTGACAGCAGCTGAACATGAGCCAGATGTGCCCGGATGGCCAAGAAGGTCGATGGCACCTGGCCTGTGTCAGCAATAGTGTGACAAGCAGGACCAGGGCAGTGATTGTGCCTCTGTACTTGGTACTGGTGAGGCCACATCTCAAATCCTGTGTTCAGTTTTAGGCCCCTCACTGCAAGAAAGACCTTGAGCGGCTGGAGTGTGTCCAGAGAAGGGCAATGGATCCGGTGAAGAGCCTGGAGTGTGAGTCACATTAGGAGCAGCTGAGGGCGATGGGGATGTTTACCCTGGAGAAAAGGAGGCTCAAGGACACCTCAACAACTACTTGAAAGGAGATCATAGCAAGGTGGGGGTTGATCTCTTCTCCCAGGCAGAAAGTGACAGGACAAAAGGCAATGGCATCTGGCTGCACCAGGGAAGGTTCAGGTTGGGCATCAGGAATAATTTCTTCACTGGTTAAGTATTGGAATGGGCTGCCCAGAGAATTGGTGGATTCAGCATCCATGGAAGTGTTCAGCAAATGATTGAACGTGACAGTCAGTGCTCTGGTCTAGTTGACGTGGTGGTGTTTGGTCAAAGGTTGGACTCAATGATCTTGGAGGTCTTTCCCAAACATAATGAATGATTCTATGAATGATTCTGTGAGGAAAGAGTACATGCCTAAGGGACCACTGGCTGATAGATATTTCTTTTGAGCTCTTCTGAGCTATTTCCATAGCATTTGCTGTTGCTCCTTTACTGCTTGAAGTCCTGGGGAAAACTTGGTCATTATAACATCAATGTAAGACTCCAGCACCTTCAAGATTGTGCCTCAGAAGGTTGAAGTATCCCTGATGCCACCTTTGTCCTCTCCCTTCTGCATAAGATACCTGTTCTCAGCTATGCCCAGGATGTCTATGTGATGCTATCGGGCAACAGCAGGTTGACACCATTCCAGCCTTCCTTGTGTCTTAACATCCCTATCCCTATAGCAATGGGACACAAAGAACTTCCCAGGTTTTGGACACTTATGCATTAAAAATTCAATGCATTTCAAATTCAAGTAATATGGGGTACTTCCTGCAGGCAGACATCTGACACTTGTGGAAAAGAATGAATAGACAGAAAACAGTAGGACAGAGGTGAAAAGTGGAAATTAAAAGTCATCTGGGAGAAAAATAAAAAGTATGAAAAATCAGAAAAAAACTCTCTCTGTTAATAATATTATAGAATGGTTTCATTACAGGACATCATCAAAATTGCTCACGAAAGGAAAAAAAAAACCAACCATATTCAGATTTTGTACCTCAGGTCTGGATTGCACCAGCTGTGTTTAAACAGAACCAAAGCAAATAAAACCAAAAACTCTTCCCCTCTCCCTCCCCAAAAAAACCCCAACAAACAAAAAAACCTCACAAAATGAACCCCACAACAACCCAAAACCCTAACAAAAACAAATTCAGGGCTAAAGTCAAAAATAGTTCCTAACTAACGACTACTGACAATTTGGATGGATTTAGATGTATGACCACAGTGGACTAAGTCTTCCAGTAATTTTATATATAGATATATATATAACCATCAACGCAGAGAGTTGAGCTCTTTTTTTCTTTGTGTGTGTCAGTTCTCTATTCTCTTGGAAGACCAAGAGCAATGTCTATTTGACATTCTTCAAAAGCTTCTCTCACCTACTCGTTTTCCCAGTTCTTCCTCAAAACCAAACTGGTGTCTGGAACAGTGAAATTAAGACACCATTTCTGCAGCAGAACCCAACTAAAGTGTCCTCTAGATACCATCTATACGTAATTCCTGCCCTACTTTCTTTTCAGTGATTCAAACAACCTCTAGTCAAGCCTGGGCATTCTGTGAATAGTTCTCATCTCTGAAAAATGCTCTTACCCATTTAGAGTTCCTTCTTGTCCCAAATACTATCGTAATTGTTGCCATCACCTCCCTTTAGTCCCCTGTAAAGCTCGCCAGGAGAAGCAATCTGGCAGATATTGGAGTGTGGGGGCTGGTTTGGGAAGCAGACAGGCACCCAATTTACATGAGAGCTGGTAAAATTACCTTTCTGCTTAGTGATATCTCAAACTTCCTAAGCAACACAGGGCCTTCCTCTGATTATAAGCCAGCGTTATTTTAATTCAGTTATTTGTATTCAGCTACAGCCTTTGTTCTGGGAACACAGCCAACTGAAGTACTGAATACTTAGTGAGTATAATTAGAAAGGTAAGCAGCTCCAAAAGGAATGAAATCAACACACACACAGTCATTATACAGGATGCATGAGGAGAAAGCTGAGGAGTAGAGGGCAAAGACTTGGACACACACACACACAATAAAACTCCCACACCCTAAGTGATCTGTCTCTACCAAACTGACATCTCTGTCAAACGAACTCCATTCCCCTGATAATTTGGAGAAATGTTTGTTTGTGGAGTGGGTGGGTTGGACCCATGACCTGTTTGCTGAGGCAACAAAAGCTCTTGAAAAAGAACCTTCCTAACATCTGACAGGCTTTGGCCTTCAGCAAACAACATGTTCAAAATAAGCAAATAATGAGCAACCTTCATCAATGAACTGCCAGCACAGAATGCCTTCAGATCTCCCAGAGCAGGTCTTGCTTGGCCGTCCTTCAGGCCTTTTCTCATGGCCCCGTGTAACCACGTGTCTCTTCTGCTCTTCAGCTTTGTTTCCAGCATTTGTCATTGCTGTGTTTAACATTCAGCGCAGCTTCATAAAGAAATCAGCTTATCTCTGTCCAGATTGTTCCAAGTATTTACATGCTACCTAGATCATGAGAAAATCAATAGGAATCAAGTACCTAAATATCTTTGAGAAGACAGACTGCTGTTTCTCCTCTAATGCCCATCCATCTGCTGTCCCTCCAGTAGAATAAAAGCACTGCTGTTCTTTCTAGTAATATGACACAACCGTCCTGTGCAGCTACAAAGGTGTCCTCTGACAAGTAGAGTTTTTGCACTTAACTGGCACAGGCTGCAGTGACTAAAACTGGGAAAACATGACCAGAACGACAAGTGGCTGCAACCACTTAATTGTTCCTGGGTGGTTTATGAACATGCATTTATTCAGATGAGCCTTTTGGAGCAGGTTAGGCTCTGCCTGAGCACACTGTGCCATCCCTAAAACATCAGACTGTCATCCACAGAGCTACCTACCAATTACTAGGAAGAATTCCAGTTCAAGTCTTACAGAGAAACTACTGGAAGGCCTGCAAAGATTTCCACCAGCTTAAAATTCTCATTAGTTCCCAACTAGTGTCTGGTTGCCCATCTTAGTGGGGAAGTCTAGCAGCAACTAAGGGTGTATAAAAAGAAACCCCTCTCCTACGAAAAGTAATGGTTGAAACCTGCAGGATAAGGATTAAAATATGAAGATATTCACAATAATCTTTCCAACCATTTAGCATAACAGTAACCCAAGAACATAGACCTCAGGCCCTATCAGTGCAAGACATAACCCCCCATGAACTTCTGCAACCTGCTCAGGTCTGCCCTGGATTCCAGAGCAGGGAGAAGCTGTTTCACGGAGCACTCTAAACCCTCTTCCTCTCCCAGCAGTGATATGTTCATTTCAGAGAAAAAATCTGGATCCAGCTCATGTTCTCATTTGAAATCTCACATCTGACTTTACAACAAGGAGGTTTCAGCATCCAGAAGAATAAAAAGGATGAGGGGAATGTAATCTGAGGACAGGCTAAGGCTACTAAATTTTGCCATCCCAGCTTTGCCAGATTTGCACTGAAGCAGCTGTGCTAACTCCAGAAGCATGAAAGAAGCTCCATTAAAACAGTGCTCTTGTTTGCAGAATTCATTTTGCTGGAGATCAGATGATGGAAAGGAGAGGCCTAAATCAACAGGCAAAGTGAAGCCTCACCAAGGTAAACTGTGTTCCCAGCAGGGGATTTGGTCTCAGTATTTCAGAGGAATTCAGGTATTGGTTTTACCTGTGATGAAGGTTTATTTTCCCTGCCTCAGAGCTCACTCCCTAGAACTATCTCTGCTCTCAAACCACTGCCTATGTCATGGCATCCCAATTGATTTTCTCATTTGCTTTTACCTCCATCCATAAATAGTTTTTCACCAACTGAAATTCTTCCACTTCCAACCCAGTTTTAGCTTTCATTTTAACTGATTCCCACAATAGGTCATTGACTCATGCCTGAAATGAAGTATTAAAGTTGGGCCAAACTCCAGCAAGCCCAAGGCAGTTTCATTCAGGGCAGTGACATACCCACAGCTGTGTAAGGATCAGGAATGACTCCTTCAGCTTCACAAGCATCACTATGGTCAAGCCACTCCCCATTCAATATTCCTGCCTTTACTTCAGTCTTCCTTTCAAATCCAGTGTTTTGAAAGGGGGCTGTGTTTCACCTCTCTCAGTGTCTACAGGATGGGTATAACATGTATGACTGGCACTCAGGATAAATATCCCCATGCAAGCACATAATCAATATACAGGTAACATTTTAAGCCCCACAGAGTCAATTTTCACACTGACAATTTCCGTTTGGCCAGTCTAGACCAGGGGCTAATCTCATAGTCAGTTACTGCTGTTATCACATTGTGCCAAAACATTCTAAGTAAAATCAACAAAGTATCCAACACTAAGGGAGATTTCACGCACTACTGACTTGGATCAGATATTTTCAATTTCATATTATGTTCATCTGTATTACAAGAGACTAGGAAATGCAGTTTTGTTATGTCAGTCTTCTGGCTAGTATTTTAATCACTTAACCATCCCTCTGCCCTTCAATTGGAAGGGGAAGCCTTCACTTCCTGGCCTGCTATTTCTGCAATTTCTACTTTCTGCTTCATTTTTGTTCCAGAGAGGGCTGGTTTTCAGCTGTGAACAAAATGACCTTTGAATATATGTCTACAAGGAGATTTGAGATCTTTTGGCTGAAGGTGACAGTGTGTATCTGCCATCACTACCAATGCCCTGATTTAAGTCAGGATTTGACTTTATTAGAAGATTAAAAAAAAAAAAATTACGACAGCACTCACACTGCATACAGAAATCATGTCTAGATTATACAGAACATTACATCTGAACTCACCATGCCTTTGCTACGCTGTGGCATTACCACTATTCATTGCCATTGTGGGTGAGCCTGTGATCATGTTTCCTGGTTAATTACAATTTTCGGTGGTAATTTTCTAGTTATGAAAATGCTTTTTCTTGAACTGGGGTCAGGTTTTCATCATTTTCAGTAAATAAGTTTTGACCAAGGAACACAGTTTGTGCTGGCCTCCTTATGCAGACATCATCTCCCTGATGAAAAGCACGTCACAAAGATGCAGCCCCCAATAACTTGCTCACAGTTTTGGCCTTGTCTGTGTTGCCTACAAAGTATGTTTTTCACACAGGGATTAATTAAGGCACATTAGTCATCTCCTGAAAGCTAACAACAGGGCGATACAGTGCTAACACAATAGGTCTTCTCAACTGCTTGGCAGTGCTGTGCTTAAAACTGTGACTGACCTGAACCTTGCTTCCTATGGGACTCCGTGGGTTCTTGCTGTACATTTCATTTCTGCTTCAGAAAAACTGCTTTTCTGAGCAATGAAGATACAGTCCTAACTATAATTTTTTTTTCCCAGTAAGTGGGTGTGAAGGTGACGGAACATAAGTGTTCAGTGCAGGCACCATAGCATTCTGCAGCATTAGTTTTTTATGTGATATGAAGTGATGTTAAGGCAGTAATCCAACTACAGATGATGCAGCAGCCCCAATGACAGGCAGACAGGTTCTGGTCTGAGCCATTGTGATTGCTCCGTCTCAAACTCAGCTCCGGTTTTGCCCCTTGTTAACAATTGGCAGTGAAAACCCATAGAGCTGGAGTATAGAAACTTCTACTATACTTTCAGTAAGGCAACCTTAATAAATAAAAGCACATCAAAAGCACTTTCTCCTTGCTGGGAGGAATGACCAGAGAAAAACTGAGATTGCTGCTTGGCTACCACAGAAATGTAGATGTCATCAGGATTCAGGTCGCTGACACTCAATTTGACACTGAGCACTCTGTACTATCAGAGTTTATGTGGGGGTAAGTAGGTGCATACAAACCACCTTCATAAGGCAGCTTGGGACTTCTGATTGTGGTGATTTGTTAAATGTCACTAAAATTGAAATGCTGGATTTTGGGGAAAACCCATTGGCTGTCAAGATCTTCAGCACACACTGTCTCCTGTCCAGACATTACACAAAGCAAAGGGGAAGTAATTTCTTTATGACAGTGTTCTTCCTGAAGGGTAGGAAAGAAAAGCAAGTACATGAATAGGAAAAGGCTCCCGGTACAGACTGTCCAAAAGAAGGAAGGGCTAAAAAGTGGAAAAGTCCCCAAGCATAAAAAACCAGACTTTAATTTGTGAAAGCACAGTACTCAGCACCTAAGGAAGTCTGAGGTAAAGACGAGGCAGATGATTCAGTGACTTAGCGGAAGACAGCTTGTGAGACCAGACAGAAAGAAAAAAGTCTGCATAGTAAAGAGAAATGTATTGTGATCAGACTCCAAACACAGGAAAGGAGGGAAAAAATAAAATAATATGGACAGAACATTGAAAAATGTGGAGAGTTCATGCTAATTTCTTCATGGTCTTTGGGAAATAAATCCCACAGCTGGATTCAAGACCATTTTATTCTTTGAAGTCTCTTTGAAGGGCCAGCTTCATTATCCTTTGCCATCTTAGGTGCTTCTTCAAGTATTAACTATTGGAGGAAGACCTGAGGAAAGAAGAACAGAAGTTTGCATGTAGGCAAGAAAAGAAGTAGCATAGGAAAGAGACAAAACAACAGGTTTAAAGAAAATTAAAACAATCACAATCATTTAAGAGAAAAGACCCTGGCTTTAGCTACTTGAAATGTATGTTTCCAACTTCAGCCTCGAGCTTCCTCAAAAAAAAAAAAAATTCTGTGGGTTTTTTGTAAGTACCTGCTTGTCTTAGAAAAAACCCTTGGAAGCTGAGCAATGACTTGCCCTGTCAAATGTGTAAAACACTCCCTAGCTTATAAATATGTAACACTAATATAACACAGGCACACTGCTCTGTTGCTGTCTGAAAACTCAGCCGTACTCAAGGGCGATTCAATCTGCATTCATTGCTTCTGCGAGAACAATCCATTTGTCGGATGTTTTCCATGTTCATGATAACCTCTGAGAAGCTCAAAATGAATTGCCATCGAGCGGAGGTGACTTCTCAGGAAGGTTTACCAGTTTAGCTGTAATCATATAAGCAAAGCAGAATTATTGACCCCCCAAGAATCAATACAGCTACAGTAGTGCAAAAATATTTACAAGAGTTGTCTTTAGACCATGTTTGCCATACTTGGAAAAAGACTTGGGAAAGCATCACTCATGGGGGTGCTAGGCTGTGATGTGTGACAGACATTGAGCACCCAGCCTACACAGATTTCCAAATCGCTGTGCCCTAATCCGGGCCGAATATTCCACTAAATCACATAGGCAAAAGAGGAGTTTTCCCCATGTAACCTGTACCCCATTTTTCCATGCCAGAAATATGTTCTTTGGAAAAAACTGACATTATTCGGGTGTAAACCAGGTTTTTCACCAGCATAGGTCTCATTTGGGCTAATAAAAATCTTTAAGATACAACATTGGAAAGGCAAGTCGTTACGGATTTCCCATGTGCAGAGCTATGATTTGTGTCTTCAGCTCCCTCCCTGCATGCTCTCAGGTCACCTAGAGTAAGTACCAAGTAGGACATGCCTCAAAACATCTGCTGATACTCTACTGGCTCTTCTGCATGAAGTAGTGTCCACCAGGGTAGACGAAACAGCCTCAACTCTGTGCCTAGATTAACCCAGCTGATTTTAGAAGAAATAATTTTGTCTGAGAGGTCAATAAATACCAGTAGGAAAATATGGCAAATACCTCAGAAAAGAAACCTCTTCTTCAGACATAACTGATCTGGAATGATATCTGCCCAGTAATCACTTGGTTTTTCTCTTTCTCTCTCTCCACCTAAGACCAAAACATTATCATTGCTGGCATTTTAGCCTTCTTTCACAAGAATATGAGGCCTGTGTAATTACTCTGTGTAAGACTGGGTGTACCTATATATTAACCCTTTCCAGCAATAATTTTAAAAACCAATTATCACATTTTAAAAATTGCTAAATACATTGACAAAGAAGTGAAAGACTCAAAGACACAAAAGCTATGCAAACAGGAAGATGAAGAAGAAGAAAAAAATCACAGAGCAAAAAACCCTGTATTCTACCTTTGGGACCACCACCCAAGAATCAGAAGAGTCAGAAAAACTTGAAGGCATCCAAGTGAAGAGCACTAGAATGGAGGGGACATTGAAGTTCATAATGCGCAAGGAGGGCTGGGATGGCCGGCTTTGTTCAACCAGGAGAGGAGAAAACTATGGGCACGGGGAACAGGTTCCTTTCTTTTTACTGCCTGATGGAAGGAAAACACAGAAGATGGAGACAGCTTCTTCCGAAAGACACATAGTGAAAGGACAAGATGAAATAATTGCAACTTACTTTGGAGGCTATTCCAGCTAGACAAAAGAAAATTGTTTCACCTTCAGAGGAGTTCAGTGCTGGAGCAAGACCCCTGATAGGGTGGGCAGTCTCCAGCCTTGGAGATTTTCAAACCTTGCTGAATGAGACCCCAAGAAATCTGATCTACCTCCAGAGTCAGACCTGTGACCATGATTCTGGATTAGACACCTCAGGGGGACCCTTCCTTCAAGATACAAATCTATAGGAAAATAAACTTCCTTAGCTTTGCTACTCATGGAACTATCAGAGTTTTTTAGTAGTGGTTTGCTTTATTAAGAGAAAGATGTAATAAAGCAATAGTGTGGAAAATAAAGAATGGAAATATGTGTTACCTTTCCCTTCACTAGGCACAAAAAGAAAATGCAACTTTAATCATAGTGAAAATCTGCTGCTCAAAAGATGAAAGTAATTTTGCTGCTCAGCTTTGTGTCCTGGAGACAAGTGAGCCTATGGAAAGTTAGGGGTGTGTGCCTTTACTTCTAGAGCAGGACAGGAAACACTGTAACAGTAAGGTAGCAGGCATCGATAGTGCTCTGTGCCCAGGTTTTTGCCTCATCAGATGTGCCCATTGTCTCAGTTTCCCCTATGGGATCTGCCCTTACCTTTGGGTGTTCTGAAATGGGAGGCTCTATCTGGCTTTGGATTAACTGTATGATACTGCTTTTGCCCCAGGAAAAGGTTGTTGAACAGAAGCAGTAAATAAAACTCCTGACTTTACTCTTCCTCAGGAAGACAGACCTCTACATACAGTAGGATGTCAGGCCCAGACCCATGTGGGCAGAGAACAGAAATGGGGCAACTTCATAGCCCTCTCTTGGCACTGACAGGGGAGCACAGTTGCATTCAGCACCTCATGGGCTCTCATGGAGTATCCAAAACCTCAGGGATAAAGCCCTGAGCAGCCCAATCTCAGCACTGCCTCTGCTTTGAGTGAGTCTGGACTAGAGACCTCCTGAGGTCCCTTCCAACCCAATTTATCTTATGATCATGCAAATATTTACTCAAGAGCTTTAACAATCTACTGGTGCCAATTTATTTGTCTTGCACATCTCCATTCACCAGCCTCAAAGGAAAAGATAAGTAAAAATTACAACCAAATGTGGTTTTGAGGTGGTGGTGTTGGTTTTTTTTAACCAAGTAAAATATAAACTGGGGTTGGCAGCTCCTTTTTAAACAAATTTCTATCTAACCCACTGAATTGCTTGAGTTTAAAAAATTACACTCTCCACTCTGGAGCCTTTTTTTTTTTTTTTTAAAAAAAAAAAAACATCATCTTTAGACAGGATTTTTAACAGTCTGTAATTATTTTTAATTGTGAATGATTCAAAACTGCTTTGTTTCATTTGTTTGTTCCTAACAAGGTGTTTTAGCCCTCTCCCAAAGCTTGTTTATATAGAGACAAGGACTCCAGTCTTGACTTTTCAAGGTGTGTGTTGGGGCTGCTCATTAGTATAGCATAGATTAACATTGTTTTGTCCACATGAAACAAATGTTGGTTGCAGACTTTGAAAGAGTGGCCCAACCAAGCAGTGGTTCCTCTTATGCCCTGAGAGGCTTTTGCTTCCCTGCCTCCTGACCATTTCCAGCTCACCATGGCTCCTTTTCTTCACCTTGGCTATTACACCAGAGCACTGCTCCTGGGGCTCTGTGTGTTCCCTCTTTTCTGACAAAGCTTCCCTTGGTAATTTATCTGGAGCAACCAAACAGTATCTGCTATGACTCCAGATTTGCTGTCCCAGAAAATCTCCTCTTGGTGGGGAAAAGGAGGTCATTACTATTGCCCACCACAGCCCAGCTCCAGCACTAACAGCGGGACAAGTCTTGCTGGGCCTGTTATTCCTCTGGAAGGGATCAAACCCTGCCAGAATCCCAGGGGATGGCTAAGCAGAGATGTTTGGACCACTGGTGAACAAGAAGCCCACTAGGACATTGTATGAACCTACAGCACTTCTCTGACCTCCCCAGAGGAAGTAGCATTTGTCAGACTGGGAGAGGTCCCTAAAACAGGAAAAAGAAAGTCCGTGACTGCAACTTGTTCAAAGAAAGTCCCTCATGTCAATTTTCATGCACTGAGTGAGGTGTTTACATTAGGTGAGACACTGACCATAGCTACGCAGCTTGGAAGGGACAACTCCTAGGCAAGACATCTGACTCCTTAAAATTTTGCTGAAATAGCCACACGTTGAAACCCAGACAGCTGGTGTGCCTTCCCACCTAGAAAATAAACGTGAGCAATCTTATATAATTATAATAATTAGCATTTGTAGTATGATGATGCTTTGATGCAACCCATTTTATGTGGCTTTTTATCATTGTTCTTTAATTAAAAAGATCTCCAGCTATTGAGATCAGCATGAGTGTGTCACACCCAAACGAATGAGAAAGCAACTTTACTCCAGATCCTAAAAATAAGGATTATTCACAATTTGGATACCGCTGAATCTGGCAGTGCTTGTAGCTGGGGTTTGGTTTGCACTTGTGCCTTTAGGTACCAGCCTGTGCTTGGTGGATGAGAAAAAGAAGCAGAGTCAGTAAGTTCCCTAAAGCCACAGCTGGAGCTGGGATCTGCCATGCTGGGTCTCAGTGCTCTGTCAGATCCAACAAACTCTACACCTTTCCTACTGCAGAAGTTGCAGATGTGAAAAACAGACTATGAAACAAGCCAGAATTCCTTTTGTTTCCCCTTAACCTTTTTAACAAAGAAAATCCATTAAAGGAGTGTGGTGTCTTCCAAAATGTACAGATTTTACAACAGCCTGTGAAGTACAGTCATGGAATTGCAGCATACAAGAAGTGTTTGAAGGTGCTTAACATTCATTCCATCTTTGTTCTTATTTAATTAGTAAACATCTTCAAAGGGAACTGCCTGACTGCTCAGGCAAAGGGCACCAGCAGTCCAGCACTGCAACAGGCAAATAAACGTTTAAAGGAAGATATTTGGAACATACAAGAGGCTGGGGTTTGTTCATGCAAAAATGAGAACCAAAGCCTTTCTGTGACTCACAACTCTTGTTAAAAACAAGGCAAAGCTGTTCCTGGTCTGAAGGCTGCTGTGGCACTTGGGTGTTCATTTACAAAGAACTGTGTCTATATGCAGATTTGTGCTGAAATGCACCTGGGATTTGCAACTACATTAGCTACATCAATACAGCTTTCCATGTAAACAGGTTTTTTTGTCACTGGTTATCATAACAATCTCAGATATATTGACCTGTTGGAAAATAGTGCCCCCAGACTCACAGTCAGCTGTTTCCAGGCTTCTGCAGAGCATTTCTGTGCACGTCTCAGCATTAAGCTGAGAAAGGCCTGTAGAAAGCCCTGGCTGTGTAAACCAGAGACCTCTTGAAACCAAAAGGTTTCTACATAGGCAGGAATAGCTCTTACAGGCAGACAGTGTCAAGCTTTGATCTTTAAAGTTAAGTAAGAGTCTGCTCTCGTTCACCGTGTCTAAGTGTCCTGAGAAGTGTTTGTAGGCGTGGTGACCTGGTCTCTGATGGAGATAGGTGGAAGTCAGGCACATAAGCATCCCTGCGGCCTCTGTTGGTGGCCTTTCCTGGCAGAGCCACGCAGTACATGTCCTGCTCTGAGCAGGTGTGGGACATTGGAGAAGAAGCTACTGTGGGGCTGGGGTGGAGAAGGGAATCTGGGCTATGAATAGGAGGGGTAGAAAGGCAGGCATTTACTCCCCTCACTGTTCTGGGGAGGCTGGAGGGGAACTGGGTGACAATTTCTTGAACGACGCCAGACATCTTCAGCGGAGATCTTTCCATCACCACACCAAAAGAGATCAAAGGCACTGCCTAAGAAACATGGGCAAAGTGAGTTAAAAACCCCTCCACCAACTGCTGTAGTTCAAGAAAATAAATGAAAAAAAAATATTGGAGAGAAAAAGGAGGGCTTATTATGTCATCTGACTGTCATGTAAATTCAGTTCTGGATGACCAAAAATTTTCCTCAGGCTTTTGAAAACTTTCAGTGCAATTTGGATTCACTCCATATAATTCTATAATCCTTCCTCTTTGCCACCTGTCAATCACCTGCAGTTTGAATGTGAGTTCTTTATGGCAAAGACGTTTTTATGGCATAGAAAAGTTCAGACTGGTACCACAGAGTTACTTCTCCATGCTGGAACATCTGTAGGCCCTTGAAACACCATTTTAAAAAGCAGTGAATCTGTAAATCTTGTAAAAAGAATATTTAAGCACTCACAAGACATTTTAGGACTCTTAGATACTGATGACTCAAAAATTAATCATTGCTGATTAAGAGAACGTTATGAGACAAAGTAATGGAGTAATAAATATCCAAAGATTCTTGACTTTAAAATTATCATCATGCAGCCTTATTTTATAATCATAAATCATAAAACCTACAGCATATACATAAAGCACAAAACCCATATAGAATTTGAGAGTAGGGCTTATGTCTGTAATTAAATAACATGAGCAAATCTAGTCAGGAGATTGCTGTAAGGGATTGATGTAGGGGATTGTTGATTGTTGTAGGGACAAGACATTATTGTAGGGACAAGAAATAGTTGTAGGGGATTTTTCAATACCTTCTCTTCTGAGATAGACCCAAAGCAAAATTTAAAATTTTAAATATTAAAAATGTGACAAAAAAACCATGTGGATTTGGGTTTTGGTTGCTTTTTTTTTTTTTTTTTTGCTAGACTTTGTTCTTTTAATGGAACTTTCCCATGATTAAAGGAAAAAGAGAACTGCTGCAAAAGTTTCCATAGGAAGTACTTATCATTTCCCAAACAGCTCTCATCTTCTTTCTCTTGATTCATACTTTAGATTGAAGCTGTCTAAACTCTGAGTCCCAAAATGGTACTGAAGCACTATGAAAAAACAGGAATAATAAAACATACATATAACACATAACATATAACACTACATATAACACTATGTGGCTTTTGGGCTTATACCTGTCCTGTTATTATTTCTGTGCTGTGGTTAAGCAGATGACCTCAGGACAGCAGGGACTTCACTAAAATAATCCTTTCTTCTCCAAGAGTTAAAACTCCACTTCTCAAACATATGAACCAGAAACTAAATGAACCTTTGCAGCCTTCTCTTTGCCATAAAAGGACTCCTCTCTCGGCAGCCACCAGAGTCCATTAGCTGGGAAAGCAGGCAGGTGTAAAAGAAGTTCATGTTTAACCTCACTGGGTTTGAAAGCCAGCACAGAAGTTTATCAGCTCACAAGCCCGTGAAGGGAGGAAAGGCAGAGAATGGGATTTAGTCAAAGACTTACTCAGAGTTAACACAGGCCACTGGCGCTAATAAACAAACATTGCCAGACATCAAAAGGAAGTAAGTAAATCTGGGAAGGTTTAGTCCAAACAATGGAAGGGCAAGCTAAGCCTGTTGCAGGGTGGGCAGTGGGGCGGGTGTCTTAGATGTGTTAACCCTTCCCTGGGCCACAGAGGCATCATAAAGAGAGGATTGAACCCCAAATTTGTTCTAGAGAAGCAAGATTTTTTTACCCCCAAAGTAAGAAAAAAACCTACATTCTGAATCTCAAACGTCTTTGGTTCTCCACCTTAAATTAATCATCTCATGTAAGCTTGGGAGTCAGCCCAGTGCAAAGATTAATGAAACAAACCCGATTTCAAGAGTTGAAATATGTCAATTTTCACACAGTGCCCAGGCAATCAGTGGCTGATGGCCTTACAGCAGAGGCCATGGCTGCTTGGCACACCAGAGTATGGAGTTTTCTGGTTTTGGGAAGCAATCTCCACTGCAACCAAGCAGTGTGTCTGCAGCACATGGAGCTTGGTGATGGGGAAGCTGTGAAGATGCAGCAGCACTGCCTTTTGCAAGAGTATCCCTGAGGTCTCTAAGAGCTTTTGAGGAGCACACAGTTCCCACATCTTCCTTGTTTACAAGGCCCCTCCTCAGCTTAGGTCTCTGCCCTAGGTAGGGTTGATTGACCACAACCAAATCGTGTACTTGCACAATTCAACAGAGGGGCAAAAGTGTCATTCACTCATCTGAGGCTTCCCGATCTGTGTAACTCCTTTGTCTTTTCTCTTCTTCCAATTTGAAATATCAGTTTTGCTCTGCCTATAACACAGTGCCTTGTGAGCACAGCTCCAAGAATTACTCCATAGAGGACATATGTACGCCCACATTCTGAAAAAGACTCTTCCTGAAGGGAAAGGCTTTGAGGATGCAGCCAGAAGCTGGAAGAAAGGAAATCTCTTCAGGTGACAGTGCTCAGTGAGTTGTGAGTCTCAGAACAGTGGGTGGGCTCTGACACATCTATGCTCAGAAAGGACCAGCAGAGTTCAGGATGGGCTACCAGGGTGAGCCAAGCATCCCCTTCCAAACCCAAGGAGCGAGCTGCCACCTTGCAGTGGATGCCTTAAGAATGACCTTCCTGCTGCAAAGTCAAACCTTCTCCTGAGCGCTTGAAAAAGCTGGGTCCTGCTTCTCTCACTGAACCACAACCTCATTTTTTTGGAGGCTGAGGTGGAATTGGAGGCACTGGGGTGAGTAGAGCATTGCTTGCTGAGGTCAGAGCCCATCCCTCTGGGCTCACTAGAGGCAGATCTCTCATGGGATCCTGTTGTGCATCTTCTCAAAGATTTTTGTGTCACCTTATTCCTGAAAGAAAGAACCACATGGTGACAACTCCACTGTAAAGAATGGAAAGTTGCCCCTCAGCTCCGTATTTCAACTGGAAACATAAAATTATGAACAGGAAGCATTACAGAGCTTCTCTCCCTTTTTCCCAGGAAGAGTAAAGAAAAGGGAAAATCCACAGATCCTTCCTAGCAGCTGGATGCCTTTGATGAATGCTCTTCTTCCCGAAAACTGTTCCACTGGTTGGAAGCACAGGCACTGCCTCCAACAGGCTGCCTGCAACTTATCCCCCAGGAAGGGGCAAGTGTGTGAAAGGGAGAACAGAGAAGAGAGACTGAAGGATGCAGAGAACACAGAGGCCCCAAGCAGGACAGGTGTGATCAGGTGGGTTTTGCTAATCACCATGGCATTGTATCTGCAGGGCTGAGGGCTCCTCTCACATTGCTCCCTCTACCATTTCACAGCAAGGACAGCCAAGCCAGAAGTGTCTTGCTCCGAAGGCAGGTGACACAGTCAAAAAAAAAATAACATGAATTAAAGGGCCCCCATAGAAACCACAATCAACATAGAGGTTTAAATAACATCATGCATAATACATTGCAAACTTCCACCTCCAAGCGAGGGAGAGATGGCTGAAAAGGAATGCAAACTGAGCCAAAAAGAAAGCAAGGCTTTTTCCAAAAGGCAAAGGCTAGCAAATCTGTAAGGGCTTGCAATCTGCTATAGCACAGGTTGTTTGAAGGCTGGGGTGAAAAATAGCAAGCTAAAAAGGCCCCAGAGCCTGAGGATTATTAACTTTTTTTCTCTTCATTTTTTTGTTATTTCTGCTTAGTCAAGGCTCGTTTTGGCACCTCACAAACTCACATCTGTCGCCAGGAGCGCAGGCACAGACCACCCAACACAAAGCAACCAGCGAGTGCTGAGACACAACTCCAGTTGGCTCCAGCCTCGCTTCCTTCCCACCTTCCCTGACTCCCAGCTCCCTTTCCTTCAGCCAGGATGTCTTGTCAGGTGCCGTGTCACCTCAGATCTCTTTCAGATCATGGTGTGCCGCCTTCCTTTGTCAGGCAAGGTAACGCAATGACAGGATGATGTGCAACGGGTCCATGTTTCTTTTATTAGGATCGTGTACCTGCTGTCACTTTGGATAAGGACTATTTATTTCAAGTGGTTTCCTGCGAAGTCAACAGAGCTGAGTCTCTCTGAGAGGTCATAAGAATTACATGGAACCTCCAAGTGCGTCTATTCAGACCTGCATCCTCTATCACAGCATGGCCAGCTTTGTTACTTCAAGATCCCCTCAGGTACATAAACCCTAAAGCAGCCACCAGAAGCCCAAAGAATATAAGCACTTATTTAACTTTGAGCTAAAGGATTCCTCTAGATGTCAGTTTTTTTACCCTGTGCTTAAAGCTAGGCACATGTCTTTCGTGGATCCTAACAGCATCAATAATTTACATTGTGGAAGGAGCTAGAGGCCCCATTTATGCTGAGATTGTTGTACAAACAAAATAATTGACAGTCTCTGCCCTAAAAATCTTTCAGACTGGAAATTGAATCTGCAATTCCCTTTGTAGCTTGCTCTTCTCAGATTTATTTTTCTCTCATATTTAATCCAACTTAAACACTTCCATGCAGCAACATCAGCATGCTGTTTTTAAAACAGCTTTTACTGACTAGTGAGAAGAAGTGACCCTCATCTTTTTTGTTGGAAGGAGGAGAGGCAGCTGGGCTCATATGCTGAAAGATTTACTGTAGAGCAACCAGTAATGTGGAGGCACAAACTGAGATACGAGCCATGAGTTAAGATGCTTCTGAAATACTTTTGTGAGCTTTCAGCATTACCACAGGCTTCTTGTCAGATCAGCTGTTTGCCAGTCAAGACAATAAAAATGCACCCTCCAGAGTAATTCTTCCCCAAGAATTTGGGCTTAAACCACACAGGATGTTTTGCTGACTGTATTTGGCTACATAGGAATTGGTATCATCCTTCTTGCAATGTGGAACAGATGCAAAAGCAACAGAACAATCAGAACAAAGCAGCTGGGCCTCCCTCTTCCCACTGGTATGGTCCCGTGTATTTGCTGTCTCTTTGCAGTTCTAATCCCATACAGAGCAGGGTCCTGGAGACAGAGCCTCTCTGATGATCAGGTGTCTTGCTGCAGAGTCTGAGTGTTTATGTGTGTAATTGTCATGAGGTGTCCTTGTTCACTTCTCTTCCCGTCAGGGCAGCACCCCTCCTCTGCAAAATTACTGATTCTGTTTTTCCACAACTGCTGTGGTCTCAGCTTCAGACTGTCACTTGTCCAATTCCATAACATGAATCCCCAAACTGCATCCTGTGGCCCAGTCACTGCTGAGGAAAGTGGAAAATTGAGTGTCTCGGTAGTTTTTATTTAGTTTTTGAAGTGTACCCCACACTATCTGCAGCACAGTAGACCAGATTCCTTTAGCACAATGTTGCCCTGCTGACTCATAGTCAATTTATCATCCTCTAAAATCCCCCAATTCTATTTTATGATAGGAAAACACTGGTTAGAAAACACCAGGTTTCCTCTTTTTCAGGAGACTGACAGAACTATTTAAGGGTTTTTACAGTAGCCATTGTTTTTATCACATCCTTAGTGTGCACAAAGTTGACCACATTCAATATTCTTCTTAATGAAATCTCTGTAGCTGTAATATAATAAGAGCTGAAAGAAAGTCAAGATAAAACAATAAATAAACATTTTTTATTAGATTTCAGGTTTTCTGTGGAAAAGGACTAGAGCACGCACACCTTTGGTACCAGCTCCCAGTCAGTCCCGTGTGTTAAATCCAGTGCTCTCCCAGGCAGACACAGATGCCATCTCCAAAAGGTGACATCCCATTCAGCACAAGGAGATGAAAAGAAGCTCTTGTTCTTATTATAGGTAAGCATTTCAGTAGCATCTAGAGGCTTCTGTCAAGGCCTTCAAAAGCAAGACACAACCTACCTGTAACATCTCTGCCGAGCCTCAAACAGTCAGGTTTAGCCTCCAAAGATCCCTGCTGAAGAGCAGCAGTAAAATCAGCACCAGTCCCAGCCCACATGCCTGGGACAACATGAGAGATTGCCTCTGTCACAAACAATATTCATTTTAGAAAGTACCAAATTAAAGACACGAACCCTTTCTTTAGGGAAAGGAGGAGAACACCAAGCCACACACCCTATCACACTACTTCAAACCTGCCACTCACCCCATACAGTTGCCCTTATTGAAATGTTTATTTTTCAACCCAAGCAGAGTTTGCAGCTTTCTCAGCTTGGCCTCTTCCAGTGAAGGCTCCTGAGTGCTCTTGAAAAGCCCCATCTGATCCGAGGATCAGAACCACTCTGTGCACATGGCCCACCTGGCACCAAGAGGTACAGCTCAGATAGAGAACCACTGGAGTTTTAGAGATCCTCATTTTCAGCTCAGGTGCTCCCTCAGTAGCTGATCTCATCCTCCTGGAGCGACTGGTGGTAGCTGTCCCTTTTTCCCAGACACCCTTGGCCAGGAGCTCTCACGCACTGTCCCCTTCAGTGATCTTTGTTTCAGAGTTGGGGTACAATAGGCACTGTGATCCAATCACAAACCCTGACATGGAGGAGGCACCATGGAGCTTACGCATGCTGTGTGCTTTTGCTATTCCTCCATGAAGTCATCAAGGACCATTTGTCCTTGTGCTCTTCCATCCCTTTGGGACGTCTCAAGATCAGCTGCTCTTTTAATTTAGACCTCAGTCCAGTAGGCCAGAAATAAACAATACTTCTATTTCCGTAAAAGACACCTCCTCAGTGATAAGGGTAATGATAAGAATACCAAAAAAAACCCAAACCAAAATTAATTTTAAAATCCCAAAACAACAACAAAAACTCCAAATTAAAAATCCACATTCGTTACTGATTCTGGGGTAAGGATTTGAAGCCCATTTCCTTAGTTCCTGCAGATATTTGACAGTACTGATTTAGAATTTTGGTCCATTTCACCCTGTTGGCATATATTAAATGGTGAGCTCTGACTAGTTTTTCAGGTTTTTTATTATAGCAAGGATGGTTCAAGTAGGGATGTAAGAAGTTGATCCTGTGGAATTTGTGGGGAAGAGAAAGCAAGCTGCATTAAAAAGACTACTTCTTTTATATTTTCTATTGAATTGTATTTAATAGAAAATATTAGAAACCATACCACATTCAGGAGAAAATCCTTCCTTGTTATCTCTTTCTTTGGGATGAGAAGCCCTCTGACAGATCTGTTTCCAAGCAGAGCATTGAGGTGCTACACTGAACTTATTTGATTTCTACCTTCCTGAGATCAGCTTTCTAAGAAGAAGTCAAATGTGTGCCTCTGATTTACTAAAGAAGGGCAAGTGATGGAGAAGATCCAAAGCCAGCCAGCATTAGAAAGACCTCCCTCAAACTGACTGGGATCTGGATCAGACCCAAAGACAGTTGGACTGAAGAAAGAGAAAAGAAGAGCAGAATTTGAGTATTCCCCAAGTGTCAGAGACACAGGCAAGGCTGCATATAATGGAAATAAGGAAAGGCTGACTGATAGAGATAGTGCAGCAGTTTCCTTACAGCTTTTCTTTGATTTAGGACAAACCAGTTTCTGACAGATTAGCCAAGGACCCATTTTCCTTCCAGAAGAAGCTGTGGTGAGCATCAGTAAAGGCTGAATACGTTCTACCGTGCAGGACAACTCTGCTGCTTGAGGTAACAGCCTTCAGGAAGGAGCCCGAGCCAGCTGGTGTGAGCGAGGGGCAGGCACAAGGCAGCATTGCCAGACACGCAGCTCTATTTGCAGTACACAGGCACCTGCAAACAAGGGCTACAATGAAACTTCTCTCACCCAAATGCTGATCAAAGTGCACTGAGATATTCCAGGCCAAGGTAATGATAATCCAGCAACGTGTTACCACTGTTGGTGCAGAAGCACTAACCCCAAAACAATCCAAAGGTGACAACTAGCGAAATGACCCAAAGTTGCACTTCGGGAGGCTCAGGTTGGGTATTAGGAAAAATTTCTTTATTGAAAGAGTGGTTAAGCATTGGAACAGGTTCCCAAGGGAAATGGTGGAGTTACCATCCCACGGTAGACATGGAACATCATGATATGGTTTGGTGGTATTCTGTCCAAGGCTGGACTTGATGGTCTTGGAGGTCTTTTCCAACCTTAATAATGCTATAATTCTATAATTACTGCTGGTGTTCTACAGAACGACAGGCACAGACTCCTAAAAAGCCCCACAGTTCTTTTAGAAGCATGAATACAAAGTTATGATAAAATTCCAATTTTTTATAATTTCGTGCTGCCTACATACATCCTCCCCATTGATGTCCCCTACAAAAAACCAAGACATTCCTCATCCTTGGTGGTGTTTGTATATGTGTGGAAGGAAAGCATGAACAAATTACTGTTTATAAAACATTTTTGATTCCTAACAGACTGTAAGTCCCTCTATAAACATACCACATGACTTAAGTTTTCTGTTGGACTCCAATGATTGATGAATTTTCAGGCCAGATATGACAT
Organism: Dasyornis broadbenti; assembly: GCA_013397935.1. Lineage (NCBI taxonomy): Eukaryota > Metazoa > Chordata > Aves > Passeriformes > Dasyornithidae > Dasyornis > Dasyornis broadbenti. Next base: position 1,418,951 of record VZRN01002382.1, read on the forward strand.
TTTGATTCAACTAAGTCAAAACTGGGCACAAGACAGGCCAGAAAATTTCTTGCAGCAGGTCTCATAATCAGATTAAAACCTGTGGTTACATCTTAAAATCATGGAATTCTTTACGGTGGAAAAGACCTCTAAGATCATTGAGTCCAATTGTTAATTCAGCACTGCCAAGTCTACCACCAAACCATGTCCTGAAAGTGCAACATCTACATGTCTTTTAAATCTCTCTAGGGATTTTGACTCCACCAATTCCCTGGGCAGCCTATTCTAATGCTTGAACACCCTTTCAGTGAATAAATTAATAAATTACTCCTAATATCTAATTTAAACCTCCTCTGGCACAATATGAGGCCATTTCCTCTTGCCCTATTGCTTGTTACTTGGGAGAAGAGATCGACCCCCACCTGGCTGCAGCCTCCATTCAGGGAGTAGTAGAGAGTGATAAGGTCCCGCCTCAGCCTCCTTTTCTCCAGGCTACATCCCCATCTCACTCAGCTGCTCCTCATCAGACTTGTGCTCCTGACACTTCCCCTGCTCCATTGCCCTGCTGTGGACACCCTACAGCCCCTCAAGGTCTTTCTTACAGTAAGGGTCCAAAATCTGGACACAGGACTCAAAGTGTGGCCTCACTAGTGCCCAGCACAGGGAGACAATCACTGCCCTGGTCCTGCTAGTGACACCACTTTTGATGCAGACCAGGTGCCATTGACATTCTTGGCCACCTGGGCACACACTGGCTCATGTTCAGCCACTGTTGACCAGAGATTCTTTTCCAAGGGCAGCTTTCCAGCCACTCTGCCCCCAGCCTGGAGCACTGCAGGGGTTGTTGTGACCCAAGGGCAGGACCTGGCACTTGGCCTTGTTGAACATCACACCATTGGCCTCAGCCCATTGATCCAGCCTGTCCAGATCCCTCTGCAGAGCCTTCTCACCCTTTGGCAGATCACCACTCTCACCCAGATTAATGCTGTCCACAAACTTACCGGATCCCCTCAATCCCCTTGTCAATATAATGGATAAAGAGATTAAGCAAAACTAGCCCTAGTATTGAGTCCTGGGGAACACCACTGGTGACCGCCTACCAGCTGAATTTAACTAAATTTGCTTGTAGCAACAGAGGTAGCAAACAAAAAAAGGAGTGCTCCTTTTTTTCCCAGAGAAAGAAGAGGTGATACCTGAAAGAGTTTTAGCATGAATCTCTCAGTGATTTTAATAATGAAAAACATTTTAAGAGCCTTACACTGAATTTTCATTTAGGGAGCATAGATCTGATCTGCCTGTTGTATCTGTTACTGTTTTAGGGCAGAAGGTTTTTATCCTTCTTCTTCCCTGGCCCAAGAACCACAAAATGGCTTTTCCTGGAATGGCTCAATTGCATGTAACTATAAATTAAAGATGAGCTCTCTCTATACTGAAGCCCTGTTCAAGATCCACATCAAAACATGTTTGTCCCACATTTACAAAATGCATATTTGCTTCATGCTAAGAAAACTGACATTTGCAAGTGGCTGTGTGCTTTGTGCTTCACTGAAAAAACAAGTTTTAGCTGTGGTTTGTGAAAGGTGGCTTTCTCTCACCAGAGGCACATACTTTCCCAGGAAAGGAAGCACTGCTCTCATTGAGATCCAGTTGAGGATGAATTGCCCTGCTAAGAGGAATGTTTTGCAAGTTCAGTATCTAAATAATGAAGAAAAACACAGAACACTAAAAATAATAAGACCTGCCATTCACACGCAAGTTTAACCTGGAAGGCTGAAGCATAGCAGATAGGATAAAATGAAAAGCATGTCAAAGTGCCAGACAAAACTCTAAATGTATCTTCCCACAGTGATATCTGCCCACCCCTAACCATAACGGAAAGTGTGTCTCAATCATATCAATATTTTCCCCAAGTCCTCCATGCCTACTTATCAAAAGTTATAGGAAAAAAAATAATGCAAATAAACATACTGAAAATGAAATTCAGAACTCTTAAAATCAATGGCAGTTTTACCACTGGTTTCAGCAGAGTCAGATTTCACATACAGATACCAAAGCAGGTCACCAATGTCCATGTCAGACCACTTCCAGACTCTATGTATGGAAGCTCCTTTTGGCAAAGGGAGCTTGGCTTTTACCTTTCTAAAGTCCCAGTTCAACACAGTACTTAAAGCCCTTGAGAGAGAGGTTATTCAGAGTTACACTAAGCACTTCTCCAACTGCAACCAAAGTTTGTATCTTCAGGGAAAGCACACAAGTTAAAAGGAACGGACATATCCTCTCTGGGAGAATGGCAAGACTGAGCTCTCCCTAACCCTTCTCTCAAATGTGTGTTTCTTTCTGGTATTTGAGTGATTGAAGAAAACAATTCCCCATTTTGGGGAAAAGTGGCATTTCTGGATCCTAGATAACAAGGGACTAAAGAAGGAAATGTCTCCAGGCTCTCTGCTGAGCATCACTTTTCTGTCAGTGGTGGCACCCTCAAAGATCAGCAGCAGTCCTTATGCTTTGGGAATCCCAAAGACCAGGAATATCCTCTGAAACCCAAGGCTTGCAAGGTACCACCAGAGGCCAGATGAGGTTCAGAGTGGCATTGTCAAGTCTTGCCAATTGTTCTCATGCTGAAGCAGCCACCACCTATTCAGTCTCTGAGGATACCTGAACTCAGTTGCCATGACAGCCTTAAAATCTGACCTCTCCATAATACCCATCCACCAGAAAGAAAAAAAGTCCATAAAAACATTCTTTTGGTTGAAAACACCTTCCTGCATAAGACAGCACATATTCTACCTTTTAGGGTCAGGTGGTATAGAAAGGGTTAACCAACATCCAACAATCAGGCAAGCTGTTCTTTTTCAGTGTTTCCAGTTTTGGAAAGTCCCAGTCAGTTCTCTGGATAGAGCACATTTTTAAAGAAAATGGGCCAGAAAGTCCTCTACAGATGAGTCACACTGACAATATCAGAACAACGGAGTTGTTGTCCTATCAGGGCTAAGCCAAAAATAGTTGTTTTCATAAGCCTTTTACCTGATTCTCATTTCTCATTTGCACTGAGGTCCAGTGGGGATGGGAGAACCAGTTTAACACTAAACTTTTTCAAGATGTGCAGCAGAAATATATCACTGAAAAGGATGTAACAAACGAGATTGGTGGAAAATTACAACAAAACTGGCAGAAAAGGTGACTGTGACCTTAGAAGGTGGCAGGCAGGTCATGGCATCGTTCTGGGTTTCTGCCTATCGAATAAAATCTTTCTTTGTGCATTGTAAGTTTCCTCTTTTCATGTAAATACCCCAACGCTTATTTATGAGTACATGTGAAAGGTAGGCCTACTCTGGTTATTATTACAGACCCCAGTAGTCACATCGCTCTTGAAATAGAAGTCTATAATGACTGCATAATCATTCTCAATCATCTTTTTATTTCCAGCATTTAGTGCTTATACAGGCCTTCTATAAAGAGCAACACCCACCGTCTTGGAGGGATATAAGGGTATGCTACAACTAATGTACATAGGATAAAACTTTGCTATATCCTTGCAGCCTTAAGTATCTTTTCATCACCCTCACCTCCAAACTCATCTGTGCTGAATTGTGTGCCCAACCAAGAGAAAACTGTGTAATGTCATGGCAGGGCTGTTTGGCCTAAATTCAAAGTGGGCCATGGTTTTAGATGCCTGAATTAAGACATGATAAAAGGAGCAAATTTTCATATGTATTAAATAGCTGCCCATAAAGAGAGAAATAAAAATTTTTAAAAAAATTTCTTTTTCAGTTTGAACACCAAAAAAACAAAACCAAAAAAAAAAAACCACAAAAAAGCCCCAAAACCAAACCTAAAACTCTAAAGCCTATAATAAATCTCTAACATGAAAAACCCTTCAGTAAGCCACACAACACTCAAAGATATCAGATAAATAGTACAGTAACTGGCTGGCATAGAGAAATCAAACAAAGTCTTCAAAACTGCTGTGGAGAAGATGGCAGAGCCCAGAAGCTGAATATTTCAAGTGGTTACACTTATCCCTCCCTGGAAGCTGGCAGCTAACCCTGTACACATTTTTTAAAAACCATTATGGAAGTTGTCACGTTCTGTGTCATGTTGATCAAGGTTCCCCACCAAGCAAGGGGCTTTACCTAACCTCAGACCTGCTTTTGAGTTGTGCACACATCCAAGCACAAACATGCAAACACAAGTCAACAGACCCGCAGTGTCATGGAGCCAACGATATTCTTTCAAAGCATCAGGCTCGGAGAGGGGGCCAGAAGCTTTTGGCAGTGCTCAGACCTCCCAGCCTGAGAGGAGAGGCTCTTGGGTTGCTCAGTGCACATTCTGTCAACTGATTTCAGACCTTGGGAACATGACAAGAGCTTTATAACCCTGCATCTAAGGATGCCCTTCACCCGCCTTGGTGAGCGTAATGAAAGGATGTGGGGGGTGAGAGGATGCAGGGCAAGGAGAAGAGACATTTTTCCCCCAGCCCCTCAATCCATCACAAAGTGTTCATTTTCAGCACTTCAGCTACTTGTTTATTCACATGGTTCTCCACTTTAACATGCTGTAAACATGTTGCCAACACGCAGCTCTACTAACTGGAGCAGTTCAGCCATAACACAGCACCTCAGTCAAGTTTCATGTCCCTTCCTTGGGGCTAGTTTTGTTAAAAAGCAGAAGATACAAAAGATCAGATGGATACAGACATAGGTACAAAGAACATTCAGGACAGAGAAAGGACCATCTCACACACTAAGCCCTCTGAGATACCAAAATAATCCCTATTTCTTCCTCCTTCGTTTAGACCACACGCCTTATGCTCACAGGACTCCATTTTAGACCACACGCCTTATGCTCACAGGACTCCATTTTAACAGGACATGAAGATACATCAGTGTGGTACAAACAGGCAGGACCAGGGTCCACCTTCTACTTTTCAAGCCAGACACATTTCTAAGCCTAGTGCCTTAGCCTAAGGCATGCCAACTCCTCTGGAGATAATCTATCACTTCGGTGTAGACAAGCAGAGTGCTGTTGATCTCCTGGCTGACCAACCAGGCTACTTCCTATGGTGAGACAACTGTATAAGTCAAAAGAAGTCTTAATTCCCATTTATCTGGTACTTGTGAGATTGCAACTGGGGCATTGTGTTCAGTTTTGGGTTCCCCAGTACAAGTAATACATTTTCATATTGGGCCAAAATATATTTCATCTATAATTCATCTGTGCTGGATTCCTGGACTGCTGATTTATGCAGGATGAGCTTTCCAGCACTGATTCAGATCAATTTCAGATGGAATTTTAAAGGCAGAAAAATAATCATTTTCTCAACAACTAGTATGACTGGTTTGACTACTGTGCATGTTTTTTATTATGCCTAATAAAAAAATAGACACTGGTACAGATGTGTACAGACATAGCATGGACACTATTATGTGACAAACAAGACACTGAACATCAAGTTGCATACCATTTGGGTTTCGTATGCCTGTATTTTTGAGCCGTCCTTCCTTCTGAGCCTTCTTCCTCTTCTCAAAAGTAGGAAGATACAGCCCACTTTTTAATTGTATCAGTAGCAATCTGTGAATCTCCTACAATTTGTCTGTGGACCCGAACAAAACTCCTCCCCAGACATTTCACATTTCTTTCACATTCTTTCATGTCTACTATCTGAAGTCAGAGGGTTTCTTCCCTTCCTTGCCATACAAGAGCAATAATAGAAACTCAGCAAACATAGGATTTTCAAGAGAGGCAGTATCTGAAAGCAGTACTTGAAAGTTCAGTAGAAATTGCAAAATTCACATCTGTTGTACCTCATCAAGGCTCCTGTATCCCAAAACCTTCATCTTGTCCATACATGTAAATAAGACAAGCCAGGGACTGTCTCTTGGCACTGCAACCAACTGCCCAGCAGCTTGTCTGCAGACAGCCAAGCCCTTTCACCTCCCCAGAACAAGGTGCCTGCAGCCAAATTACTGCTGGTGATGGCCTCTGGCCAGTGCATGTCCCCAGACGGTGCCCAGGCATTGTCCGGAGAAGCTCTAGCTGAGGCTGGAGCCGTGCAAACAGCTTAAAGAATGGACAGGTACACAGCAGCTCTCAGGGTTATGCCTTGTCCCTATTTAACCAGCTGGGATAAACCTGGCCACAACCTCCTCCAGCTCTTGCATTTGCAAACCTTTCCTCTCTCTCTCGGGCATCGCAGAAGAATGGTGTATGCTAAAACAAAGCTCAACTGCATTTCAAGAATTTCGTCAGTAAAGGCTGGAAAACACCTGGTCAATACATAAACCCCCAGACTTTATTGTTATTATTTATCTCACCTGGCTGTTGAAGGTGTCTTTTAAGGGCTAAGGTGACTGTTGTTTCTTCAGGAAGCAGACTGGTAGTCATATGGGAAGAAAGAGGGGGTAAAACTTGAAGTATCTGTCAAGTTCTGTAAATCAAATATTAGACAAGAGGTGACAGATCAAATACTGCATGTCTGTCACTTACAATCTGGTCTCTCAAGCTCCAAAAGACACAGCTCTTATTTTAAGGTCGTGTTTCCACACCCTTCTACAGTATCTTTGCGCAGCTTGAGACACATGCCTGAGGGGCCACCTTGTACGCACTGGCCCTGCCTGCCATTTATCATCGTGCTGGAAGTGCTCATGAATTACTCCCCACATATACTGGTTTATTGAGAGATAATTTGAGTTGCCGCATGTGTGAACAGGGCCTTTCATTGAAAACCTGCAAGCAGCCAGACAGAGGGAGGGAGGGCTTGTGGGAGGACATCACAAAGTGCTTCAAGCAAATGACACCCCAAACTGTTCCACCTCTGCAAAGCCAACAGGTAGCCCACAGCACAAGGGAAACACCAGTGCAAACAGCTGCCACTTCTTGCTCGGCCAAAACCAGACATTCTGTACATTTATTTAAACTCAGCTGACTATTAAAGTATACGCACACGATACTGACCATGGGTGTTGCAATGACAAGTTCCAACGTTCCAATGGAATCTTGTTTTCTATTGACCCTTTCCACATAGACCAGAAAAAGGTAATCTAGTGAAGAGAGGAAAAAAAAAAAAA
>VZRN01002382.1:1426007-1441686 GCA_013397935.1 Dasyornis broadbenti
AAAAAAAAAAAAGGAAAACAGAACAGCAAAATGAAGAATTAAGAATACTTTCCTTCCTAGCATCTTGAAATCTTGAAATAACTTGGGGTTAGTATTAACAGAGCCTCTGTGGATGCCAGCTTTCCACTCTCCTAAAGGGAAGACTTATCAAGCTACCTGCTCTGTGAATATTCATAACGGTGCTAAGCAATGCCATTTCAATTGTCTTACAATTACACCTTAAAATTTGAATCCATGGGTGCGGAAGGACACCCATGTGCAGCTGTATATCAACAAATCACTTGCCTAGGAGGATAGTCCCATTCAGAGGCCTCACATGAACCTCCTTGGTCTTTCTACAATTTCCTATTCAGCCCTTGCTATCCTCCTCTTGCTCCTCTCAGAAGCCAGACTGCGAGCCACCAACAACTGATACATGAAGGATTTAGTCACTTGTTGAGCTGGAGCAGAAAAATTCATTCTTTGGCAGTGAAGGTATTTCCTATTTAATGTGGTGATTATTAAAATGTAAAACTCAAGTTCCAATGCAACTACTATGGCACCATTGGATAACTCCTAGTATTTCAAAACTGGAAAGTCTGAGCTAAAGACATATCTTGTTTTGGAACATGACAGAAGCATACAAGTCTGAGAGTGTATGTAGCTGTATAGCCAGGGAAATCATGCCAAATAACTGCATTGACTAAACAATGTATATACTAATATATATAACTATTGATAACATAATCTATATGATATATAAATCATATACAAATACTATATACATAATTTGGACATAAGTCCAAAACTAGGCCACTTACTTATTACTCTGTTCTGTGCAAAACTGACACACACCTTTCACCTAAAAGAATTCTAGCTCCATCACAGGAAGTGACAACTCCATCTAAGGACCCTCTCGTGGTACCAGAGAGCTGCATGCAGTATCACAACAGCCTCTTGAAACCAAGCTCACTCCTTGGAAAGACCTGGCTTCCAGGTACTGGCAGAGAGGCCAAATCTTGACTGCTGAATGCATGCAAGACCAAAGACTGGTCCCAGCTAAATTAAATTTGTAAGAGTAATATTAATGATAGCTCATGCTACACAGAAGTGCACTGTAGTTCCCCTAGATCTGCAGATAGGATTATTTCACCATCAAGAAGAGCACCATCAACAAAAGCACCTTTAGAATTTAGGTGATGATCAAATGTCACCATGAACCATTGTCCTTTCCAGCCCAGATTTTGTTCTGTTTAACTAATTTGCACTTTTATCAATACACACAAGGATCTTCTGTTGGTTTTATGTTGTTATGTATACTACTTTAAGAGTTTGTCTGGTGTCAAACACATTATTTCCCCATGCAGAGGAAGTGAAAAACAAAGAGCAAACAGGTTTGTGTGGAGAGATGTCTTCCAGTCTGAAGACTGGTAAAGAACAACACTATTGCTACCTACTAAAAGGGCAAAACGGAAGATCCAGGAAACTGCAGCCCAGTCAGTCTCATTTCAATCTCTGAGAAAATTATGGAACAGGTCCTTACAAAAGCTGTTTCCACACAAACACATTTCAAGAAGATGGCTGTGAAAAGCCAACATGGACAAACTGAAGGATCAATCCTGCTTGACCAGAAAACATACTCAGTGGATGAAAGGAAAGTAGTAGATATCATCACCAACTTGATTTTCACAAAGTATTTGACACATCCTCCCTCAAAATCCCTTTTGACAAGTAAGTAAGGGATGGACTGGGCAGATGAAACAAAAACAAAAAAACAAAAAATGGCTGAGGAACTGACTGAACTGTTGAGGACAGAGGCTCAAAGTCATGCTGGCAGCTGGGCACAAATTAATTTCTTCTGGAGTCAGTGCAATTCAGCTTCGTAAGTGATTTGGAAGGTAGGCTTGAATGCACTGTCACCAGACTTAAGGATGAGCTTAAGTTGGGTGAAGAGGTAGCAGTGCTAGTAGAAAAAGTCACCATATAGAGACCTCAATAGGCTTTTGAGATTTGGCCAGCAAGAATGAAGTTTAACATGAAGTTCAGCAGAGATAAATGTCAAGTCCTGAACCTCGGATAGAATAATCCCAAGTAGGAGCACCAGCTGGGCACTGGCTGGCTGGACAGTTGCTCTGCTGAAAAGGCACAGGGTGTCTTGGCACACAGCAAGATGAACATGAGCCAGACAAGTATCCTGGCAGCAACAAAGGCCAACAGCATCCTGGGCTGAATTAGTGAGACTATTGCTGGTAGATGAAGGGATGTGATTTTCCTACTCTGCTCAGCACCTGTTAGGCCATACCTGGAACTGTCCAGGTTCTGTCTTCCCAGTTCAAGAGACATTGAAAGCCTGGAGATGGTCCAGAGGGGACCAGGAAAATCAGGGGACTGGAGAACTTTACAACTGAATGAATTGTGCTTGCTCAGACTTGAGCAGGGAAGGCTTAGTGTGGGGAAATCAAATCACTGCCTTCCAATACCTAAAAAGTAATTCTGGAGGAGATGCATCTCTTCACAAGGATGCACTATGACAGGAGAAGCAGCAATGGGCACAAGTGGCTTCTAGGGAAGTTCCACCTGAATACGAAAAAAATTCTTTTCTGTGAGACCAACTAAACATTAGGATCAGTTGCCTGAAGAGAGTGGAATCTTTCTCTCTAGAAATAATAAAGGTGTGAATTGATTTGGCCTCAAATAACCTAATCTAAAGCCCTATTTTTAATGGAAAGTTGGATCAGATGGTCTTAGGAGGTCCCTTCTAACCTAGCCTTGTCTCTGTTTCTTTAATTCCTTTCTGTATCTTCTCAATAGGTACTTTGCTATTCATTTATGTCAGGGGAAAAATTGTCCAGACCTTTTCAGTTTGGAGTAGAAAGCAGTAAGGATCCAACAGCAATTTTTTTCCATGAATGTCCAACATACAAAGATCTTTAAGATCTCTTACTAATTCAGACAGCAGCTCCAGCTCTCACATACCCAGACGTTTAATGCCCTGGGTTGCACCCTAACCTGGACACCTGACAGACACTCTCTCTGCCAGGTGTCTGGCCAGTCTAACCCTGCCCAGAGGGGCTGAGTCTCGTGCTTCTTGCTGGCCATGCCTCCCAAACTACGGTTTGGTTTCATGCTCCACATCGCACCAGCCTGAAGCCTGAGCCCTGCCCTTCACCCCATGGGCATGGTCAGGCATGCATGGACCAACCTCTGACTGGGAGCAGCAACCTCTCATGAAAGAGAGGAAAAAAAAGGCAACTGCTACCAGTAAAGGCAAAACTGGCTGTGACCAAAGGTCTCAGCCTATGAGAAACACCTATCGTGGCTTGAGCCGTGAGCCAAGAGATGAAACAGAGACTCACAGATATCCCACTCCAGGGCCAGCAACCAAATGGTTAAGTGTGGTAGCAATAACAAGGCAAATGATTGAGCAGTCTAATTTTTGGCTAGGCACCTTTAAACTCACCATCCCACTCACTGTCTCCCTGCTAGGGTCCATACCGAGATGGACACGATAAGGAGGATGGGTTTAGCAGTCACAACAACATTTTCTTGTCCTGCATGTGGTAGGCAAGCAAGGCAGCAAGTAGGCTGGCAAAGAGCTGGAGCAGTGCCAGGAGCATGTGGCTGGGGAGGTGTCGGGGCCACCAAGTGCTGTCACACACCTTTGGGATGGCTCCCACCAGTGCGTAATTGTCTCCATCGCGGAAGCCACACCTGAAATACTTCTCCAAAATAGCTTCTGATAAGCAGTGATTCCTACCCTGAGGAGCTGGAGGCATGTCTAAGCCCAAACTCCTCCCTTTCCTGGCCCCAGTCACTAGCTTGGTGTAAATGAGGGCGATACAGACACCTCCGTTGTTATTAAGTACAATGAGATGTTTGAGACAATGGGAACCTACTCGGTGCAGCAGTCTTTGAGGTACTTGGGATGATGCCCAGCTGTGTTTTATCTGGCCCCATCCACAGCTTCCAGGAGACCCTGCGTCACTGCTCCCTGTCCCAGAAACATGCCAGGGCAGCCACAGAAACTGGGGAGGAAAGCAGGAACATTAGCAGCAAGGCAGGCAGCAGCCAAGCAGCCACCATGGAGCCACCTGGAAATTAGAAAATAGGCAGAGTAGGCACCTATTTTTATGAAAATGATCTGCAATTAGATATTAAGTGATTCAGACCACGCACAGGAAGACAGCGTAGGCTTGAACACAGGTATGAAGCACAATTTCACAAAGGCAGGAAACTGATGCATGCCCATATTCAGACCAGTTTCCCTCATAACAAGATCCAGGAATTCACTGTCTGGCCATCCCCACTCTGTTGAATGCATTGGCTGGAAGGAACCAAATGTGTCAGAGAACTGAAAGATGATAAGAATTCAATGCATTTTGTGAAAACAGCTGAGGAGAGAAATCCCAATATCACCAACCTAGCTTGGGGTGAGTTCTTGCACTATCAGACATCAGAGGCTTTGTATGGGGACCAGCTGTGGTCCTAGGCCTACGAGTACAAGGAAGGACCAGATAATAACTGGTTATATGAAATGGTAGTGGGAACGTGTCCAGCCAGGAGTCTCTGCAGGCAACTGACTCAAGTGGGAGATGGGACATTGGCTTCCCATGTCAAAGAGAAAGTTGTCAGTGCTGGTCTCTGCAAGCTCTTGTGCTTGATAAAACATGGGAAAAGCAGACACACTCAAAGAAACTGAAGTTTGGTTTAAAAAGTATTACAATTTCCTCGTTACACTGAGCTACACCCCCACTGGGCACTAATTTTCATCCACTGGTTTCTCAGCTCCTGAGCACTTCCAATATTTCAAAAGTTTTCCCATGTTTCATAAAATCAGGAGTCTTCAGCACAAACACAAGCAAAGAGAAACATGGGATGGCCAGAATGGTCAGTGCTCAGGCAGTGCTCACAGAGGTGCCAGCACAGAGCTGGCCATGAGCAGCGGGGATGTCCTAGTGTAGCCTGAGGAGGGGGCAGACCCAGCTCCTGCCTCCTCTCTTCCCTGAACAAAAGCAGCTGTAGCTGCTGAACCACTTGGGTTTGCAGTAGAAGTATTTTGAGATAAATGGCTATGGATCTAGGGGCTCTCCTAAAATAGTGAGTAGATAATGATTTGGGAATCACTTAATGCCGTTGGGTGTGGACACCTGCAATTCAGCTCCGTGGTACACCCAGGTATTTTAGAGTCTTCACTTCTAAATTTCCAGAGCTCTTCTGAGAGACCATTCACCATTTGCTAACAGGTGATGCTTGATTTTTATTAGAAGCCCCATCCTGATACACAAAAATCGCACAAAAGAGGACGTCACCGCAGAAGGACCAAGAGTGGATGAAAAGATGTGACAAAGAGCATGACAAACAACGCACTCCTGGCTGTAAAGAAACTGTAGTGGGCAATGCAACCATGTTCATGTTCCCCAGCTGGTTCATGGTTCAACCATAGCACCCAAAGCATGAAGCAGACACAAAATAATGAAGACAAACAATGTGGGAATGGTCAGAAATGGTGGGGAATCTACCTTTTATCCAAGCAAATCTTCCTGTGTCCTGTCATAGGAAACAATTTCAAAGATTTCACCTATGATAAAAGGGGGGTATCCTAATTGAGGGTTAAAAATGGAAAATCCTATGGCTGAAGGAAGGAATATCCAACACAAGGAGATGCCACCTGCACACAGAGAGAAACAACAGTTTCTCAAGAGTTGCGACTACTCAGAAAAATGCTGCATTTTAAAGCTTTTCTTGGACCTGGGATGTTTTCTTCTTAACTTCGCAGACCCTGAGGTCCTCATCAATGCTGAAGTTTAGACAACTTGGCAATCTTCCTGAACATTTTCTTTAAAATTAATAAACCTGACAAGCACAATACAAGTTGAGCTACAAACTGCCTTGACTTCCAGGAATAGGAGGATGGTTCGAAGAATGCAAGCTTGGAGCCCCTGACGGAAAAGAGCCTATCTTACAGCAGACTCTTCCCATCCCCACCTACATTTTTTCAGTCAGTTTTCTACCCCCTGCACTTCTGCAACCAGGCAGTTGGGATGTCTCCGTGCAGCAAGACTCATTCCAACTGGCAGCTCTGGATCAAAGAGCACTGGAAGCATTAATCAGGATGCCTAATCATTTCCAATCGCAAGAAATTTTCTCTGTGACCTGGCATATAAACACCGAGTCATTTCATTCTCCGGTTGACGGACCAGAAACCAAACAATCCTTATCGTGACTAATTCATCTTACTCCTGTGGGTTATAGATGGATCAGCCTGCAATCCTCCAGCAGCAGTGGCAAACTTTAGGTGCTTTACTTAATCAAACTGATTAGCAACCTGTCTGTAGTGCCTTTTATCTGTAGGTGGCAAAGTAGTTTACAAGCATTAAGTGCACCTAATTTTGCGATAGCAGAGCAAGACATGGTGACTATATTTAAAAGCACCTCCAGTGTTGTGGGGGAGCTCTTGTTTTAATGGTGTGGGGAGGTTCAAGGCAGCAAGTTTTGCTGATACATGAAAACCACTTTGAAAATTAAATGAGTGAATGGCGGAGTCAGGGAGGGAGCCCAGGAATTTTGATTGCCAGATATCTGTGCTGCCCACAGTACCATATGGTTTGTTGCAAAAGGAAAGGAATAAATCAGACTGGACATCTGTGCCCAGAGCCTTATCTAGTTGGGCACCATCCTCTGGACAGCCACACTCTGAGCACAAACAAAGAGTAATGAGATCTCCACTACCCTTGGTGGATCCGCAGAGGGACGTGGTGCCTCCTGCACTGGTTCAGGTTAGTATGTGTGTGATCGCCACCTGTTTGGGACTTTGCTCCCGTGGTAACACTGATTTCTTAATGCCAAGAGCAGAACAACAGCCCTGTCACTGTTGCAAGGAAAGCTGACAAAAAGCTGAGGTTGCTTTAGCTTTCCTCAGCTTTCACTTGGGTGCCCCTGACTCGGGGGAAAAAAAAAAGCAGAAATAATTATGCCGAAGGTCAGCCTGTTCCAGGGCAGGTTGTTCCCGCTTTGAAGGCGAGAGATGTGAGGGGTGGCACAGAAACCTGCTGCTACACCTGACAGGCTCTCATGGATAAGAGCTGGTGATGGAGCCCTGCGGGAGCAGTTTACAAACTTGCATGACCTGCCTCGAACCTTGCCCAAAACTATCCTGTTCTTTTCTTCAGTGCACGGTGCCAGAGGCAACCCAGCTCCCTTTCTGCTCTCTCCTGGACACCAAGCAGTATTTCTTTACCTTGAGAGAAAGTGCCTTCAGGCAGAAGTGTGAGGAGGTCAAGAAAGACTGGAAGAGATGCGTGAGCGCATGGAGACTTCCCTCCTACATCGATGCAACCCCATCTGCTGTGGTGGAAAGCTAAATGAAGGATTTCCTGGTGGAAAAGCTGCCAACTTGAAGCTTGGGAGAGCTGGTTTTCAACACCTGCTCAGCCACAAGCCTGCTGCCTGGCCTTGCACAAGTCACTCAAAAGCCACGTGTATAATGGTACTGACATATCTGGCTCCTGGAAGGAAGTCCATGACACCAAGCTGGTTGGCTGCAGAGGATTAGGCATCTATGAATAAGTTTGGTATGAGGCAACACATCCAATGATGGCTGCCAACCAGGGCAAGAGAAGGTGCCAAAAGACAGGAGCAAATCCCCTCCCAGGTCTCTGCTGTTTGAATTGCACATCTCTGTGGGAGCCTGCTTGGTGGGAGGGCAGCAAGGGGCTGGCTCACCCTCTGTTGATCCAGCACCTGCAGTGGCTTAGCACATTATCACTCCTTGCTCCCATCTCCCTGCCCCAGGTTTCCGCAACCATTCACAGACCCCAAACTGTGCTTTATCCCTTTGATTCCCAATCCCAATCTGCTGCAGGGGTTAATAAACATGACCGGACAAGCAGGGGACAGGCAGGACATCTGGAAGTGGTAGTACTTCCATGAGCTTCAGGAAGCAATGCCAGGGCTGGTCCCTGGGTAACTCTCCTCTCTCTGCAGATGGCTGGGGACAGGGATTTTGTACCTCTGCTTGTCACCTGGTGGTCAGGCACCAGGAAAAGGGAGGCTTTGGATACAGAGTCGTGCACAAACTCTAGGCAGCTCTCACGAAGCCAGGCAGAGCCGTATCTCCCTCCAGTTACGAGCAGAGAGTGCTGTTTCTTTGCTGACCTGGCTAAGGCAATGCTAAATTTTGGTATCTCATACCCTGGGGCTACAAGATCCCAAGTAGGCAGGAAAGAACCACTCCAAGGGTGTCATTGCCATGCTCGCCCTAGGCTGGGCACTCCCAGCAGCTTCACTCCAAACACTGGTGAGCTGTATCAGCATCCCACATCTCTTGAGTTTGCTGCCTTTTCTGTAGTTGCTCAGCCAGCCTGTTTCCTATCACCAACATGGGGATAAGGACAGAAGATAGAGGCAGTGCCACAGTCTCACCATGAGAAAAGCAGACAGGCAGAGACTGTAACATTCCCACATATCAATCATTCAAAAATCATACTTTTTCATAGATAATCAGCTCATATTGCACCTTTCCTAGGCACTGGCTGAAGATAACAGTGAGGAAGGCATCAGGAGATGCAACACCAAGATCACCCTTCCCTACACCCGACAAGTGCCAGAAAAAAATCAGGGACTTGTAAAAGAGAAAGCACTGCTGCTTCTAGTGTAAGATCAAAGCTGGCAATGCCAAAGTCATCAGAAAGCGAACTGTATTGATAGTGAAGAAATGCCACTAAGCTCTCCTGAATCAAACACAAACCATGCAGCCTAAATCCATCAAGGTCAATGCAGAAGCATTAATTTCCTAAGGTAAATCAAACGTGGTCTTCCAGGAAAACATAACTGTGGAGCTGATTTTTCCAAATGCAGATGAAGCTGCTGGCATGCCTTCCCTGCAAGTAGAAAGGCACAGCTGTTGTGGAGAAGAGCAGTTTAGCAAAATCTTGGATAAATCATAGCCAAAGGTCCATCCCTCCCACAAACCAGGAGAGATGTGGTGAGCTTGGTGGGCCCTGGAGTACTGCAGCTGAGCTCCCTGTTGTTAAGTGAAGGAGATGTTCTCTCCCTCTGGGCAAGGTTTTTGTGCTCAGCCTCGGCACCAATGGCAGGCTCCAGAGCTCAGGGACCGGAGCAAGCACCCTCTGTCTGTTTGCACTGACCTGCAATGATGGGCTCTACACAAGAACAAAGTGCTTGTTGCAGCTGCAGTGAGTGTGAGTTGCACGCTGCTGTCACCTGAAAGGGAGCCAGGGAAAATGGGGAGAGGAGTGTGGGGGGCTGTTTTTTCCTCATCTCCTTGCAATCACTGGAAAATTGTTACTGGTGACACAAAAAATATGATAGGATACACTAAAATGCCCAAGTCTAGGCAGATGGTCAGAGCAGAATTGCTTCTAGTCTCTCCTGTCCTGACCTGCTGCATTTTTGAAGTTTACATGATTACCCTTCCCATTTTGTATTCACTTGCTAATGTGATATGAAAGTGGGTCAAAATGAAACAATTGCCATTTTGCTGAAGCTAAATAAAAAGGAAAAAATTGGAGATAAATAAGACCCAATGTTTGGCCTCTCCTCATCCTCACTTTTCTTTTGACATCAACTTGTTTATGAGAAATCATTTAACTTGTGGAGTGAGTAAATGTTTTGATTACCAAAAAAAAAAAAAAAAGCTAAATGAAAAAAAAACCTACACTGAAGGTAGAAAAGGGGAAAAATAACAGCTTTTTCAGTCCCATGAAATACATCTCACTCATTCAAAATTTAGAATGAAATTCAGAGATTCAAAAAGTTTTATTCCACAACCCCCACCATTCTCTTTTTTTCGGTAAAAACTCACAATTTTCAGATGGTTCAAAGATACATCATGGATGCGAGGTTTATAATTGCATCATCACCCTTTGAGTTAAAAAACAAACATGAAACCTGCCATCCATTAGTGAATTAATGCCAAATAGGTGAAAGAGGTTTGTACTTCAGTTATTCAGCCAGCCAAAAGAGAAAATAAGAAAAAACACCACCAGATCAATGTGTGTTTTGTCCAGGGAGGAGGTGGTTTGCCCTCACTATGCTGGACAGCCATTCAAAGGCCCTGAAGCATCACTCTGCCTGGCCCTCAGCAGGCCAGGGAGTGCCAGAGCCCTGCTTCCTCCCAGGGTCCTGCAAGGGCTGCAGCCAACAGGATGGGCACACACAGGAAGGGGAAGGCTTGGTGCTTGTCTGGCAGCTCAGCAGTTCTGAAGAGCACATGGGAATCATCTTCTCAGCAACATTTTCCTGGAAGGGGGATATGGGTTAGTTTGCTGCAAGTAGTCCAATGCAATCATCTTCTCAAAGCCCAGAGGTTTTGGATTTGGTTTTTACCCACTATTGCTTTATCCACTCAGAGGCCCTAACCTGAAGCCATGGCAAAGTGGTCACATCTCTGCGGAGGCTGGGCTCATGACGAGCCTTCATGGCAGACCATCCTGCCAACAAACTGGGACACTTGGCAAGAGTCATGCTGCTCCTTGCCAGTGGCAAGAGCCCTCCCTCCATCACTGCAAAGCAGGCTACAGCCTGGCATGGAGCAGGCCAGGACAGTTACCATGTTGGAACTCAGCCACAACGACATGAGCTCACAGCTGCTTTCCAACATGGCATGGCTGGAAAGACTGAGATGGAACAAGCCATGGTGCAGAGAAAGAACTGAGAAAACATTTGATCAGATTTAAAACAAACTTCTGCGAATACCTCCCTCCTTTCTGAGCACCTCACAAAAAGAAACGCTGCAGAAGGTGAGTTTCCTTTTAATATTGAACAAAATACCCAAATTCTTTCTTATTAAAGACTTACCACTGATTGCTGTCCCCTGTGCTTGTCTCTTTTTAGATTGCTGTCCTTTCATTCTTCTGAAGGCAGGCAGAGAAGTGCCCAGTGCTGCACTGCTGGGGTTCAGCAAGTGGGTCAGGTTTGGTACAGGACCTCCAGGGACTACTCAGCTGCAGAGAGCTGATTAAAGTTTCCATATTATTTTCATCTCAGAGGGTGTCAGACAGCTCTTCATTAGATGCTTTGTTCCAGCAATTCCTCACTCTCGCAGGCTGAGAGAGTGGGTTCACCTCATGCAGCTTCAGGAATCCAACGCACAGGAGTCCACAGCTCAGCAAGACTCCTAGTCTCCCATAGTTGCTGGAGGACAACAGTCATTACCAGAGGGAAACCCAGGTATCTTAGATGCCTGTCTTAAGATGAGATGGCTCCAAAGCGTTTTGTCCTTATAGTTGACACTATGCCCTGTGTTGTGGCAGAACTGCCCTACCCCAGGGAAGGGAAGAAAGTGCTTCCCTTCTTTGAGGGAAGAAAGTGCTGGGGAGTACCAGAGCTCTGAGCATAAAGGCAGAAAGACCCAAATAATCCATCCTGCCTTCAGTACCACTGCACATCAGTCCCTTTCACCCATGACCTCTACATAATAAGCCTAATATTATAGACTAAACCTGCAATCCTAGAGAGACATTGTCCTTTAAAATCTGGAAAAGGACATAGAAATTCTAAGGGTTCCTCCTTACCCCAAACCTGCTGATCAAAATTTTCTTCCTCTAGATGTGGCCACAATTCACCCCCTCGTCAGCATTCATCCCAATTAACCAAATATACTGCACTCCTCAAGCCTGGAGTTCTGGTTTGGCAAACTCAAGTCATCTGCAGCTTTCCAGGAATTCTTCCTGGTCTTTCCCCTCCCTTCTTCAAGCACATACACCAGGCAGCGTGTCCCCCTTTAAAGGGACATAGTCACATTCCTGCTTCTACCTGCTCTTGAAGCAGACAGGGTTCCCTTCTGTCCCACAGGTCCATCACGAGCTCGCTTTCACATGATGACACACGAAGATCCCATGAACTCTCTCCCTGACACTGTACTCCCCAGATGGGCTCACACACACTTGAGACACAACCTGAATTCTTTGTTCCAAACCACACATAAACTGCCATAAATAAGTGAAGGGATTTTTTTCACACTGTGCTATTTAATCAGATACCAGCCTACAAGGACTGATTACATCCTTACTATTGAAGAATGTGAGGGGATATTGCCAGACTCTGCCTTGTTGCAGGATCCCCTGGTGCACAATTCCCATGGGCTATGCTGCAGTGATGAGTTGCTCCTCAGATGTTTGTTGAATCAGGGCTGGCATTAGGCACCATCCATTCCTGTGGTCACAGGAGGCCCATAATACTCAAGGTAGAGTTGCTTTGGCCACCCATATTGAAATTTAAATAACAAGCCCCAATTTCATCCTCCTTCTGGAACAATTCAAAAGCGACACAGCATGATGAACGAACAAGAGAACAGATGGGTTTTGTTGTCTGCATGCTACCAAGGCAAACTTTTCACAGAAACTAGGAAAAAAAACCCAAAAACCCAGAACACCCTGACTATGTGATTCATAAATTCTAAAAGCCAAGAGAAACCAGCAAAATTATTTTGTCTGTCCGCCTGCCTAATGAAGACCACAGAATTTCATACAGTGATTTCTGCCTGAAGCCCAGCAATTTGTGGTTCAGAGTATCTCAACCAGCCCACTGTCCAGCTTTGATGTGAAGATGTCCAATGAGGCACTAACCACTTCCCATGCTGTCAAAAACTGGCTCTTCTACCAGTTGCCTGCATCTCTTCTTCACTGCATAACTTTCTGTAGCATTCCCAGGGACATAACATTTTTTAAACATTTTTTCCCTCTCTATCAAAACTCTCAAATCATCAAAAAGAGGGAAACAGAGATTCTGAGGCAAAAAAATATGAAGTAAGTACAGAGAAAAAGAGGAATAACGGAATATCTCTATGTACCTGTTGTGATTAAATGGATGAAATCTACCTTATAATGCAACTCAAGGTCCACCCATTTTCCCACTCCAAGTAACACAGTGAAAAAATTATTTTGGTACAAAACAAAACAAATTCCAAATGTACATCTGTGTGACTTGTAAGGAAAGCATATTTGTTTGGTTACAGAAGTAGTTTTTCCTGCCACTTACAAAGCTTGTTACAGTTACACAGCAATAAATATTTCAACAGCAGAGACCTTGAGTGGACATAACAAACTCCACTCCAAAAGTAACCCCTGAAAGACCAGCCTAGGAAAAAGACAGCTCACTGTTGAACACCCCTTTTGACTTTTTGTTTCCAAATTTCTGTGGTTGGTAGCACGGATGGGGAAGATGGGGAAAGAATTTTTTTTTCCTTTTAAAAGGAAATAAACCCAAAATGGCAGCAGTCCAGAAGGCTACATGACCAGACTCCTCCAAGATGAAAACTATTTATGTTGAGCACTGAATTAACACAAGTACTTTTTCCTTGTATCTTGTAAGTGCAGCATTTGATGACAACCCTGGTGATTAAGATCCTCCACCCACAGACCCACAACAGCCCAGGCAATAGCCTTGAGACTTCCCTGTACCATCAGCCTGTGTTAGAGGATGGGAAGGGACTTCAGGCACCATCTCCTAACCCACCCCAGTTCCTGTTCACCACAAAGTTCACTATATTCACATTTAATAAAATCAGGCCAGAAGGTTCTTTCCAAAAGTGTCTCTTTTATTGCCACTTTCAAAGAGATGCTTTTCTCACCCTCTGTCTGCCTTTGTGCTATGGCCAAACTCAGGCTGAAAACAAATTCTCAGGATGGACACCTACAGTCCCATGGTCCAGACTCTGCTGGGATGAGCCTGGCTCCATTTTCTGCTCCCCCCACAGAGGAATTATTGTCACCTGCAGTGCAGGTAAAGGTGCAGCTCCAGCTGGTGAAGGTGCTGAGCTGGCTGTGGTCAGCGTGTGCTGCCCCTAAAGGCACTGGGTGTTTGTGTAGGGTGTCTCAGGGGGCTGTGGCCCACATTTAATTGCACGTTGTTACAGCCATGCTTTTTGTGAGGTGACAGTAGTAACACCTCTGGCCACAGCTTTCCCAGCTGTCCATGAGCTCTTGCCACCTACCCCAGACACAGGACTATGGCAACAGGAGCAATGCCGATGTGGGGAAGACCAGGACACGTAGGCTTATGAATTAGACACTCATCTAACAGGGCAGGTCTACACAAAGCATCTAGTGTTTTATTGCATGTGAAACTTCAGACTGTTTTAAGGCAGAGCTAAGGTGCTCCTCTTTAAGATTTCAGGCACCACAATTTTATGCATTGAAACTCTTATATCAATTAAAATCCTGTGTTGAAGTGTATGGGTGCAAACCAAACTGGTACAACCTGTGTGAAACAAAAGTGCACCTGAAGCAGGAACAGCTGGGCCTCACTTCTGTACACACAGGCCTGCAGAAATCATCACGTAAAGATGCTGTACAGCCACATAACTGCACTGACACTGAAGGAATTTATACTTAGCAGTAGTTCAGCTGAAAAGGTAACACTTCTGAAAAAGCCAAAAGCACTGTTTTTTGAGGTCCTGGGTAACCAACAGTTAAAGCTCTGCTTTCAAATCATCCATTCTGAAGTGGTCATAGCAGGTAAAAGTAGCAAACCTCACAGTGCAGCAGCGCAGAAGATGGAGTGAAACCCCACAGCCAGTTTAAGTATAAGCCTCACAGTTTCCATTACTGCTACTGTAATGGTTTTGCAACTATCATTTATTTTTCACCATTTCAGCTGCTAGTTTGTGGCAAATATTTGGGGGAAAAAAAAAAAAGAAAAAAAAAGAGAAAGAACCCAAAACCCCAGAGACTGCCCATCCTTGACAGGAACAGTCCTGGCATGCCTGGAATGTGTAAAACCACAAAAGAGCCATTTCTGTTCATATTACTCCTTATGAAATCCCGTTTTAAAGAAGACTCAGCACTGGAGGCTTTAGGCACTCAGCAGAGCCCCTTTGGGATTGCCTTTTACTTTGAAATGTGACTTATCAGCCGAAGCTCAGGCAGGTTTGGGTATCTGACTGTTGTGCCCTTTACTTTGAACTCTGGGACCGTTACGTGCACAGCCGCCAAACTGGTCAAGCCATTTTTCTCCCCCCTTTTGTCCCGAGGTTCAGGATAGATAAAAGCTGCACCAGGCTAGCTGCCTCACCAACACCAATTTGACTGTTAATTTTACATTTAAGGGGAAAAAGCAAATAATAAAACCCAATACCACCCACAATGATTGTCACTGTTACCCACACAAAAGCTAGAGCAACCACAGCACGATTCAACAAGACCTGGGCTGCACTGGGTATCTCTGGACACGCATGAGAATGTTCTTTGGCAATGCAGCTCTCTGACATGTCCTTTTCTATTTCTGAGTCTTTTTTCCACCCTCACAACCTGCTGTAACATCAGTGCAATGCTGCAGCTGGCAGCAGGATGGTAGCCTGGTGAGAGCAAGGCTTTGATCAGCCCCATCCACTTATAGGGGCACCTACAGGGCACAGGCTGAGCAGATGCCCAGGGAAGTTGTGGATGCCCCATCCCTGCAAGTGTTCAAGGCCAGGTTAGAACGGGCCCTGAGCAGCCTGGTCTAAAAGAAGGTGTCCTTGCCCATGGCAAGGGGGTTCAACTAGATGATCTTTAAGGTCCCTTCCCACCCAAACCAGTCTGTGATTCTGTGTGAGTTTGCTTTGCTGGAGCAATGAGGTGATCAATTCATGTTACTGTGTTAGTGCAGTGCTGCCCACACCCTCTCTTGAGGTGCCTCAGGTCAAATCCTGGTCTTGTTTAAGTTACTAGGTAAACTTTGCTGGCTTTTTTTTTTTTTT
>VZRN01002382.1:1441749-1529183 GCA_013397935.1 Dasyornis broadbenti
TTTTTTGCTTTTTATTTCTCCTTTTTTTTCTTTCCTGAGGTTTCTGGGATCACCTTTCCAAGTAGATCATCACTACAGGCACATGGCAATCTGTAGTGTGAGGCTTACGTCTAGCTTGAACTTCAGAAAGCACCAGATCAATGCAAGATCAAGCTGAAACACAGGGACTGTTAACCCCAATTTCCAGCACTTAACTGCCTTTTGTTTGTGCAGGCTGACATGGAGCCCTGCAAAATGCAAGCACTGTAGTTCGTAAGCAAGAAGTCTGGCAGGACAAACATTAAAGACTGTAAGAAAGAGCAGGCAAAGAAGTATCTTGTACAGAACTGAAAAAAGAAAAGATAAATGATAAGCAGGAATTACCCAGTGGGCTGAGTTTATTGGTGTGATTGCTTTCAGGACTTTTTTTCTTGTTGTACCACCTTGATTTGCATACAAAGCATCTCTAACTGGAAATATCATCTGTCCTGGAAAAAAAACAAACCAAGAAGGACAAGGATTTTTGCTGCCAAGCGTCAAATGTCTTTAGGCACCATATGACATGCCAGAAAGCCCCTCTCCTCACAAAAGCAACTTGCAGTGGCACATTGCAGCTCTTCTTCACTCCTTGCTCTGTGTTCCATCCCAGGGGCAGCAGCACATAATGCAGCTCCTCAGGAGAGCTTCCATAGTTAGAAAATCTGAAAATGAAAGAAAAAACAAGCAGGTGAGTTGATTTGCATTCCAGATTCACAATTAACACAGCACTAAATTAGCTTGTAGGAAGGGGAAGAGTAAAAAGGAAAACCGCCAACTTGAAAATGCAAATCTTCACCCTACTACAATCACAAGCCACAGCCAGGATTCCT
The DNA here is from genome assembly GCA_013397935.1 of Dasyornis broadbenti. Taxonomy (NCBI): domain Eukaryota; kingdom Metazoa; phylum Chordata; class Aves; order Passeriformes; family Dasyornithidae; genus Dasyornis; species Dasyornis broadbenti. The sequence goes on from VZRN01002382.1 coordinate 1,442,598, forward strand.
ACCGGCTAGGAAGGCACTAGTAAGAACACATTTTTCACTACTTTTTCAATGCGTCACTTCACAAACTTGATAGTGGCTTGTGATATGTGGTTTCATTCCTACTCCATATATAGCCAGTTTCATTTCCTGGAAAGAACATGAATGGAAAAGCAGAAAACCTTTAAAACGATTGTACAGGTCTTTCTGTCTTTTCTTTCTCCTTTTTGTCTTTTATTGCTACCTTCCTACACTAAAAAACAGGCATTTGTTAAATTAGTACAGCATAAAAAATGGATCTTTTCCCAAGGCTCTTGGATCTTAAAAAATATAAGTTGCTGCTTTGAAACTCACACACCAACTTGGCAGCACACCATGGAATCGCAGCATTTTGCTTCAGTATGGTATACATACATGGATACATACTATTCCTCTGTACATAGCGTGCAGGGGTTGTGGTTCAGGCCTGGCAGCATGCACAGTGAGCTGTGTTCCACAGCCCTGTGCACTGGTATTGCAGGACCTCAGCTATCCGTGGCCATCAACAGTCGCAGCCCCGCAGGAAGCACAGCAGCGAGTAAAATCTTGCTTTCCAGATGAGTAAGTGAGACAGTGGTAGTTATAACACTACACATCTTTGCTTTTTTCTGCAGAACTCAGGTCATTGCCTCATGTGTCTGGGCTCTGTCCCTCTCCCTGTGGGAGCCCACATCATTAGCAGGGAGAAGGGGTCTTTGCCATCCCAGTGCTCCTCCATGCTCCTCTCCCCTGGTGATTGCTGAAGAACACTCAGGCTTTCCAAGCACAGTTACAGGGGTCCTGTTTAAGCGGTTGTGTACGCACAGTGCCATGTCCCAGCAGCTCTGCCACTCCTCGAGGGCTGGGAGGGACCACAGACCATCTGGACCTTAGAACTGAAACTGCAGCAAAGACCAACAGCATACTGGGCTGCAGGAGCACAGCCAGGAGACCTCAGCACTCATTAGACCCCATCTAGACACCGCATCTAGTTTTGGTACAAGAAACATGTACAAGAAACACACCGACAAATTAGAGCAAGTGCAGTGGAGGAGCACTAGGATGGACAGGGATTGGTGGATTTGCCTGAAGAGGCTATGAGAGACGGCTCGTTCAGGCACAGCACGAGATGGCTTTGAGGGATCCAGCAGCAGCCCCAGCACCTGCAGGAAGGTGACTGGGAACACAGAGCTGGGTTCATCTAAAGCAGGACTTGACCGAATAAAGTCATGAGCAACCTCGTCTGATCTCACAGCTGACCCACCGAAGATCCCTTCAGCCTATATTATCCTACAGATCATCTTCTAACTGCCACCAGTGCAAAGTTTTTAGAAGAAAGGGTAGGAATCACCCCCAAGTGAAAGAGTAGGAGAAACAATCACATCCCAAGAACATGAAGGCCCAGAAGGCACCCCTGGGCACTGTGCCTTATGTTCCTCTCAGGACACGACAAACCCCACTACTGCATGCAGTCCCACAGTGTCCCACGTGCAACTGTTCATAACCAGTCTGGGCACCAGTAGCCAAGGAACTTTTGTCCGTTGTCCATGTACAGGCCAACCACAAAAAGGCTTTCCACACTGCCCAAGGCTGTAGCCTCTATTCCACAGGATGGAGATGCCTCAAGAAGCCTTCCCTCTGCCCCACAAACTGCAAAGCTCTGGTGCAGGGTAATCCAGCTACACTGTCCACCTGGCTGTACCCTGCTCTCCATCCCTTGTGTCATAAGGAGTGTTGGAGCAGTGTTCTGCGTTCAGTCAGAACAGGCCTATGTTGCTAAGAGACAGGAAATGTTCACAACTGAGAAGATGAAAAGGGACCTTAAAGATAGCACTACCGAGCTCCAGCTTCTCAGAAGGACCCATACAAACTACAAGGAGACTGTCTCATGTGCTGGGTGAGCAGAAGGTGGAAAAGCAGAGGTTCATCTTCTCACCCCAGGCCACCAGGAAACTCAGTGACAGAGCCATAAATCAACCTCCTCCCCACTATCCCTGAGTCTTGATTCTCCCTGTCCTCTTCATGACTCTGACTGCCAGCCAAGCCATGCTAGGAAGTAAAGTTGCCCTCCTCATGTGGTACATAACCACACCTCTTTTTGGAGACCATTGCCTAAGGGATGTCAGCTCCCCACCAGAAGTCAGTCTGGACCAAATATCATCTTTCAAAAATACAAACTTGCATCTGCATTAAGAAACCTGCCCAGCTTTGATAATATGGTCACCAATATGTTTTGAGATGTGGTCTTGTCTCACAGGGCCTTAGAGGCTCTAAGGGTTTATCCACATGAGGGGTTTTTTGTACTTGGAAGTGAGACTAGCAAGCATTTTTACACCTACCTATTCAAAGAGTTTTACTTTCAGTACAGAAGAGGGTATCAGACCGCTCAGTTTCAGCTTCTGCTGAAATGCCTGTGTGACCCAGGACAGCTCATTTCAAGCTGTTCTGAGTGCTCATAGTGACTTGCACTAAACTAAATTTCTGTAACTGCACCCATATCAGTGTCTCCATAAATCAGCATGAGAAACCACAGCTTCAGTCAAAATTAGTATCTTCGTACAGAAATAAAGATTAAAAAACCCCATCTTCACCTCCTTGTTGACAGGTAAGCTCTTGAAGCCAGATATACCTTCAGGAACAGCCTCCCTCTCCTCTTTCCACCCTCCCATTCCTCCATCCTTTGAGCTAGGCCTCAGGGCAATACTTTGCAACCTTGTTTGCCAGAGGAGAAGGATGCTTTCTGTCTGGGAAGCTGGGAAGACTGTGCTGGAGCACAGCAGACCCCGAGCATGCAATTACCCAGGCAGCAGCAACAATATGTTAATTCACTGGATCACTCTGAAATGAAGCACAGTGCAAGTCCCTGGAAAAAGTGAAAAGGACCCTGTTAAGGAAACTGTGTGAAGGCCTTGTGTACCGCAGCCCCTTGGAGTCCAGACAAGGACGGACTTTGCAGAGACATCATTTTTAGACCTGAACTGGCAGCCAGCATGCCTGCTCTTCCCACCACAGCGCATTCAACAGGAGTAAGGGGAACCATGCTCAATGCTGACAGGGGACATTGGGCAACATCCTTATTTTTAAGAGCTGCAGACACATGGATTAGCCCCTGCAGAGCACTCACCCTGGGCAGATCAGAGTCATAATGCCATGCGCCCTCTGTCAGTGCCCAAAGATTCCTCATACCTTCAGGACAGCAGTCTCCTCCTTGGTGCTCACAGCCGCCAACTTCACATCCCAAGCTCAGCTCCTCTATTCAGTTGCCCAGAGCTCCTCAAGTGACTCCTGTCCTCCAATAACAAACAACAAAGCCAACACAGCAAGGAGAGGAGAAGCAGACTGAAATGGACCTTTGGTGAATTTGCTGTGAGAAGCCACTGCCCTAAGAAGGTCTGCACTGACTGACTACCTCCTGGTGCATCATCCTTCTACTGACTAATTCCTCTAACACCCAGCTAGAAACTATAGCCTTGGGATGGCATCATGATGAAAGCAGTCTTGCACTCCTAAATCAGAAGGGGTGCCTTGCTGCAGGCAGGAAAACTGGCCTCCCTCCTAGGGAAAAGGGAGGCCCACCTGCACACTATGAATGCAGCTTCCAGATACCACAAACCTCCTTGAGGTGCAAGCAATGACTTCATCAAAGGCAAGGGCAGCTTTAAACCTGCATAGCCTCTTGTAGAGAACTTTCTGTTGTAATCCATATAGAGATTAAACTCACCAAGTGGAAGAGTTGCACAACAGGGCTCTTTCTGCATAAGGCTGTTGACCACTGAGCTGATACATTGAGGTCAAAGGCTCATCTGTGTCGATATGCTTCTTCAGGAATGCAAGTGTGGCTTTCATGCATAAATACAGCTGTTACCCTGAGGAGCAGAAGGTGACCAGTTTAAGGCCAAGAAGTTTAAATTTAGCCCTTAGGTTGCACCAAAACTCCTGGGTTCCAGCAGAAACAGGATCAACAGCAGCAAGCATCTAGAGAAAGTGCTTACCAGCTTCTGCTATGCTCTGGCTTTTTTGGACAGTTTTTCAAGTGTAAGACTAAGAGAAATCTTGTTTAAAAATGCATCTGTTTTGCACCAATTGAGTTTTTCTCTCCAAGGAAATGAGGAAAGTAAAACACAAAACTAAGCTGCAAAGACAACAGTGCCTAGCCATGAGCCCTGGCCTTTGAGAACTCCTGGTAGCTGTCCCTAAATGGGAGCACTTCACTGCCACATGACGTGTCCCAGACGAGATGCGTTTCCTGAAAAGCACTGACAACACGCGGTTAAAAGCTTGGTTAAGACAAGCAGCGGAACAAGTCTGCTTTCTGGTTTTTGAGCTGAATATTCAACACTTTCCATGTTTGCTCTCTCACAGGTTATCTGGGCTGCACAATCAGCAAAACTGCAAAAACACTCACTGAAGCTCAGCTACCAGGCAGTCTGTAATGGAGTTGTTCTGGAGGAAAACAGAAGTGTTATTGTGCTCGCGGCTGTCCCAACACAATTAGTCATATGTGATAGAGCGATAGATACACGTCCTCACAGGGCTCTTACTGCCTTGTCAACAGATGAAGTCAAAATGAAAACATCCTAACTATCAACAACCAACCTGAAAGCTGAATCATGAATCCTGAAAGCAGCCTCAATGCTACAAAGAGATTTCTTCTCTGAAGAAGACAGCTGGATTCCTTCCATCTGTCCTCTTTTTCTTCTTCCCATATAATTTCTTGATGCTGCCCAAGGAAATAACATTTTTTTCTTTCATCTTTCCACTCAAGCAATCCTTCTCTCCTCCAGCTGAGGGATGTTGTAGGGCCAGGAGAAGCAATCACACTTGAGGAAAGAAGAGGAAAAGGCCAGAGGTTGGGTAGTGGGAAACAGTATAACAGCTGTCTTCTCTGCATGACCTCAGACAACTTCCCCAATGCTGCTTCATCTCATTTCCCCACTGAAATAGTAAGTTCCCCACCACACTGAGTGCCTACCTAGCCTGGTGTTACCAATCTGGGGTTAATACTGACAATAATCAGAGGAGGCTGATGGTGTGTCTAAGCTTCCCTTACATGTGAGCATCTTATTCGGTCACACAGCAATATTCAGTACAATGCAGACCATGGTTTCATGCAGCACTTCTATACTTGTGCACTTCATAAACATCTCTGTTGGTGTCTTCTAGCTCCAAAGGTCTTGGCAAACATGCCCTATCACAAGAGCACCACTTCTAGGCTGGAAGTTCAGGAAATACACTTTCTCTCTTCACCACTTGGCAGACGCAATGTGACAGGACATATTTTTGCATCTACACTAATGAGCGGTGGAGAAGACTGTCAAACAAATGGGTGGAGTTCAGCACATGGCTGGTACCAGGGGCAGAACATCAGGAGGCCACTCAGTTGCTGGGACTTCTCAAGCTGGAATGTTACCTGTCCAGGAGAGCACCACACTGATCTCAAAGGGATCCTGTTGTCACTGCAGGGAGGACCTGGGATGCATGCATGCATCACATGGTGGCAGACCTGGGAGCAGACACCCAGCAGTTCCTCTTGATAACCATTATGGAATTCATTTGGAAATAAATTCCTTTCTCGGAAGCCTCGTCCCTGGCACTGAGAAATCTTTTGAGATGCAGTTTGCACTGCTAGGGCTTGCAGCAAGGTACAAGGGGAAGCAAGCTCTACTCCATGCTGAGGGTGGCCAGCAAGACAAGAAGCTGCTCAGTGGCTCCACATCCATGTCAGAGCTCATAAAGGAAAACAAATCTTCCAGCTTCGGGTGATTCCCAGGCCAAGTCTCAACCAAACCCACACATCTGTGCTCACACCAACGAGCAGACACACATCAAGAATGAAGAGCAATTGCTGTAGGTTGCCATGGCAGTGTGCATGGGTGATTTTATCACCCTTATCAGCTGCAACAGCATTTAGGTCCATTATCAGAGAACACTGGTATTTTTTTTAGGGTGCAATAGGTGGGAGAGGCAGAAAACCAGTGTCAGCCAGAAGACAGAAGTCAGCACACAAAGCAGGAGCCCTTGCTTTGAGCAAGCTGCCTCCCAAGGGCACACGGACCTTCACCCAGCCCCAGGCTCGTGCTGGAGATGATGGGTGATGCTGGGCTGCCCAGTAGCCCCCAGCCCAGCGAGCTCTCCCTGCACAGAGGGACACGCAGCCCTCCAGGGAGCACGGCAACAACAAGCGGAGGGCACTCGCCTGTGCTCTCCATGGAGCCGAGGGAAGTAGGTCAATCCTTCTGCTTTGCTGAGCCTTTTGGCAGGTCAGCGCCGCGCTGCCGTCACCACTCGCAGCTCGTCACTTGTGCCGCGTGACAGCCACATCGTTCAGAAGTTAACGAATTCAATACATCTAATTAAAACAACCTTGGCATCCATTCAAAACCTATCTCACAGCTTTTTTTTTTTCTGCCTTTTTTATTCCCTGCTGTTGGTGGTAAAGAGATCCAGCGAGGAGAGATGCAAGAGGAGGTTGCTAAGGGGCGAGCCAGTTTTTATCTCTTTCTCTATCACAGTTTTTCATCTTGTCTTTGTCTCAGTTTTTATTTCCCTGCTACTCTCCTGTCACAGAATCACAGAATCATTAAGGTTGAAAAAGACCTCCAAGACCATCAACTTGCCGCAGAGATGCTTTGTTTTCCTCAAGGGAATGGAACAAATCCACATGGCATCACTCCTTAAGCCTCTTTCCTCCTCCCCTGCCCCAGACAAAAATGACCTTTTCCATCTCCTTGTAGGCTTTGCAAACAGAGTCCAACACACTATGGCGATCCTTTGGCTCTGCTGCTGAACATGGATTTGGCAAGCAAGCCAAGCTGGCATAGCTGGCAAAGGGAGGACACATCAAAGTGTGACCCACAGCCCCTCGGCTGGACACACTGCAAGGTGGAAGCACATCTTCCACCACTAGACAGCAAAGCCAGAAAGCAGAAGAGAGACCACTGGAAACGGCTCATGCCAGCCAGGGTCTCCTCCAGCTGCCCTCCTGTGCAGTTCTAGACTTACACCATATGCCAGCACTGCTTGATGAATGTGGTCATGAACATGCGATCACACTGGAGAAGCCATCCAAGACAGGCTAGTGGATGGCCACAGAGCTCTAGAAAAAGACTGCAGAATGAGGAGCAGCCATTTGCACGGCATCCCTGGTGACATCAGGACACACTGGTGAGCTGTCCACACCTGCCCTCTTCCACAGACTGACATGGGATCATCCCATCCAACCTCTCACGCCTCTTCACTACAGCAGATCCCTCCTCTTCCACCAAAGCTTCTACTTCTGCCATGTCCTCCCTGCCCTGCAACCAGCACCTGGAAGTCAGGATGGTGACACAACCTGCTGCCTCCTGTGCCGTGACTCACAGATGCCAACAGAACTGCCATTCCCGGTTGCAAGAGTTTAGTTAAAGGCACTTGGATCATCCCAGAAGAACATGCTTCTGGCTTGGATCCTTGGAGAAAGTTTTGCCGTATTCTTCATATTTTCTATATAGCCTTGCTGGGCTGGGGAACCAGGACTAGGGAACATGCCAGGTGCCATCAAAACCAGGCTATGCTGTTTTATTTAATGAAGCAGTTTCCTCCTTATATTGATACGAAAGATCTCTCTGTCAAAGACAGAAGTGGTTTATATCTGCATAATGGCACTATGCAAAGAAATTCATCTGCTGTCTGTTCCCTGCTATCATGTCAAAGCCATACTTGGCCTGCCTGGTCAAAATGCAGCTGTTTACCTTTCATGTCTGCACTTTTTCCTCTCCTTTAATTCACTCTCCTTCAAAATAGCTCCTAAAATACTCAAAACAATTCTGGGCAGCTCTTCCCCCAGACTCCTGAAATGACACCATACTGTGGTGTTGCTTTGCTAGCCAGCAGAAGTCAATGCATGGGGAAAGTTCTGGCTTCCAGTGCTGCAGCTGCCGCAGTTGGGTGCTGTTCTCCTGGCAGGACAGGACATTTCATGCAAAACCTACTGCTCATCCCTTCCTCAGGACTATGAAAATACTCTTAAAAGCATTTTGAACTCCTCTGGTATGATAGGCACCAGAAGAGTACAAAATATCCCACTCCCCCATGGCAGAGGATGTTACACGAGTCTCTTAGTGAGCACAGGAAGTAATTTCTCTGCAAGAAAGCTGCCTCTCCTCACACAGGGAAGACGATGTGTGATGCTTTGCAAGGCTCAGGATCAAGAGTCCCCTCTGACCCCTTCCTTGCCTTTGCATGTTGGCCATGCATGCCCCAGGCTGCACACCAGCAGAGGAGCACTCCTGGGCTGGAGGAAGTAATGGGAGTAGAGAACACCAACTCAGGGCAATTACCTTGGCTGCTGTGAAATAGCACATCTTCCCCAAAACTGCTGTCTGTGAGAGTCTCTCCCATGTGCTGACTACCGGCTCTGTGACAAACACATTTACATTTCTATCTACAGTTCCTTCAAACAGATCAGATTTGAGCAGGGCACTTATGTGACCCGTGTATGACAAAAGCCTTCCCAGCCATGCCAATGGTGCTGGTTACTGTGTGAATGCAGAGGAAGGTGCAGCCTTGGAAGAGACACAGGTGACCCCAAGCAAAGCCAGAAAGAGCAAAAGAAAGAGTTTCAAGCAGTGGTTTGTCATGCTGCCAAATGAAGCAGCAACTCTTCTTTGCAGAGCAAAAATTAGTGAGAGATTCTGGTGGGTTTTTAGAGGGGGTATGATGGGGGCTGCTCTTTCAAACACAGAAAAAAATAGGGTAATCATTTAGTACAGAGAAAACACCATGGTCTGTGGGGTTCTGGTCTCTTTGCAGTGGGTTTTGCAACTGGCTTTCTTGAAAGGATGAAGAGATCTAAGAAAGTCCCATCTCTGTGCTGCACATTATTGCTCCAATCAGGAACAAAACAGTTTACAATGATGTGGTTTTTGGACTGCTGAAACACATCAGGTTCTAACCTCTACAACACAGTCCTAGGAGCTGGTGGAGCACAGACAGGAGAGCAGTGATTTGCACTTCCAGGGTGAGAAAGAAAACGGAGGCTGCCTTTGACACTCATACACATACAGCATGTTAGTGAGTGCAAATAAAATGGTGTCCTCAGAGGAAGAGCCATCAGCTCAGCATGATCTTTGAACTCAATGTTTCATGTTTTCTCTTGAAGGAACTTCTGATGCAAGAAGTCCAAAAAGATAAACTAATTCTAATGCATTTGCTTTTTGACAACATTTAGGTACATGAGGGGCCGAACAGTAGGACAGGTGAACAACCCATGTGCCCTTGAAATAAACAGCATCAGCTATAGACCTTCACCATCCCTTCAGCAGCAATTTCTCTTTCTTGCATCTTCCTTCTCTCCCAGCCCTAAATGGTAGATACAAGGAAAATTATTGGCAGAGAGAAAGGAGAAAAAAACCAGAGGACCAGTGTTCCCAGTGTTCCCAAATCCTGTGCGCTCTTTCGTGTCTTCCAGGTAACACGAAGCAACTAACATCAGCCTGCCTCACAGCTGGCCTGGGTCTTACTACAGCTGCTTCCAACCCCAACTCAGCCAGGATCAGACTGCATGGACTCCCTATCCTCCCCCCCTTCCTAAAAAGGATACTGATCATCCCCCTGAGCCCAGCCTAACCAACATCTACAAAGCACTGAGACAAGTGAGGGGCACAGGGCAGTGTGAGTGATTCAGCCAGCCCAAGGCAGGAGGCTGAGACATTTCACACCACTGCTGCCAATGCCTCCACTGCCTGCAGGAACACTGCAGGGCCACGACAGGAAATTGGGTCTTAATCACCATCTCACTTTTCATTCCCCACTTCAGTTCTGCAATTTTAGCAGCTGCTGTGAGCTGGCTCCGCACTTTCAGATGAGCAGCCGTTGGGGCACAGGGTTTAGCTTGAGTGTTTTCAGCCTGGAACTCCAAATGCAAAGAGAAAAATGAAGCTGGGGGAGGCTCAGGGCAGCGACCTGGCAGCAGTCAAGGCTTTAAGACACAACCAAACAAGCACCAGTCTCTTGCACAGGCTGACACTGCTGGGACAGGCAGCCAGGCTGGCGAGGGCATATGGGCAGGACAGTGGCACTGTGCAGACCTACTGACTGGGCTTGCTGCCCACTTGGGACAGCTGTGTGACATGGTCCAGTGCAGATGTGTCTCCAGGTGCTTCCCCTCCTCCTTGTTCATAGTACATCTACAGATCTGTTGCAATAGCACGGCCGGCTGTAGCAGCTCTCTGCTCAAGCTTTCAGCAGCCAGGGAGAAACCCCCTTGCAGGGGGAAATCTGCTGCCCCCATAACCAGAGCAGATGGCAGAGCCAGCCACGTACACCTGCACCAGGAATCGTCTAAAAGGGAGAGGATGCTGGGACCTGGAAGGAGACATGGCCAGAGCTCACTGGCACAACCATCCCTGTGCACCAGCACAAGAATGCTCACCAAGTGCCCATCAGCCCATGCTCCTCATGCTCACATGGCCTGTGGGCCTCCAGAAGGCAAGTGTTAAAACTATGAAATCCTTGAGCCAAGACAGAAAACAACGTTTGCCACAAAACTAATCAAATCTTTGGGAGAAAGGACAATATTTACTGTCCCCATACTGCTTTAAACAACAGCATTCCTGAAAAGATCCCACACTGTTCTTGTGCCACGCCCTGAAGTCCTACCTTTGTCTCCCCATCACATCCATGGGTCACAGCTGCTGTGGACACAGACTGAGGGTGACTCAGCCACTGCCAAATTGCAAAAAACGCATGGGAGTTTTCCCTTCTCCAAGCTGGCCTTGATCTGACCACTGTCTTCTTCAGAGATGGATGGAAAGTACATCTTGCTGCATGAAGGGCTCACTAAACCTGCTTTAACACCCCCTGTCCCCCCCGACAGCCCACCACAGCATTGCTACAGCAGGTGTAGGATTCGTCTCATCCACCCTAGAGCAATCTGAAGTATCATATCTAGTTCAGGTGAGCTGGCTGGGGCATGCCACATCTCATCAAAGAAAGGCGTTTGCAGCATTGGCAGCTGCATCCGAACAAGTTGGCACGAGGTGTTTTTGCAGTCAGTGAAGAATCTGCCACACAGCCAAGGAAGATGAAGGTGTAATTTGTCTCATTCATCAGATCAAACACACCTTAAACCCTGTGGACAATGTTGACTAGATCTCCCCTGACTGCAGCAAGAACCAAAAGCTGCACTGCTGACCTACATGGAGGGGGGTGCCATGAGATGACTCCCACCTTGCCAACCAGTCAAAGATAAAAAAGCAGACACCTCCAGAGGGCAAAACTGCTCTCAAAGCCTAACTTCAGCACCTGACATGTCACTGCCTCCTCCTCAGTGCACTTCCACCCTCTAATCTTCCACCCCTCCAGTAAGGGGAGGCACAATAGATACGCCACATTTCAGCTTCCCACCTTGTTCTCCCAGTTCTCCCAGTAAGAAGAGACGGTTTTGTGCTCATACAGAGCAAGGGATAAGGTGCAGATGCACACGTAGCCCATCCTTAGCCCTGCCTCTGTGGGTATCAGCTTTTGGCAACTGGGCAGGTTGGGAACTAGGAGCAGCAATATCTTAACCAGCTCCACAGGGATTCATTTCACATGAGGATGGTTATCAGAGCGTGCAGATGAGTAGTACCTTCAGCACAGCTGTATTAACACATCTCAGTAAAACTCCCTGAGACTCCAAGACAGAAAATGCCACATGGGCAGCTAATTTCCACCTAATAGCACATTATCCTCTGGCAGAAGTTATAGACTGCAAGTGCTTCATGAGCCATTTGCAGCAACATGTGTAGGCACTACTGAGGAACTCAGAAACTTAATTATCTCTTTTAAAATGACCTGTGTGATTTAAAAACCTATTTGGATTTCAGGTACCCTGGGATCTGTAATCCCTGATCTAGTTGCTCAGCTGGCACAATCTTGAAGTTACCATCCACGCCCCTCACATCGCTCTAAATTGTTCTACCTGCTCACCAAACCCACAAACATGCTCCAAAATCCACCATCTCAAACTGACAGAGAGAAGCAAAACCCTAGGAACCACCTCCTTATCCTTCTCCACCACCTGCCAAATGATGGCAAGAGTACAAATCCCCTCTAGAGGGGTTAGCAAACTTTCAGCACAAATGCACACCTAAGTATCTTTAGACATAAAATATATATATTTTTAGGGAAGTTATTATGCTTCTCGGAAACTTTCTGCAATACTATTACCAAGGCTCAGCAGCAGTTTTAGAGACTGGTGGCAGTTCACAGCTTGAACCAAAAGAAACATCACACACAAACCCTCTTACTAATAATGGCCTGCAGGGCTGGAAAGCCCCTGTGCATCTCTCAGCCCTGAGCTGCAGTGAGGTGACATGCCTGGGTGCTCAATTTGAATATGTATAGTTGAGACCACCCATGGGGAAGCACAGATCCTGCCTCTGAGCAGCCATCCTGACCCCAGTGATGCAAGGTGAGTGGGGCAGCGGCTAGTGTTCTCATTTCTCTACCCCAAAAATATTTCCACTGAGTGATGGTTAAGAGTATTCGTCAGAGTTTTGGGGTTTTTTTATGCATGGCAGTGTGGGAGGATATGCCCAAAGTGGAAGAACCACACTGGTAAAATTCCTGATGCCCCAACCCTTGCATTCACTGGCTGATGCTACACGACACCCAAAAGCCAAACTTCCATCCTTTCTACCAAGAGCAACACCAGATTATCACTCAGAAGAATTTAGTCCTGAGATAATTTCATAGCATGTAAGTATCTGATGCAGAGCCTAAAGGGAGGAGGCCTCAAAGGCACTTTCTACTCTATGAGGCAGGAACCTAACCGAGACTGTTAAAGCCATCATGCAGGGGTTTCTGCTGGAGCCAGATGCAATCTATTTTTTTTTATTTTACACATGAGCAGGACGCAGTTCTTTACTCTGAAGTGCTGTAACAGCCTGAATAACAGAAGCTCCAGTGAATATAGCAAAGCATCAAAATCACAGAACCACAGAATGGTCTGAGTTGTAAGGGACCTTCAAGGAGCATCCAGTCCAACCCCTCCTGCCATGGGCAGTGACATCTCTCACTAGACCAGGTTGCTTAGAGCCCTGTCCAACCTAACCTTGAACACTTCCAGGGATCTACATTTGCGGCATCTCCAATTTCTCTGGGTAACCTGCTCTAGTGTCACACCACCCTCACAGTAAATGTAGAGACCCAAATCATGCCATTGGGACACAGCACAGATCCTCAAGCCAGATTTTTCTTCCTGGGCTCTGGTTCATGTTTGCTGGGAAATCAGGTGCAGTACCTGACATGTCTCCACTGCCCCACTGGAAGGTCCTGCCCAGGCTGCTGCTGGTGAAGGGGACACACCGCTCAAGCCACAGCTACTCAGTCATGGTCCTGCACCTTCATGGAAACGAAACACCCTCGGCAGATTAAGCCATGGCATGAACCACAGATGATGCCCAAACGTGTGGTACAGATGGGGTCCCAGCCATCCCCAGTGACACCACCCACAAACAAGGATATCAGGCAGAACACACACACTGCCATCACTGGAATGGCCCTTGCTGCAATGCTCCCTTGCAAATTTTCTCCTTTTAACTCCAAATTTCCCTCATCGCTGTATGGCCCTTTGCACCCATCCAAGCTAAAGCCACCTCAGTCTCCTGCCATCCCACATGGGTTACTGCCTCTCCAGCAGCTCCTGCCATCCTGTACATACCCCCCCACCTTCACAGCTCTACTCCTTTTGCATCTCCCCCAAGGGCAAGTTCCTTTCTCTTGCTCATCACTTCTTAAATCTCATAATCTATTGCTCACACAGCCTTCAGGCCAGTGGTTTTGGAAGCAAAGGGAGGTTCAGACATACGCTCTCAGGTAGCGTGCAAATATGTCCCTGAATGTAGTAATTCCAGGGCCTCTCATGGAGCTGAGCATATTGGGTACAACCCTCACTTGCCATTGAGTCAACTTTTTTTTTTTTGCACTTTACTGCAGCCAGTATTTTGCCCTTAATGACTCAAAAGTAACATTCTTCAAAAGCAGTTGCCTTACCTGTTTCTACATCCTCTGGTCTGTTGCGTTGAAGAAGGGGTACAATGGCTCTGGAAAAAAAAACAAAACAAAAAACCCCAAAGAATCGAGGAAAGCCCCCAATGGCATCTATTAAAAAGAAAATATTGCATGTCCTGGACAACAGCTATAAAGCTGCAGCCTTTAAACACCAGCTTTCATTTCAAGGTGACATAAGCTGCCCCATACCCTGCACCCCACTGAGGGAAGCAACACCTCCCCTGCGAACCCTTTAGATGGACAAACCAAGGAGAAATGGTGCCAGAGACTCAAAGCACGTTCATGGAAAAGCATGGGTGAAATTAAGGTTCTTGGCTCTTGGCATCACACTACAGCTGTTATAAAACAGGATATCCATCTCAGTAGCACAGCTATCAATACTCTAGCATGAGTCATCTGCAATACTTATCTAATGGTGAGTAAGCTGCTCCTGTCGGTCATACTTTCCACAAAAATCTGTGAAGAAAGTAAGAAGAAAGAAAAAGCCTATCAGAATATGTTATCAAAGAAATAAAATGTAGGGGATGGTATCTGGTCAACAAGACAGCACCCAAAACTGCAGAGGGAAAGGTGGTTTGGGGTGATTGGATGAAACATGCACACCAGGAGCTGCAAGACAAATATTAGCATCTGTATGGACTATGAGTGAAGCCACTAAATCAACCATAATACGACCCTTCCTGCTGCTGGATGCTTCAGCCAACACCCATGGCAGAAGCTGTACATGACACAGCTTTTGGGACTGGGACTCAAATGTGCACATGTGTCAGTTTGGGGGTTTGTGCTCATCAATTCCTTGCTTGGCAGTGAGTGTTTGTCCAAGTGAGGACACAGTGCCCAGAAAGAGTTGCTTGGGGTCAGTGTCTGTAACATCCCAAACAACAAGGAACCCCCAACCCAGCCATGGCTGCAAATCACCAGGTGCAAAACAATCCTGAACATGGGGATGCTTCCCCACCTCGTCCTGTTCTGACTAAAGCATAACAACTAAATTGCAAATAATCAGTGGTGAAAATAATAACAGAAGAAGATAAAGACACCTTCTTTCAAATCTGTTTGATGAAAGCAACCCTGAACAACCACACAGGCTCTTTTGCACCCAGCCATATGCAACCTTTGTGTTCAATGCCTGCCTGTGCATTAGTGGACTCTGGTGAGCCACAGGAGCTGAGGCCAAGCTTTAGAGAGCTTTCTCACAGAGAAATTGCTGCTGTGGAGGTGGAGGAAATACCCCAAGGGTCTCCCAAGGGGGCTGAGTCATCACATGTGTGCCTCATGGAGATTTCAGAGAGGAGCTGGGGAACGGGGGCGGTGAGGGGAGAAAACTCCAAACACCTCCCCAACTTCACATGCCAGAAAGTGAGAGAAAACCCCATATATGAATCACCCTGTCATGATACCTCAAAGCCACCAAAGTGTTTCACACAGGCTGCCGTGCAGGCTCCTGCCAGCAGAGAGGAGCCCATTTGCTGTTCTTGCAGCCCAGCTGTGAGGCTTTGTGGGGCAAGGAGATTCTAGGGTGGGCAAAATGCTTCTGTCAGCTTGCCTACAAGTGGGGAGAGGCACAAGGGCATGGCTGTGGGGACCAACACAGACCCACCAAACCCCAAGACTGAAGCCTGAGATGGTCACCTGAGTCTCCTCCTACCTAGAAGGGATTGGAAAATAGGAGCTCTTGTCATGGCTAGCATTTCATAGAATCACAGAATGGTTTGGGCTGGAAGTGACCTTTAAAGATCATCTCATCCAAATCAACTGCCACGGGCAGGCACAGTAGACCAGGTTGCTTAAAGCCCCATCCAACCTGGTCTTGAACACTTCCAGGCATGGGGCATCTACAACTTCTGCAGGCAAACTGTTCCAGCATCTCACCACCCTCATCATAAAAAATTTCTTCCTCATGTCTAAACTAAACCTAACCTCTTCCACTACAAAGCCATTCCCCCTTGTCCTATCACTCCGCGTCCTTTTCCAAAGTCCCTCTTCAAATCTCTCGTAGCCCCTTTAGATGTTCTAAGGTCTCCCCGGAGCCTTCTTTTCTCCAGGCTGAACAACCACAGCTCTCTCAGCCTGTCCTCACAGGTGAGACACTACAGCCCCCAATCATCTTTGTGGCCTCCTCTGGACCTGCTAAAACAGGTCCATCTTCCTCTCATACTGGGGACCCACTGCTGGGCCAATTTTAAACTGTAACCCCAGCACTGCTCAGGGTGGCCTCTGTTTTCCCTACCTGCCTTGGGGACAAAGGCTCTTGTCAGACAAGTGCAGGAATTGACACAACCAGGAACAAGCTTGACTATGTTTTTCCTCTGGGTTAAATTTTGTTCAAGTCAGCATTGCAGTGCTGCAGGATCATGTCCATCCAGGCAGTAACATCAGGGACGGGATGGAAATCAGTTTGAGAGAATAAAGGCAGCAGGACCAGCCCCTCTGTCATGGGTACACTCACACCACACGAAAAGGGGCCCAATAACCACACCCTCAAACAGTCATTCTCAGCACTTAACAGTATCAACCTTGGAATAAAACTGATTCCTTCATTGGAGCACAGGCTCTGTATGGGGACAGCCATTTAGAAATAAAACTAGGCCTACTAATTTTCTCCTGAAACCTCAAACTTATTTTCATTATATACATTTTTCTACATTTTTTTTTCTTTTTTTTAATAGGATTGAGAATGGCCTCCCTGGAGCATTAACTCCATATGCATCCACCTCAGGCAAACATAATTCTGCCCAGAAACAAACTAAACACCTCAATCCCACCACTCTTATTAAAAAAGCTTCCCCAAAAATTAGAAATTTTCTTTTATGTTCAGCTTAATCACTACCATGCCAGATGAGCTCCATTTCCTCCTGAAGCATCAGCATCCTTCTGCCTCAGCAGGTCATCTCCTCCCTAACACACCTGTACTGGGCTGAGCAACCAACCTGTTGCTCCAGGCTCTCCCATCCCAGGTCTTCCTGTCCACCCCTTCCAATCTGAATTTACCTGAAGACCATGAGAACTGGACCCAATCAGCACTCTTGGGAGAGCAACTTGTCACCTACGAATCCCTCCTGTTTTTCTAGGTTCTCCTCTGAGACCTTCCTATTAGACTCTTTAATCCTGTGTTTGGGGTTTGATTTGGTATTTTTTGTTTCATTTATGCTGTATAATCAAAATTGCCTTTAAAATGTCTAAACATTTCACAGGAAATTAGTACACAAGGAAGAGGGGGAAAAACTGTCATATCCTATTGCCAAGATGCAAATAAAGTGCTGAGTAGGCACTGAATGGGCCACAGATGTAATCTAGCCCTGCCAGTGCTTTGTAGCACATGTGATCACAGAATCAGAATCACATAGGGTTGGAAAAGACCTCCAAGATCACCGAGTCCAACCCATGCCCTAATACTATCCCAACTAAACCATGGCACCGAGTGGCACATCCAATCTCCTTTTAAACACATCCAAGGACGGCGACTCCACCACCTCACCAGGCAGACAATTCTAAAACTTTATTACTCTCTCAGTAAAAAACCTCTTCCTAATATCCAACCTAAATCTCCCTTGACGCAGCTTGAGACTGTGTCGTCTTGTTCTACCAGTTGCTGCCTGGAAAAAGAGACCAACTCCCACCTTACTACAACCGCCCTTCAGGTAGTTGTAGAGAGTGATAAGGTCCCCTCTGAGTCTTCTCTTCTCCAGGCTAAACAACCACAGCTCCCTCAGTCATTCCTCATAATATACAATATTAGACACAATTTAGGAGATTCCTGAAAACAAACAACCTTTTTGCCAGCTCTATTTCTGTTGGAAAAAAAAAAAGAAGAGAGGTCTATTTGGGCTAATATGTCATTTAGCCTGACCAGTTTTGCAGGAATAAAAAGAACTAAATCAATAATAACCTATGTAGCAACCTATCACAGTTCTGCACATTTCTATCAGTAAATATACGTAGCTGCATTACAAGGATTGCCCATCTGTATTACGATACAAAGGCAAACAAATGTGCACTGCCAGCTTTGGACCAAGGCTCTGGAATTTACAGAAGCAAGGAAAAATCAACAAGGGCTTTGCCTGAATAAAGACTGCCGGTTTAAGCATACATGGCTTCTGCCAATGTTCAGTGAACCAGCTTGGCTTACATGCGTGTGTGCACAGTTAAAGATAACTATCTCGATATATTTATATCAAAGAGGGAGAGTGAAAAAAATCTTGCATGCAAAACATGGTGACGTTCACACAGATCTTGCAGGCCTGGAGGCAACCAAGCAGTGCTCTCACAAGAGGTCATGGCTCTCGAGTTAATAATCCTCTGACGTGGGCATTTTCTGAAAGGGGAGCTCATTTGGCTGCCCCTACAACTGCTGTTCTACACAAAGTTGGTGTAAAAGTCACACAGCAAGCATGCAGTGAGGTGACACAGCACTGCAGTCATCCAGCTCCTCATTTTCTGCATGCTGGAGAACATTTTTGGGTTTCTTATTCTGGGCTTGGAAGTTTGGAGATTAGATTCTTAAGACAAAATGTGTGAAAACAGTCTGTTCTTCCTAACCACTAATGTTTGCTTAGGCAGCATCTTTGTGCTGGTACTGGTGAAACAACTGTGTTTATAACGGAGCAAAGCTGCACCAGTCACCGGTGGCATTCAAGAGAACTGCAGCTCAGCATCACCTCTGCAGTCATCTGCTGGATTTGCATCTGCTTTGGTCACTCAGCTCCATCCAGCTGCTCCCAGTGCACCTCCCAATCCCTACAGTAACTACTAATCCTCCTAGGGTGTAAATATAGCCATCATCTAAGATGTTTGCAGCCATTAATTACATTTCGTGCTCTAGGTACTGCGAGATGCTATCTCTCTTCGAAAGCAGCAGCCTTGACTCAGCACGCGCTGGAGAGAGGGAGAGACCGTGCTTCTTCACTTTCTTGAAAGGTCAGCAAGGGAACGCCCCGGAAACCCTGAGTAGTAACACCTCGTCCCTAACCCAAGTACAGGAGCTGTATTTAGGCAGCTGACTGATCACAAGAGCTACAAGGACACGTGTCTGCTCAGCAGCAACCAACTGGAAATGCGGATGCCTTTTATTAGCCGCCCTTGTATTTAGCTTGGCTCGGAAAAGCGCGCTGCTCCGCTGGTGGGTCCTGCAGCTTAGGGAAGAGCAGTTATTAGTGAAGCTAATTACAAACAACGTGGCTACTTAGAGGGCTAAAAATAGTGCAGTGTATTAATAGATGGAGTGAAAACTGGGACACGGAAGATGACGATTCTGATCTTGAGTGCAGCAGTATCCTACACGATCTCGGGTAATTCTCTTCATCTGTGTGTTTTGTTTTCACAGTTTACAAAGCAGGCAGAAAAATCACTTCTCAGAGAGGTTGAATTCCTCAGCATCCAGGAGCACTGAGAGGTCCTCTCTTGTATCTCCACACAAGCGGAAAATATCCCTGTGTCAGCCGAACTGGCTCCCTGACAATAATTTCATGCCATTTATGTGGCAACTCAGGTGACAGTTCCCAGAAAGCTGCAACATTTACCTCAAATACCTGAGTTCACTAGTCACTGATCAAAGGAATGCAGCCTTTGGAAACGGTTTCCAGTTGACCTGGAGCTGCTGGAGCAGAGCAGCAAGTGAAGCCTTCGGTGCCTATCTGCAGACAGGAAGACCACTGCAAAGGGGGAAGCGTCTGACTCACTAACTCCATGCAAACCTCAGCCAATTTAAAAATCTTGTGATTTGCATCTAGCTAATGACCAGAGACACAAAGACTAGTAACGACATCATAAACCCCGCTGCCTCCCCACCAGACAAGCACGGGCTCAGCCCAGCACCTGAGAGCACACACATGAGAAATCAAGCTCTTCCTTCCCCCAGTCTGCAACCTCTCAGTCAATCTAATGACAAAAGCAAACAAGCCCCTAACTACCCTTCCAGGCAGGACAAATGCCACTGCTGTGCTGGAGGACATCTCCTGAACAGCAGGAGACCACACCAGCCACCAGAAGAAGGAAAGGACACGAGGAGCCACAGCTTGTCTCCCAAATCCCGTCTGTCCCAGAGAAGCTCCAGTGCCAAACCTGGCCAGTCTTGCAGGCACCACGCAGGCTGCCATCTTCCAAGCTTCCACGTGTTTTTTGAAACTTCACAGTGCTGCTGGCTACAGGCAGGGTAGCTAGATGTGTGCAACCCCTGGTCCCCCATGTAAAGCTGCATTTACATGGATCAATCAATGCACTGCCCCAGGATGCCAAATAACCCCTCTGTATCTATCCCTCTCATACAGCTGTGTGTATGAAGAATAAAAAAAAAGTCTTTAATAATGATGCAACTGCTGTGTTATAGGAGATCTGACTACTAATAGCTATAATGCAACATACCTTAGTGAGTAAGAAAAGGGAGTGGAAAATTAATGTTCCCAGCATTTGCAGAGGGATTCATCTATTTATTTAAAACAGAGGGCATGCCTCTGAAATGAGACGATGCAATCCCACGGTCAGTGACAGTCCTACCTTTGCACTGATGTAGAAGAGATAACACTCTGCCCTTGAGTGTTTTGTTACCTTCTGCTCAGGAGTTCAAGATGATAAAAAAAAAATCTACCCTGCAAGAAAACATAAAAGCCACAAACCATACCAGTTTCAATACAAACAGGAATGTTTTCTTTAGCTTTTTCTACCATGGAAGGAGTGAGATAAGTGGATCTTTCATATGAGTGTTGTGAAAACAGCTGAAGGAAGATAACAAAAATTGAAATATATGTCAGATGCAACTGTCAGCTACTGGCATCTCAGGCTGCAACTGTTCCCACGCTTAATTTCCAAGAAGAGCAAACAAAAACATCTAACAGGGCTTCAAAAAATCAGCATCTCACAGCTGCGTAACAGGCTTCCTAACCAGGAGGGGTGGTGGCACCTCCTTAAGGGGAAGTTGAGTCCCACAGGCAGAGTGCCAAGCAGGAAGGATGGAGACGGGAAAGAAGAAACCCAGGAAGGAGAAGCAGCCTCCTTCCTCCTCCATGTTTCCCTTTCTCCTTGCTCTCATACTACCAAAATTCTCAAGGTTTCTGCCACCTGTCACGTTTTCTATGGACATAAATTCCTTTACCACCCTCAGGAGCAGAAGTTCAGTGAAACCCAAAGATGCTTTAAGAATCAAGCGTGGCCCAAGGCAGCCCAAGTTCCTCACTGAGCTCCAGCAGTCGCAGGAGAAGACACAGCCCAAGGCTGAGGTGCTGGAATTTCAGCAAGGCTTCAAGCTCCAGCTTTACCATGCAGTAATCCTCCCTGGGTTTGGGTGAGGTGTTTTATTTGCCACAGAGCTCACCAGCAGAAGGGGGGATGACCCACTCTTCTGCACTTTGCTCCTCACAGGAATTCAGCTGTTGAGCTGCTGCAGCCCAGGACCTGGGCAGACACAGGAAGATTGCCCAGCACTGCAGTTCTGTGCTGCTGGTGGGTGCTGCTGGGTGGAACTCTACAAACCATCAACGGGAACAAGAAAAGAAAGAAGCACCAAGTTATGACCGTGGGAAAAAAGAAGGGACACGCCTGGTGCATCTTTCTTCTTTTGCAGGCATTTTTTTTTTCTAACCTGTGACTTCATTTTGTCTAAAATATCCCTTTACATTGAAATAAAGTAATTTGTGGAGATGGAGGTGCTCTCTAAAGCCAATATCCACTGCACCTGTGACTGACCAAAGGATTTTTAACTACCTAAAGGCAGAATGTTTCAAACTGAAAAGAATATGTAAAGTGTGCAAAAAAGTGATTATTTTTTCTCTTTTTAAATAATCACCTAAGTCATAAGCAAAGTGAAATTAAATAAGGCAAAGGGAAACTTCAGCCAGACATAGGGAAGTATTTAACAGCTTCGTGCATCTTCCTGTTGGGAAAAGCTTCCCATCAGGAGGTCAGCGGCAGGGGAGTGAAGTCACCACTGGCTTCCGAGCCCAGGGCTGCGCTGCCTAATCTGGCGCTGGCAGCATCCTGAGTGATGGATGAGGGGTCCTTCCCAGCTCCCCACCGCAGGACGCAGCCCAGCTGACTTCATCGGAAGTGAATCCCCCCTTTCCCTGCTCCCTCTCTAGCCTCCATTCATGTTGGGAAGGAGCCTGGCAAACCCTGGGGGGATTACAAGGCAGGGGAAGAAGGAGGTTATAATGCTCTGAGGCCCCTTTCAGTCTAAAAGACAAAGTAATCATGAAGCTAAAACAGATGCTTTCCTGAAAATAAAGAGTGGTTTACACAATTCCCAAAGAGAAGCCAAAAAATGGAAATACTGTACAGTCCCAGGAAACTGTGAGCATCCTGTCCTTATAAATAGTTACAATACTTGTGTCTACAATAACATTACTGCAGTGATTTGAAATTATGCTAAAAAATTACACATGCTGTTCGAAGGGTAAATTTGAGATGGTACAAAAAGGAGACCATGCCACTGAATATGATGTAATGAAAGCCCTGAGTTTAAAAATAAATATATTTACAATTTACTTCCATGACTGACACTAGGAGGACTGACAAGACCAGCCACCCAGGCACAGGGACAAGCAATTACCCATTTAAATGAGCTCTCCACAACCAGAGCAAGAGATGCCAAGACAAAGCCATGGAGAGATTAAGTCAGCAAATGCCACTTTTAAATGTAATTATTGCTGACTCCTGTCCCATTTGGTAGGCTGACCTGTTTCCGTGAAGAATCAGAGAGGAGTCATATTCTGAGAGAATATTTCTGTAGTTTCACTGATGTTGTCCAAGGCCTTTTCTAGTGCTTTGATCCAGCTCACCTGTGCATGTGAAGGGATGCTATACTCAGACTCTGGGCTCAGCCATTCCTCCACCTTTCTGCTGAACCTGTCACCTGTGAGTTGCAGCAGTTGCCAGTGGTTTCTTGACATGAGCATGTCTCTGCTGCTGAATGGACTAAAAATGTCATGTTTATTCCCTCTCAATTGATGCAAATGGATCAACTGAAATAGGGGATCACAACTTGCAGGATTTCAAGAATCACAAAGTGGTTTGGGTAGGAAGGGACCTTCAAAGATCATCTAGTTCCAATCCCCGCTGCCATGGACAGGGATACCTTCCACTAGACCAGGTTGCTCAAAGCCCCCTTCATGCTGGCCTTGAACACTTCCAGTGGTGGGGCATCAACAACTTCTCTGGGCAACTGTGCCTTACCATCCTCACAGTAAAAAGTTTCTCCCTTATGTCCAACCTAAACCTGTCATCTTTCAGTCTGAAGCCACTACCCCTTGTCCTATCACTCCATGCCCTTGTAAAAAGTCCTCTCCAGCTTTCTTGTAGCCCCCTTTAAGTACTGGAAGGTGTTCTAAGGACTCCCTGGAGCCTTCTGTTCTCCATGCTGAACAACCCAAACTCTCTGTGTTCTACCTCACAGGAGAGGTCCTCCATCAGGACACTGGAGTAGCTAAAGGCAGCTCTCCTGGAAGTGAGCCTACCCCTGGAGTTTGGGTTCTATTTATTTATCTGTTTGATCAACAACTCTGGCTGCTGTTTCAGAATGGCTGAAGGACTCTGATTTGTCTTCCTTCAATCTCTGGAGCTCCAGAGGAGGAGCAAGTCTGCCAAATGAGGGAGTAACACAACCAACAAGATTTGGCTCTGCTTCATGTTGCTTTGCAGAGAGTCTGAAACACCTGTGCAACTGTCCTGGGACCTGCCAGTAAAACTGTGCTGCAGTTGCTCTGCAGCTGCTCACAGCAGACCCTGCCTCATGGGTTGGACACTCACTGGCTACTTAGGCTGAATTCAAGGGTCTCGAACTTGGGCACTTCAAGTCATCTCTCAGCTCAGTACCAGCACAGCTTTTGACAGACTTCTATTCTGCATCAACAGGTGATTTTTCATCCCCAAGTTCAAGCCAGACTAGTACAGAAGTGACAACCTCTTTGTTTCGTTCTTATGTGGCCAGAATACCCATAATTCAATTATAGTCAAAAACTACTACCTGGTAAAAAGATATGCTGAGTTTTCACAATAGAATAATGGCAAACAGCGGAGAAGAGGGGAAAAACAGAAGAGAAAAAAAGGAAGAAGGAATGAAAAAAAAAGAAAGAGCAGAAAAAGGAAAATAAGGGAGGGAGGAAGGTGACAGGGAAAAAGGGATGGGAAGAATAAAATGACTGTGTGGGGTGACTCTAGTAGGGTTCAGGCACTAACCCAGCACTTGTTCACCTGGCATACTGCCCACAGAGAATAGGCACCACATTGGGTACCAGGTCTCCTGCGCACTGCTGGCCCCAGGCTTTAATCTTCCTCCTGCACAGACGGCCCCACGATCACATTTCGAGCCTTATAAATTATTTACATCAGATATGAGGAAGCAGAGACATTAGAGATGGAAAAGATGCACCAGCCCATCCCCTGGGGAAGAGAGCTGGATCCTTCCCTGTCACACGAGCAAAGCAGTGATGCTCTGTCTCTCCTTGGGAAGGTGTTTTGCTGCTCCATGCCCCCATCACGCTGAATTTCCTCATGAAATCTTTGCATAAATTGCATTTATTTTGACCTCTAATCCCTTCCTTCTGGCATTACCACCTGCCTGCATCCTCTGCAGCCCTCTGGAGTTGCACAGCATCACTAAGACACATCCATCTTGAAAGTTTTCAGAAGATATGAAATATTCTGCAAAGCCCGGTGAAAGATACCTTAAAGATAACCCAGCAATCGAGTACTTAAAAAAAATAAAAATAAAAGTCAGACTAATTTTGAAAACAGAGGACTTGCAGCTAGAACTTTGCTCTTCCTGCTTTCACTCCAGAGTGGGAGGGCAGTTGCTAGCTAGGGATGTAGTCAGCAGGAAAATATTTCCTGAGCTATGGACTGACTGCTTTGTAAAGCTACTCCTGCAGCACCAAAGTAAAAAAAAGGACTTCAGAGCAGCTTCATCCTTCTTCCCACAGTGCTCAGCAACTTGGATTTTGTGGGGTGCGGCAGTACCCATCCTCCTGAATGCTTGGCAAAGTCCAAAACACAAAGCACAAAAGAAAGCACAAAATAACTCAGTCCCCATCCCCACACCACATTTTAAGAGCTAACTCCCTCCTGACAACTGAGATGGAGTACATAAAGGAGCGTATCATGCTCTGAACTCCATGGTAATTCACCTCCTTGCCAGGATTTACACATTCTTTCTGTTGGCTCCAAGAGTTGCCAACACTTCCTTCACTTACAGAGCTTCATGCAGATGAAAGACTCCTGCTGAGAGTCGTCAAGATTTACTGCAGTTTTGCTTCAGATCAGGAAAGCACTTACATGTGCTCCTAAATACTGCACACTCCCATACTCCAAAGCAATCAAGAGGAACCCCTTTTCTTTCACTGGAGTAAAAAAGCATGGAGAATCCTAATTAAAGCTAGATGGAAATTACCTAAATAAGCTGCTTGTTACTGTAATAAATCAGATGGGAAGATAATCAAGCACAAGACATGAGGACAGAAAGTGGATGGGGAAAAGCTAGCACTGAGGGTTTGCTTGAGCAAGCACAGGGTGCAAGACACAGCGCTTACCCACAGCACCGCTGAAAATCAGCTCTGTGTTTTCAAGACACTAATGCCAGAAAGGATTAGTGAAGATTCTCCTTCTAAAAGATGTATTAGCATGCTAAAAATGGTAGGAACCAAGCCAGTTTGCTTTTCCCCCGTGTGTAATGCATTTCTGCTGGATTGTCCTGCTCCGCTTGACCAAGCCTAAGCTGGTACTGGGAAGTCCTGAGCACAGAGCAGAAGTTTTGGAGGCTCTTCTATATTCCACAACTCATACCTGGCTGGCAGCATCTCTGGTGAACAGGTTTATGGATATGAGTATTTGGGAATATTTGGTAGTTCAGCCTGTTCAGTCCCCATTCCCATACTCCCAGAGCTACACATGGGACAAGTGCCAGTCACCATCAACTGCAGTCCCAACAAGGGGGCTGTGGTTGCTCTACAGGTCTCTGCCACTACAGCACCCATGGCTGCACCAGAGCAGGACCAAAACTGAGTGCTGATAACATTCCAGCCATGTGTTAGAGCCACTTCAACCTTCTCATTATGAGGGTGTCAGCCTAACCTAGATAATGGTTTCTAGCAAGACTGCTGTGGGTTCGAGGTTGACTGTGCTTTAGTGGCTTCTAGAAAAAAAATTACCTCAGCTGACAAATAAAACGAGAGGTTTTGCTTTTTTTTTCCAACTGCAAACTCAGCCTGGGAACTGAAAGCAAAGGCATGGGCTCTCCTCATCACCTCAAGCACTGCCATCCAGCACATAATCCCGACAAGCTTGTGGTGTGCATGGAATTGGGAATGCTGGGTGTGTGGGATACATGCCACAAAGCCATGGGTGCATGAGCTGCATGTTGTAGGTGTGCAGGACACCTAGTATGGGTGTGCAGGGTGCAGCTGTGCACGTACAGGGTGCACACCACGGGCATCTGGGGTGCACTCCATGGGTATGCGAAGTGCACACTGTGGGCATGCTGCCAGAGTCCAACCCACCAAGGTTATCTGCAGCAAATGGGAAGTCACAGTCAGACACGATGCCTGAGACAGTGGACAGATAGAGCATGCAGAACTCCCTCTCCTCTTTCTTTTAACAAATCAAACACGATCCTGCAATTGCATTAAAAGCAGGCACCCAGCGGGACAGGCCAGGCTGACAACTCAGAGTTACCAGCTGGTCACGTCAGAGCCTAAACACAGCACTTTCCCATCACTTCCCCAATCCCCCACTGAGGTAACCACCTATTCTCACAGGATGGGAGAGCACTGCATCCAAGGCAAACAGGCTATAAACAGCCACCTCAGTAGGAGCCAGGTAATGGGGAAAAGCATGGCTGTGGTGAGATGGCATGTAGACACAGCTGAGGAGCGAAGCCCAAGGGCAAGCTGGTCATCCACTGCCCTGGAGACCTCCATCCCAGCATGACCTCAGGGCACTGGTTGCTCAACTGCTGGTGCAGGGCCAGAGGCTGATGGGCAGGCCTGAGGTTGCTCCAGTGAGGTCACCAATGAGGTGAGCATGATTCAGCATGATTTGGAGGTAAATGGTAAAGAGAAAAGGTCTGAAGGAAGGAGGACCCAGCCCACTTGTGACAGCACCTGCAGGTGCCTGGGACCCCTGTGCTGTGAGCTGTGATGGGTGTTGGGCTGCACCGTAAGAATGCAGGAGGCAGGACACAGAAAAACCTGAAAATCCAGCTTTGGATGCTGTTTAAATAGAAGGAAGACAGCTGTGCATCCCCAGAGGTGCCATCCATGAGAAGGGTGGCACTGTCCTGCTCTTTGACCCCTGCCACCCTGCCTTGGGGATGGGGCACTCTGGAGATGCTGCACTCATCAGCCTCAGCATTTCTTGCAGGCTGACAAAGATGACAGCTGCTCAGACAGCAGAGGAGCCTCCCCAAGGAGTCACTCAGAGCACAGCTTGGCCCACTGCCACACCACAGAGGGCTGCTAGCTCTGGGCACCTCACAGGGCACTGCAGAAAGCAGTGCTGGTGCTTCGGCTCATTGAAATAAAGTGGTCTTCTCTGGGCAGCATCGCTCAAAGACGTGTCCCATGCTTCCAAGAGCTTGCCAGGGTTGAGCTAGGAAGAGTGCACGTAGTGGGACCTTCAGCTACAATGTCCTCAATGTACTGGGCATCAATACCACTCTCATACTGACCTAAAGAATTGCTTCTGCTGGACACACAGGGCTTCACCCCCTGCTGTGCTTTACATGGCAGTCACCAGCTAGCTTGAAGATACTTGTAATTAAACTGAAAGTGAAGTACCTTTCTACAGTCACAGACTGAAAACTCATTTGAGACCATTTAGCAGAAGAAATCGATGGTGCATATTTAGTCTCTCTCTATCAAAGATAGCGTTTTACCAGATTTATTTTGATCTGAGAAGATGACCTTGCCCTTAGTACAACACTGCAAGAGTACTGTCCTGTGGAAAACACCCTTCTGCAAGGATAAAACATGCTTATTCAGAGATGCCTTTCCCAGGAACCCCTCATGGAAAGTTTGACCATGCTTGGGTGGCTGGGTGGGTACGTGGCCAGTCTTGCTTCCTGCCCAGGAGGGCTCCTAGGAACAAACTTGCCCTTGTGGACAGTGCTCAGCTAGGTGAAAGGAGAGCTCACCAAGTCCACTGGAGAGTCCCTCCACTCTCCAGAAGAGCTTTGCCCAGATACACTGCAGAAGCTGAACATCCCACACTCTCAGTTATGCTCTAAGAGGCAAAGAGAAAGCAAAAAGAAGGTGCTTGGTGGGAAGAAGCTGTAAGGAGCTTCTCTGTCTCTCTCCTACCTGATAAACACCCAGAAAACCTTTTGACTCATCAGCAGCTACCAAGTAAACTGCAAAAATGGAAAGTGAGGAAGGAAAAGAACCTGTCCCTAAAGAGACGGAAGGATAGAGAAGTGCAAGCTCTAAGTCTGGAGAAAAGCTTTTGCGGTCGGGACGGGAAGTAGGAGGGGATGGCTTTTCACACCATGAACTGGAAAAAAAGCCTTTGTGCAGTGGGAGAAGAGGGTCTCTGGATGTGAAGCCTGAAGTTATCAGCTGTGCATACAAGGACTTCCAAGAGTAGATGCATTTGCACAACTGTAAGACACCATTTTAGTGAAATGAAGAGTCTTTCTTCTCCTCCTCAATCCCACGTCCTCCTAGGCAATCCTCAGAGCTTCCATCTGCAACAAAACCTTGACACAAGTGCCTCTGACCTACAGACACAAATCCATTTATTGCTGGGCTGGGAGGCTGGACAAAGAGGAGCAGTGTCTCAGAGCTGGGTGCCAGGGCCACTCTCTGATTCAGCAAAGCCGTTGATAAGAAATGTCATCCTCCATTCAGTAATTTTAGCCCATGAGATAAGAATCTCTATCAGCCTCAAACATATGGCTGGCTGCAGAGCACGCAGCAAAATGAGACGGGTAATTTATTTGCTTGTGCTAAGAGCACTCCCAGACCCAGAAAAGCTGATGCAATGAAATAATAAGTGCCAAATTACACTCTATTCTTCTTTGGAGACCTGAAGAGGCTCCTGTGAGATACAAGGGGTTGTGCCTCTCTCCTTTAAGCACCAAGCCACCAAGGAGACAACAGTCCTACAAAATTAATTGAAGACTGAGCTGCACGGGATTTTCTAAGGTCTTTTCTTCTCTTTAAATCCTACTTGTTACACAGGAATTCACACCCACGGATATGACTGGTGCTCTGTATGAAGTGCCAGTAGATGCTTTCCAGGGAAAGAAGCAGAGGGGTTAAATGACAGAATTACACAGGACTGTGGGTGATCTCCAATCTCCTGGTCACTAGAGCAGGACCATAAGCCCACCAGCTGCTGTGACATCCCCCAGCCGAGTCCACCTTAGCACCTCTCATTTAGGTGACCTCGGCGAATCCACATAAACACCATACTGGGCCAGACACTGCACGGCTTGGGTCGCTCAGAGTAATGAACTCTGTAACCTGAGCCTGACAGGAGCATCTGATCCACGGGGACAAATGGACATAAAGGACACTCCAAAGAAACGCTCAGCACATTTAACCACTGGATTCTGCAAGGATCTGCTGAGGAAGGCTCATTCCTAGAGCACTCTGTCTTATACTCTTTCCTCTCTTAGTTATCATCAAGGGACATATCAAACTAGATGGTCTTCCTCTGTGCAGCCACTTCTACTGCCTTTCATCTTCAAAAGCACGGCTGCTGTTCAATGTGTATCACACATTTTCTCACCGTCACCTTTAAATGGGGGAATTTCACTCTCAAACTCAAGACTAACATCTAAACATCCACTGTGAAACCTAAACTTAAGCTTAACGTACAAATATTTAAATTTGGTTCTTCCAAGGAACTGGGCCAGACCCAGATTTTAAGAGTCCTTCCTCTCTCTGATTCAAATCTGCTTTAGAAATGTAGCAGCTACACACTTAGTCATAGATAGTCTCTTCATTGACGTGAAATCGTTGTTGCTTCCTAGACAGTGGTATCTTCCCATCACCGCATCTACCCATGTCACTGGCATTCTCACTGGAAAAAACAGCAGTTAAACCAACAACTGAATGAGTCAGAGGTTAAAAACCTCTAATACAAAGTGATGGTCCTTCCAGTTCAGTGCTGAGACACAAGGGTAAGGAACAGCCAGGAAATCTCTGATCTGAAGAAAAGGACGGGATTTTCATCTCAGTGGAGTTCAATTCAGCATTTTTCATCATCGCCAAATTTATTAGAGAATATTGTCATGACAGTATGAGTCCCCGTGCACACACTGGCACAGCCTTCATGGCAACATCACACATACCAGCCTCAGAGGAAGAGACTGATGAACCCTTTCCACCCTCACCACCACACAGGCTTCACATGAACCACGGAGTGCAAGAAGTGCAGCAGAGGAAACCCACATTTCGTGCCCATGGAGTTATGTTGCTAGAACAGACCAAGCCTGACACCCCTCTGTCATCCTGGCCAGCCTTCTCCTCCAAGGAATGCTTCCAGCTCTCCAGAGACCAGGGCCCAACATGGGAGGAGCCATGCATATTTATGAGGAAAAATATTTGCATCAAGGAAGAAGCTAAAAAAATAAATCCAACTTCCTTTTCTGCAACCAATGTTTTTCAGTTCTCTGAAGGTAGTAAATTGATAACATGTAATTTTGCTCCATTTCCTGCTTTTCTCCTCTTGTGGCTTTGGATGAAGCAATGTGATAAACCCTTACATTTCAGCTCTCTCTGTATCTCATCAGTTTGGAAAATACATCACTGTCATGCTCTGGAGCTAGAGCTGCAAACAGTGCAATGCAAACAGTGTGAGGGCCTTGTCATCCTCACTGACAACAACAGAGCAGCAAGTTCCTCAGGCATAAAGTAAAGGCACAAAGCGTTCTCCAGAAACAACACATTTAATGTGTGTGTGTGAGCAGAGATGCTTGAAAAATTAAGTCTTATATATGTGACAACTAAGGCAGTAGAGATTTACTGATGATGTTTACATGAAGCTCACTCATGGCATGGGTGACACAGGACACAGGAAATGGCCAGGGAAATAGGAGACTGGGGGCAGTAGGAGAAAACTACTCAATGCATGGACTCATTATTCATCTCACTTCTTGTCTGATGGATATTTGAGCGAGCTACAAAGGAAACAAAGTGTTTTGGGTTCGTTTGTTTTGTTTTTTTACCTTGTCACAAAGCTTCAGTCCCACTCTGGAGGTCAGGAAGATGGCTTCTAGCATCACCTCTTCTCCTTCTTCCCTATCTTCCCTTGAGCACACTCTTCCCAGGCAAAATCTGTCTCTAAACCGAGATCTATATGCCAGGCTTTTCTCCTTTTGAGCATTCCTCCCAAGAGCAACACAGCATTGATTTTCATTACTTGGGCAAAGCAGCCAACTCCGCTCTTTCTCCTTGTGTGACACTGGAGATATAAACTTAAGCTCACTGTCCCCAAAGTCTAGGGGGAGGGCTGCCTGGCAAGTTCAGAAAGTCTTCTGAAATACTGTAATCTAAGCCAAATCACAGCTCATCAAGCTTCATCATCCAAACAGTGGATATACCTATAAAGAAAACACAGTTTTAATATCTGGATCAGGACAGACTGACAAAACTTCAGGTTTTATACATGATTTCTATTAGTATCAAGAGAATGATGTCTGGTTCACCCTTCAAGGGACACCCTGACCCTGCAGTGACAGTGTTTTTTGCACTGACAAAAGAACATCTTGTTGCCTCAGATTCAGCCAAGGGAAGGTACTACTCGAACAGAGATGAACAAGAGATGTCAAAGAAAGCTGAAAAATCCAATTCTATTATCCTTGTGGGATTTAAAGCTCTTGATTTTTTTCTACCATTCTAATAAGTGGGAAGAAATATAAAAGTCTTGAAATTTTGCAGGTTGCTAAACTGAAACATTTTGATTTGAAGCACTTTGTTTCAACAGTTGGAAAATTTCCCTTCAGAGTCATAAACTTTTACATTTTGTATTATAACTTCCATTAGAAACAAAGACTCCTTTCAAATACAAACCAAAATGCAGATGGAGTCATACAGTTTAGATGTACTGTGAGTAGCCAACCCTCTCCAAATTTTTACTATACTTTTCCCAAAAAGGAGGATTTACTGAAGCTGACTGTCTCCTGAGGGTGCATTCAACTGCAACACCACACCAAATTAGTGACAAAGTCACAGTCAGCTCAAATGCCAACAAAGGAAACATTGAGCTACTTTAATCAAATTAAGTGGATTTTAATACACAATATAATATAGTTAGCTTTATATGTAAATTCTACCCTAAGACAACTTAAGTGTTCAACTACAGACTCTCACAGACTAGCAAAATGACTACATTGTGTGTTGATTATACGAATGCAGACACTGCTCTGCTGGGTAAAACACACTGCTCCAATGAGGAAGCAGGAACAACTCCAGAAACCATATATAGATTAAATCCTAAGTTTTATCAAAAATAGCAGGGTTTTTTGTGTACAGAGACAAACAGAGACACAGCATTTAAGTACTCTATTTAAACTAAAGACTTTCATGATGTCCAGGAGCTCCTCCAGTGGACACTGGCCGGACACATGTAGCCCAGTGTAACGGTCTGAGAAAGAGAGAAGCAGCCTTCATTTGTGTTTAGGGGACATTTGAAAGAGATGAAGAATCAACACAATGGAGATGTCTACAAGGTTTCTTTGGATGGGAAGAGCTGCAGAAGAAGAGGCCAGCAGCCCTATCCCATTAGGAATGACCAGCAAACTCACTCCAACCCAGCAAATGAGAAGGATTGCCAGGGCAGGTGACTTAGAAACTAACTCAGGTTTAGAAGGCAGCTTGAAAAACTTGTAATTTAGCCTCGTAAAAGATGAGATCTCGTATATCAATGGATGTTTGGTCCTATCCAGATTTAATGATGCTAGTTACAGAGACCCACAGTGAAGTGGGGCCCCGGCCCATGGTAGGGCGTTTGGAATAGATGATTTCTACAGCCCCTTCCAGCCCAGGCCTTTCTAGGATATGATTCTACGAGAAGGAGGGCTGGTCTATGCTGCTGAAGAAACCCCTCTCTTGGGTGCAGGATGTGGCACAGGTGGTACAAAGCTACTGATGCTCAAAGACACCTTTGCTAAGGAAGCCAAGCAGGGTGGTTCATTGCCAGAAGAAACAAGATCATAGCTGGTGTGGTGGAAGGAAATGGCTCTGGCACTCCCTGGGAGCATGGGAAGTACAGCTAAGAAGATGGGAGCTGGAAGCCCCAAGCCATGAGGGTGGCAGTGCCATCCACAGCTCCAGAAATGGGTCTCTCTGACCATCTCTTGCTGCTTTCTGTGTTTAGGTGACAAACACAAGTCACACTGTCTCTCCTCCTTCCAAATCTGCAGTGCTGTTTCAGGGCCCTTACTCTCTGAAGGACCACACACACAAACCAAGGTGCTGCAGGCTCCTCTGGGGCTGTACAGTGTCCACCTCCCCTCTGTGAATCACCCAGCTGGGCTGCTCCCTGATGGCCTGTCCTTGGCCAGGTCATGGTACTGTGTCTCACATTAGAGAGGAAGAGACAGGAATAGGATGAGATCTACGCCTTTGGGCCATTCATCCAACAGGCACCTCCCACACCAACATCTCCTCCTCACAGAACGGCTTTGCCACACCCCAACCACATATTTCTACCCTCTTCTCCCATTTTAACCTGCACAACCTCCAAGGTCACCTCGCCACCCCTGGAGGGAGGAGACACACTAGGCCTCATATGGGGTGATGAGATTCTTTTCTTCTTCAAAAACCTTGTGGCTGCCATCACCTTTCAAGACCAGGAGTACACGTCAGTACTTTCCAGTGAGCACCACAAACTGCTGAGCTCTGAAGACACACTCTCTGTGATGCTGAAAATCAGCCTCCAGCAAGTCATTGAGGAAGAGGGAGGAAGAGCAGTGTGGTGTAAGGAGCTCCAGTGCACACCAGATCTGAGTCCATATTGGAAGGGCTGTGACTGAGGGCTTGTAAAGTGCATCCTAGAAAGACACTGCATGGCTCAGGACACTGGAAATTACAGAACTTTATCCTCAGGCTGCTGGCAATATTCCCTTGGTCAGGGCACAACGCTGACACAGTGACATTAAAAACACAGCTCCCAGTAGCATCCTGGCTGCCCAAAGCCCTGGCATGAGGCAGCTGAGCTGTCCCAAAGTTGACCCTCGCTGGAGGAACACTGCATGCTGACAAATCCTGGCACAGGGATTAGCAAGGCAGTGTTGAAGTGCTAAACAGATACAACCAGGGAGTGAAACAGCTTCCCACTAATGAGGGGACCGGCAGGAGTGTCTTTTCACACATCACTCGCTGCACAAGGAGAGCTTGCCCTGCCCTCAGCTGAAGTCAATGTTCAGATGGACAAACGTCTTGCCCATATGGCTGAGTTGCAACAGCACAGGTACACAGTGACCTGTAACCAGGCAAACCTGGGGCACAGTACTTACAATTACAGGCAAGACTACTTCCAAACACCCTACCCGAATGGGAAAAGCAAGAATTATATGGGTTACAGTCTTGATTGCCTTCTTTTCCCACGCTTCCTTGGCAGCTGGTTGTCCCTGCTTCTGCTGCTAAATTTCCCCCGCCTCCATTTCTGCCTTACTCATAAATTAGCATCACACACAGCAGCAGGCAGTAAAACACACCAGCAGCACTGCTGAAGGCATTGACTTCAACACTGGCTTACACAGATGTGCTAAGGAAACATCTGGATGTTATTACCAGAAAGTTTTCTAGGTTCCCCATCAGATCAACACCTCTGTTTCCTCTGAATCATTACACATAAGAAACAACATAGAACCAATAACAAAACCACCTCAGTTGGAAATACAGTCAGCTCTCTGTGTCTAACATCTAGAAATTCACCAGCACTGACCCAAAACCCCAACCCTGGGGGCAGTCAGTCCATGACCCCCAAGCAAGAACCTTGGTGCTACACTCCACAACCAGCAACGACAGGTTTGGCTGGCACATTAACCATCTCCACGGTTAATCTCCATGGGAGAAAACAATCCATCGAGAGCTGAAGAGGTCAAAAAAGCCTGCAGGACTTCAGAGCCAGTGGCATGCATCTGTCCTGTCCCACCACGCACTGGAGATACATCTCAGTGTTATTTCCCTCTTGTGAACTACTTTCTTTCCCCCAGCCCTGTAAAACACATTTCTAGCAGCTCTCAGCTATGTAAAGATTTTTGACATGTGGCTGACACAGTAAGGAAGACTGGACTAAAATTCCTTTAAGAACACAAACTAAGAAAAAAAAATACATCAAAAAAGATTGAAGAGATGCTTGGCATATTAAAGAAATGGGTGCGTGGAAACTTTTTAAACATACGAGACCTACAGGAATGGCTGAGGTAAGAGGCATAATTAGCTCAATGTGAGCTTGCAAGGCAGGTCCATGGTGCTTGGCTCCACAGACCAGGGATGTCACGTACCAGCAGAGAGGCCCTGTTATCTTCAGGCCTTGGGCTGGCACAGCTGATGGGAGTGTGAGGTTTAATACTTGTACCCACACTTCAAGAACACTGCAGGAAAAACTGGAGAGTGTTCAGAGGACAACCACGAGAACAAACCCAGGCTTGCAGCAAGGAGCTCAAGGAAGTCAATCAAACAGAAAGTTAAAAGGCACCTCACAGCCTGGAGGTACCTGTCAGGAGAGTATTCTCAGCCTACCAGACAAAGGCATGATGAGACCGAAGGTTGAAAGTTGAAGCTCAACAGAAAACAAACCAGAAACCACTATACCATTTTTCAACACTGCAGGTAATTAACAGAGAGAAAAGTGCTCCAATTGGCATGGCCAAGGATCCAGCACTGGCAATTTTTACAGTAAGATGGGATGCTTCCACCTTGCTTCTCTTGCTCCCCCCTATAATGTATGCTTGGTTCCATTCACAACTGCTGACTGCAGAATGGAAATTAATTCAAGGAATCTCTGTTATACAGCAGGTCAGACTAAACAAGCAGCATGACCTTATACCCTAGAAATCAATGAGGTACGAAGAACAAGAAGCAAAATTATTGGTGGTACAAAGAACAAGATGCCCCATTATCAGTGGTCAGGTTTGTCCAGCCCCAGAGATCCCTGCCCTATCCGAAGGTCCTCTGCATCCCATCACTACCAAGATGTGGATTTTGAAGACAAGCAAAAGTGCCAGATCCCACACCACAGACAGCAAAGCAAAATGCTGTTAAATGAAGAAACCCACTCTGATTTTTTTTCCCAGCTAAAAAATGAGGGAAAATCATATCCAGACAAAGGTGAATAAAAAAATTATACTCACAGGGCAGAAACAAAGCATAATGTAAGAAATAAGCATTTTACAGTGAGAACAATCACTCACTGGAATTACCTCCCCAGGGAGATGGTGGAGTCTCCATCACTGGACGTTTTCAAGATGCAGCTGGACAAGGTGGCTACAATCACCTTGGCTCCCTTTCCCACAAAAGATTGGACTGGATGATCCCTTCCAGTCTGGGTCAGTCTGTGGCTCTATGAAAGGCACACAAAACTTTCCTGACTAGAAGCACTTGAGCCAAAGGAATGAAGCTCCCAGTTCCGACACTCTGAAACTGCCCATTGATGTTCATCATATTTATGCTTGCAGGTTTCCCTTTGTGCTTCTTGGGACTCCAGGATCCTCACATCTCCTGGGCTCCTCTAAGCCTCAAAAGCATATCCCAGGACATGGTCCCTGACTTCATTCTCTCTTGAAGAGCTGGAACAGAAAGCAAATTTCAGCTCCTGGCTGGTTTGTTTAAAGTTTTCATCATCATGGTTCATCATGGTTCATCATGGTTCATGGTTGTGCATTTGCAATACCTTCCTTCACTCCTGCCTCTTCTTCCTTTAGGGCTTAAAACGTGGGGGTTTCACTGTGACAGCCATAGGATTAAAAAGGCAACTAACCTGTGGCACAAAAATCAAGGAGCTGCTATTGCTCCCTAAGAAACCTGGAGGCTGCAGTCAAACATCAGCTTCTACCAGCCCTAAACCTGCACTTGGCAGCTGGAAAATACAAGGGGAAACAGGGATGGGGATGAACTTTTGGGGCTGCAAAGCATGGCAGTCACTCCCTAAGACTTTAAGGACCATTGGGTCACCCAGTCTGAATCTTGCATAAGGGAGGTCACAAGTTTCACTCTTACCTTTGATTTCAGCAGTACTGATAGTGTTTGCCTAAGCCCCACCTTCCAGGGAGGCATGCAGGCTCCATGCAAAGAGCTCAAGATATGGAGATGGTAAGTCACCTTTTTGATGGCTGGCTCAAATACTTAAAAGCCTTTGGTATTTAAAAAAGGCACTTTAACTCTGATTTATCTGCACTGCATTTGCAGCTTGGGGTGCCCATGATATAGCTGCTGGCTGCGGGAGGTGCTTTGCCTGATTTCCTCAGCTGTTCACAAAATCCATCTCCAGGAGAAACCCTGGGGCCTTTCTGCTCTCTTCCCCTGCAGACAGCCTGTCTTCTGCCTCCACCCTTTTTTCTGTATTTATAATTGCCAAAGGAGAAGAAGAGTTTTCAAAGGATTTAGCACAAGTGCCTGGCAGGGAATTGCTTCTGCGAGTGGCTGGTAAGCAGGAGAGGGGAGAAAAGGAAGGCGAAGGCAGAGCAAACACTTTCATCTCCATTGTTTCCATTCCAAGGTGAATCCACACATTTCTCCACACCCATTCTCCCCCCCAGATATCTCCTGCTCTCTATAGCTTTTCCATATACTCACACATATAAGGCTGCCCTTCCCCAAATATCCTCCTCAGATGCCTCACAACCACAAACTCCTGTGACCCTGTGCTAGTCTCCCACAGTCTCGTTAACAATAATTATTACCCAAGTTACTAAACCTGCTCCTCAGTGCTCACCTCTCAAAGGACAGTTCTAATCTGCCTGGCTAAGCAGGACTCAACACCAAGCAAGGAAACATGGGCTAGAGAAGATGCTCACATCAAATACTTCTGATAGACACAAGGATCACATTCCACTATCCAGAGCTCCAACTGCACAGACAGCTCCTCCTGCCTACCCTAGCTGCTGTCTGCAGCACCTTCATCCCACTTGCAAGGGCAAAAGTTTCAAGAGCCTTGTACTGAAGCTTCAGCACTTCCACAGACTCTTCAGTATTCAAAAGGTTTATTTTAGAATTGGGTTTGTTTATCTCTAAGCACAGATTCATTTCCAATTTATGTCAGCAAAATAAAAGCCAAAATGCAAAACAAAAATGAAAAAAGAGCTCGCCTGACTTGGAAGCCTAAAAATAGACCTGGGTATTGCAAATAGTGAACTGTCAGGTAAAGGCTGTGGATTGAAGGTTCAAATGAATAATGTGTTTGTTTTTCCTGCTTCAATACTTTCCTGCTGTTATCACTGTACAAATAAGTCAGCACATGCTAATTACTCTGATGGCAATTTCCTGGGAACTGGTACTTAAGTATCAGGCCAAATTTATTGCTGAGCATCACAGACAAGTTCTCCCCCTGCACTCCCAAACAAACAAACAAACAAGCCCAGCTGCCAAATCACCCTGTCCTTTCCTTCATCACTGCAGACCCACCACTGCCAGCATGGTCCCACTCCTGACTCCAACCTCAGCTGTATGTTCTACCCTGAGGAACATGTGTTTCCCGACAAACCTGGTTGAAGCTAAGATGCTAATGTAGAACATGGATCTAGCAATGCCAGAACCTGGACTTATCTCTTTCAAGGTGTTCAATGCATGTACAAACTGTGGATCCCAAGCAGTATTTGTGCACTAAAAAAGGTTTAATCTTGGGAGCCAAAAGAATAAGCACCTTTTCTGCAAGGCATACACATCAAGAGAGAAAGGATGAGAAGTGAAATGTCTGTGAAGTGTTTTTATAAGGTATCCAACAAAGTAGTCTCAAGCCCCTTTTAGCCCAAAACCATCCCACAAGGCTCACAGTTTATATTCATGGGTGAAATACATCAAAGAACCGCCTAAACAATGCCTGTGGTTTCTGCTGCATTCCCCCCCCCACCCCCCTTGGTATTTATACAGCCTTGGAT
This sequence comes from Dasyornis broadbenti, assembly GCA_013397935.1. Lineage (NCBI taxonomy): Eukaryota > Metazoa > Chordata > Aves > Passeriformes > Dasyornithidae > Dasyornis > Dasyornis broadbenti. The sequence continues at coordinate 1,481,653 of VZRN01002382.1, forward strand.
TTGCACTGTAATTCAGTCAAACGCATTAGAGCAAAGATGAAGAGAGGAGAGACAAGAGGAAAAAAAACACTATTACCTGTGTTACATCCCAAATGGCATTGAATTTCTGTATAAACCTTCACTGCAACCTCAACCCAGATGCAGGTTGTTTGCTGAACATGCAATATACACTCAGCATCCTCCTTTGTGGGCTTTTTCAGCTTTCAGGGCCTTTTTCCGGGAGATAGTTGGCTTGCTATGGATTTATTGTATTATCATTTCTTTCTGCTTTCACTGTGAGGCAAAGGGTTATGCAGCTTTTCAGATCCTCCCTGCATGCAACTCCATGCGTAATAAGAAAGCTTCCAGCCCAATAAAAACAACTTGAAAGAAGGGCAGTGACCCAGCCACAGGCTTAAGTTTCAGGTCACAACACCCCTGCTCAAAACCATCCATCTTCCTCTGGCCACAAGTCTGCAGCCAGCCACCTCCCATTAGTACAGTTCATCTCCAGGATTTACAGGAAAACACCTTTTGGGGACCCAGCTGTTGTTAGCATCTTCTCTTGCACATGAGATGAGAGCTGTGAGCTAACAAGGGACACTGTAAGTGCACACTGATGCAGCAGCCCCTTGCATCCAGTAATAAGCATTAAAAACACATGGACCATTAGGAAAAATAAATAAATAAATAAACAAACCAAACTGCAATTGTGAACTTTGGTTTCATTTACTCTCAACTTCTGTAAGGAAATGGGTGTTTAGAGCCCCTGTCAACCTGGACGCATGCACACCACATTGCACGGTGTTTGGCTAGCACAGTAGCATCATGCTGCTCGGTTAAAAGCCCTGGATCAAAGGAAAGAGAAGGTTTGCTGTTACTGCACACTGAGCCAGGGGAAATAGTGCATCTCAGGAATGCTACATGTTGGAAGAAGGCTGCGGAGAGGAAGGATGTGCTTGTTCTCCCCTTTTCCAAAAGGGGTTCCCTCAGGCTAGTTAGAAATAATTACCTGCTGGACCATGGAACTGGGGATCATAGAATCACAGAATGGTTTGGGTTGAAAGGGACCTTAAAAGGTCATCTATTTCAAGGCCCCTGCAATGAGCAGGGACATCCATGGTTCCATCTCCACGCTACAGCAAGGATGCTGGCAAGCAACCCACTGCTGAGAAAACCGCCAAGAAAAGGTTCAAAACCCAGCCCCACACAAGCCAAACAGAAACATGGCTCCTGGGAAGGGGATCGTGGCTCATGTGGGGCAAGAAGGACAAAAAATGTGTGGTATCCAGCCCCAAGCCTGGCACTCAGCCCAGCTCCTCACAACCTCACATCTACCAGGGGTGGTCTTGCTCTGAACCAATGATGATAAGAAATATCAGAATGGGATGCAAATATGGAAAAAGATGAGAATGTGAAAAGAATTATCATTCTCCCAACATCTACCATTTTGTGCTGTTAACTCCAAAAGCAAGAGCACACAGGAGCAAACTGTGTGTGCAGGCATCTGGGTGCTGAGGCTTTCCCATTTATCATCATCAACCAAACTGCCCTGGGAAGTAGGGCAGGCACAAAGCCCAAGGAGGTTCCCAGTTCAGCTGCAACTCCCAAGGTTTCGATGTGATTAGGCCTGTGACTCTCCCCCACAAGCTTTTTGGCACTAAGACCAACCCATGATATTGTTTCCATTAGTTCTTCCCTCTCAGCCATACCAGTGCATGCCAGTTTGCCATGCGGGACTGCAAACTGGATTTGGAAATCAAATCTACAGAATAACAACCCAGGAGAGAGAAAAAATATCAGCTGGATGGGTTCCCTGTTGGCAAGTGTGTCCAGCAACATCCTTTGTTGTCGGCAGCTTGAAATAATTTCAGGTGTAGCAGTGCAGAAGGATGCCCAGATATCACAGTAACACTGCTCAGCTGCTGAAGGAATGAACCACCAAATGTGGCCTTGGGCTTTTAGATTTTTAGTGACTAGCTATATTTATGTGTGCTAACAAAAAAACTGGACTGAGTTTGGTGAAGTGATCCCATTTCTCAGCTGACTGGCCTACTGTCCGATCCTGCAGCACCAGAGGATCCAGCTAGAAATACCGACTGCAAACCCAAGGCAAGCTGTTTCTGACTAGGTGCTGAAGAGTGAAGCTTATGGCTGAAGCTTGCTACATACCAGGGACAGTACAGGTATGAGCTGAAACACTGTCAAAGGACACGACAACTTCACCAGGCTCCCTGACTAACACGCTGTGCAAGAGTAACAAGATGCTGATCCCTTCAAGCGCAGTTATCTTTTACTGCCTTGTATATACTCATGTGGGATGGGTATGTGTATTTATTCTATTATTTGCTGAAAGTATTCACTCTGTGTCCCAAGAAATGCAAATATGTCCTTCACTGCTCAGAAAGGCATGTCTTGTGGGAAGATGAAAAAAACCCGAAACTTGTTTTGCCTCTCTAGCCTGCTTTCAGACTGATGCATTCCACTACTGAAGAGCAAGCACAAGCAGGGTCACCAATAATTAGCAATAGACTTTAAAAAGGTCCTGAGACACCCATTTTGGGAGGAATTTGTGTTTGAGCACTGTGAGTGCTCAGATCTCCCCTCAATGCATGCAATTATCCCTTTGTTGCCCATGGCACTGCGTTGGGTCAGCCTCTGTCCTCCACTCCTGCAGCTCCTGCTGCTCCACAACAAGGTCAGGGGGATGCCCTGCACCCCACTTGCCCCTTGGGGTCAGCCAGGCTGGGGGTTGCCCTCACAGAACCATAGAATTATTTAGATTGGAAGAGACCCTTAAAGGCCATCTACTCCAAACCCCTCCCAGTGAGCAGGGACATCAACTTGATCAGGTTGCTCGGAGCCCAATTCAACCTGATCTTTAATGTTTCCCGGGATGGAGGAATCTACCACCTCACTGGGCAACGTGTTCCTCCTCCTCCTCTAATGAGACAAGTGAGCACCCAAGCTGCATCAGTGGCTGCACCCTGATGGATCCAGAGTATAAATGATGATGACCCAGTCAGAGGGAAAATGTGGGGACAAGATCATGGTGTTTTACCCAGTAATCCCAGTCATGCTGTGTAGTGCCAAGACGGGAACTACCTCTGGGGAGATTTTGAAGCCCTGATCTCTTCACTTGGTTTGGAGAGGGCACAACAATTCACTCCTTGTCTCTGGCACACATCACTACCCCTCTTTCACTAGCAAAGTACCCAGTTTGGGTTTTTGAGCTACACCAGAGCCACCAGCTCTGGAAGGACCCTGGGGAATAGCAGCACCAGAACTGGGGACTGTGACTTTTTCCTTGAAGATGTCTTTCACCACCGCAGAGTACATGGGGAAACTCAGGACAAGGGATGAGACCCCACCCCAAACCAGGCTATGGCTCCAATGGGGCACCCGCCCAGGGTCCAGCAAAACAGCCCAGAACACGCGGGAAGGGCTCAGCCATATGGGCACTGCCACTCTGCCAGCATTAATCGCCACTCCGTGGCTAACAGGGCTGCCAGCCACAGCCAGTGCCGGTGAGAACAAGCCCTGGGGAAGAAACAGAGCTCTGTGTCCTGGCTTTGCAGCCCAGCTCCTACGTGGAGAAATAAAACGAGAGGCACAGCTCACCCTCTCCAAGGAATACGCCCTTCCTAATGAGAGTCGACCCAGGAGCTATGCGGGAGTGGCGCCCATTCCCAGGCAGGCTTCAATGCCACTGAAAGACAGCGACTGAGACAGGCAGCCTCAGAGGAAAGAGACACCAGTGGGAAATTTTGCTTTGATGCCGGCTCGCCAGCTCGCTCCGGCACCAGGGAGGAGGAAGGACTGCCGGCTCTCGTGATGCTCCCCTGCATGTGCCTACATGCAGAGCTGAGATCAGCCAGAGATCCCGGAGAGGATTGCAACAACCGCAGAGCAAGTCACCAGCTGTGCCCTGCCTGACTGGGCAACACATGGCTGGCACAACCTGAGCCCCATGGTGGCAGCCGACCACCTGCCGTCAGACAAGAAAGCCCATGGAGAAGAGCTGGCACTGCAAGGACGCTACGGAAGGACCATATCATATAGCCATCGTCCCAAGATGTCGGTAGGAAAAACTCCATTATCTGTAGCTAAATCTGGGCAGTGTGCAGTGCCAGGACCTTTTCTCGTCCCAAAGAGGTTGTGTTCCAGGAGACACAAATATTTTTATCAGCCTTGCTGCTGCTGCTAGAACAATAATGATGTCAAGCATAACCCAGCAGCAACTGCAAGGTTCAGGGTCTTGGATTCACCGCAGTCTTGATCTAGCTCTAGAAGGCTAACAGTAGAAGTGGGATCAGAATAAATACAAAGGTGATACAATGAAAAAGATTTCCCAATTAAATTCCTGACATTTGTATCCCTTTCCCCACCTCTTCTTATCTTTTAATTTGCATCCACAGATCTCAAAGCACTTAACGACTACTTAAGTGCTGTTAACACCCGTCATCCCGATGGAGAAACCTCCACTGGGTTGAGCAATCCTTAAATTGCCCAACAACCCGTTGGGCGAGGAGAAAGCAGGACTGGTTGAGCACAAGTCTATCCATCCCTCTGCATTGCCTTGCTGCAGGGTATGAGTTACCGGCAGGAAAGCATGGCTACATGGAACAGCCGTTTCCCAGGATAGGGTGTGCCCCACCTTTAAACCGGGCACACTGTGCACTGTCCCTGCTAAGACGGTAGTCAGAAATACATCACTTTTTCCTTTTGTTTCGTATTTGTCTGTTTACCTCAATAGAATTTTTCTGTGTTTAAAGCTCAGGAATGCAGACTTTCTGCAAAGAGCAAGGGCTGTCAGGGCAGATAGCATATGTTGCTCAGTTTCTCCATTAATGAAATAAGATTGATACCTGCGAGAGTTTTCAAGCAAAAAACACATCAAAAAATCACTAAGGACTTCTTACTTACTTACTTCTATTTTTACTGTCCCAAATGTTCTGTGTCCAAGGTCTGAGTTAAACAATTACACACTAAGGAGACTGAGAGAGGGCATTTCAAAGAACCAGGAGCTACCAATGTGTGGACCTTGACATACAGAGTCCCTATCAAAGCAAACAGGACCTCAGAGCTGCCCGAAGGTTGTAAAGTTGGATCCATCCAGCAGCAGCAGACACAATGCCCAGGGCTATGGCTCTGATGGTGCTGGACTGTTTGAATCACTTGTACAGGTGACCATGGAGGACACCCCATGGTCAGCAGGTCCACCCTGACTGGAGGACCACCAAGATAGAAGATGATGCAAAGTATTTCTATTTGCTATATATATTCTCCAGTGTGCTCTCGAGCAGCTGCTTCTTCTCAGTCCAGGGCAATGAATGAGTTAGGTGGAGAGAGCAGCCAGAAAAGTCCCTCATCTTGCCACAGACTTACTTACTTTTTTTTATTTCCTTCACTTGCTCTAGTGGCCCTATCTTGTCCATCCCATCCACTCACCTTCCTCATATTCATTTGGCCTTCTTGTAAGCTCTTAAAAAATTACAGTACAAATGAACAATTAAGGGATTATCATCATAGCAACTGTGGATAATGTGTCCAAAAGTCACACCTTCAGAGAAGACCAACTTGACCAAGAGGAAACTGGACAGGAACTATCTCCTGGTGATACCTATGACCAAAACTGAGGCTGATACAGAGCATGGAAGACCACCTCTGCCCTAGCTCTTGTTGTATAGCTGTGGACCATGGGCATGAAGCAGTTCAATGACTTGGCCCAAAATCCAGAAGTTGGGTCCCAAAGCACCGCACCTGAGGATCCCAAACAAGGGAAGGAGGGTGCTAAGAAAACCTCTTTACCACTTAACTTTCCATCACCCAGTCCTGCCAGGAAAGTGGGTTTAATTAATATTTCAAGTACAAGTGCGGTTAACAGACCCTGTCCAAATGCATCCCAGCTGCTGAAACACAATTAGTTTCATCTCAACTTCTAGGAACAGGCTATACCCTCTTCAGTGCTGTGCAGCAGGTGAAACCTTGGGTTCTCCAGCTGATGGCTTGTCCCCAGCTAATGAACTGAATTAAGCTGCTTCCATTCTCATTACAGACCCTTCAAAACAGTGTCCTTTAAACAGAGACCTTGAAGCCACCTTAAATAAAGCCTTCCCCATGTCTCTGTGGCTCAAATTCAACTCTACCAGCTCCTATTAGATTGACAGTGTTATTGCACCCATGGTACTCACTTCTGCTGACAAATTCTCCAGCTGCCCAGCCTGTGCATCTGCAGCTCACACAAAATCCTTGTCTTCTCATTAGGGATCCAGCACTACCAGCTCCCTCAACTTCCCAGGCCCTTTATGTGAAATTCCAGCAGCAGAGCTGAAAGCAGTGACAGCAGCAGCTGCTGCAAGCAGCTAGGTTATGCAGAGCACCACATTCCTCCTCTGGGAATGAGGGCAGCACGAATAAACCTAAAATCCAGTTTTATTGCATCTTTCAAATTCTTAACAAGCCAACAAAAATCACTGCTGCCTTCTTCTTTTTTTATTATTATTTCCCATTTTTAAAGTGACAAGGCTTTTAAAATCAGTAGTTAAATTTTAGATGCTAGGATACTGTTAGATGCATTTGAGGATGGTTAATCAGAGGCACGAAAGAAATAATAATAATCATCATCATAACAACAACATGAATTCCCCAGCAGGATACCTAAGAGTTAGGGAGTGACTGTTGCCCTCTTCCCTGCCCAGAGCCAAGACCAGAAGAATATCCATGAATTTCTCTGCCCGAGCTGGCACTGGGGCAGTGCTACACAGGCCAGGTGGCACAGGTCATGCAGAACAGGCTCTTGGAAAGGAGATGGGAGCCATTCAAACCTCAGGTCATCTGCAGGGCTGAGGACTTGTCAGGGTGAAAGAAAAGCCTTTTTTGAAGCCGGCAGCTGCCCACAGGATAGGAGTCTGGAAAGAGGTGTGAGTAGGATGGGATGCAGGGCAGGATGCAGGATGAGATACAGGGCAGGATGCAAAGCAGTGCATGGAGCGCATCCAGTGGGAAGCACAGCCCTGCTCCAAAGCATTAACCTAAGCTCTTTCCTGGCTCCAGCCTTCCTTCCCAGCACTGTGCCACACACATCTGTGTGGGGAGCGCTGGTGTGGCAGAGAGCCAACTCAACAGCTCAAGAGGTGCAATTATCATTAAAGCCAAGCAGACTGGAGCAGGGGAGAGGAGATGCCTCCCCGCCAAATGAATAGGTTTAATGCTGCTCACATTCCTGCATTCCTCTGCTGAAGTGTAATGAATAAACCCTCACAAACTGCTAAAAATGAGGTGGTTTTGGTTAAGCCTTGCGAATGTGTGTTTTGTAATCTTACACCTTTGCAGACAGAGAGTCCTGCTATGCTGGTAATCTAGGACTTGAGGTTTTCCAGAGCTGGCTTGTGTAACCCGGCAGAGACATCAGCACATGCCTGTTTTACGGGAACAGCATCTCCATCACAAGAGGGGAGACTGGATAGAAAGCACATGGAGCCAGGCAGATCCGCTCCTAGGCAGAGGTGCAGCATGGGTCCCTGACCAAAACACACGCACAGAGCCACTTCTGATGACAGAACAGGATTGGATAGGATAGCACAGCACAGGACAGGATAGGATTAGAACGGAATAGAATGTATTTTAAATATAACAGAACAGAATAGAATAGAATAGAATAGACCATTTCAGTTGAAAGGGACCTAAAACAACCACGTAAACCAAATGTCTGACCACTTCAGGGGTGACCGAAAGTTAAAGAATATAATCAAAGGCATCGGCCGAATGCCTCTTGAACACTGACAGGCTTGGGACATTGACCACCTCTTTAGGAAGCCCATTTCAGTATTTGACTATCCTGTTAGTAAAGAAATGATTCCTTGTGTCCAGTCTGAGCCTTCCTTGATGCAGCTTTGAACCATTCCCACACATCCTACCACTGGATCCCAGGAAGATGAGCTCAGCACTGCCCTGTTCCCTTCCCTGCCTCAGGAAGTTGTTAGGGAGCAATGAAGTTGTCCCTCAGCCTCCTCTTCTCCAAACTAGACTAGTCCAGAGCCCTCCGCCACTCTTCGTAAGAGTGCCTTCCAGCTCGTCCACCAACTTTGTTGCCCTCCTTGGGATGCATTCAAAGACCTTCACATATTTCTTAACTGGTGGGGCCTAGAATTGCACACAGAGCTCCAGGTGAGGCCACACCAATGCTGACCATAGTGGGATAACCACCTCTTTTTCCCATCTGTTTCTGCGGTGTTTGATGCACCCCAGGATGATGTTACAACCATAGCTTTATCCTGTCTGCACGGGTTTATCTGCAGAGGATCCTGTCTGGGTCTGGAAGCAATAATATTATTTATTCATGGTTCTATTGAAAAAAGTAGTGTCTCCTTAGCCAAAAGTCAAAATCCGTATGTCCTGCTCAGCCTTGGCTTCTCCAACCTGCCTCTGTCAGCACAATCTCTCATCTCTCCCTTCCTGCCTTTTCATCATCCTCCAGTTCAACTTCAGATTTTCCTCCCAATGGGACCTGTGGTTCCACCCATGGTCCCATCCTTCTCTACCTCCCCTTCATCTCCACCAGAAATTTGGATCATTATGATGGTCTGTGCCCTCCTCCATGCAGACTCTCCTCTCTACTCCATACTGGTCTCCTTATGTTCAAAATTAAGTCTCAGGACAGCTTTTGAATGCTCTTTCATCCAGCATCCAAATCTGCCACTGTCACTGAAGCTCTTGCTTTCCCACATCACAGCTAATACAGCCACCCTTTGCCAAGACACTGAACTTCTGACCAACAAGTGTACTATCCCATGGGTCATGGCTCCCATCCCATTTCACCTTCTCAAGGATAGTCCCTTTCCCTATCTCATCACACAAGAGCTCTGTATCTCTCAAGGCTTATCTCATGCACTACAGGACCCACTATCTGCTGTTGACTCTTATAATGCTATTACTTACCAACTTGGTCTCCTGGGCCAGTCAAAATGCCTTTGATATTGAATGATATTTTCTCCCTTCCTGCCCCTTGTCTGGTAGAAATTCATCTCAAATGTCTGCCAAACCACCTCAGCGACTTCATCAAAACTCTCCTTTGCTGTGACATTTACAAGAAAACTCAATAACTGTGAGGTTGCTGATGTTCTGAGACATGTCTGTCAAGATGATCGATAGTGTCCTGGCATTTTTATTTTATTTTCCCATATGCATGTACCAACCACAACCTCCTGTCACTGATCCAGACCATGAGCTCCTTGGGGGATGGACAGCCTTTGATTCAACATTTGTACAAAGGACACTAGGCTCTGGGGCACTGTTAGTGCTCCTGCTGTCACCATGGTGAAAATAACACTTTTAAACACCCATCAAGGTCAAGAGATAGGTGCTTGCACTAGGTATGATCCCCAGGCTTAGAGCAGACAACAGGACCAAGAAGTCCACTTGCATACTGCCAGCAAGCCACAAGTTACCTGAGGACACTGCCCAGTGCACTGAGACCCAGGTGTCCTGTTGTTGCATCTAGTTACAACAACACCCTATTTGTCCCCAAACAAATCACAGCACAACGTGCTTCCAGTCAGTTACTACCAGCACCTCTTGACACAACCTTCTTGGTAGCACAGAAGGCATCCTACAATGATTTCTTGTACATGAAAGATGACAGCATCACCCTTATTTGCAAGCACAAGCTCCATGCTGACTACTCAGCTATGACTGCACGGCAGTGATGTTCTCTCTACCAGACTGGAAATCATAGTATAGGCTGAATAGGAAGGGACCTTTAAAGGTCACTCAGTCCAACCCTCCTGCAATGAGCAGGAACATCAGCTTGATCATGTCACTCAGAGCCCAATTCAACTTGACCTTGAATGTTTCCAGGGGTTAGGCATCTACTCCATCTACTCTGCTCTGGGCAACCTGCTCCACTATTTCACCACATGCATTGTGAAAAATGTTTTCTTTATATCTAGTCTGAATTCACCCTCTTTAGTTTAAAGCCATAGACCTTCATGACGACAGGCAGGCCCTGCTAAAAGGTCTGTCCCCATCTTTCTTATAAGTTCCCTTTAAGTACTGAAAAGCCACAATAAGGTCTCCCAGGAGCCTTCCCTTCTTTGTGCTGAACAACCCCATGTCTCTCAGCCTGCCCTCATCAGGATCACTGTGAGACCAGATGAGCTGGTCTGGAACCCTGAATCTTTGCCATTGCTCCACTTTTGTCATCTAAAGGTGACCAACACTAAGCATCCCTCACTGCTGTTTGGCCCCAGGAGCCTTGAGCAAGACCTCACAGTGTTCTGGTCCAAACTCTGCCAATAGCTCCAGCCCCCAATATGTGCACCAGCATCTCTGCTATCCAGTCAAGGAGATGCCCAACTGGTCAGGAAGACAACCTGTGAGTACCACATCCACACCCTGGGCAGCTCTGACACAGAGCTTCTAGCAAATTAAAAGACAGGGGGGAAAAAAGCAAGCCCACATGGAGGTGACTTTCCTTCCACTGCCCAGGAGAGACTTGTAAGGCAAGTTCTTCCACCAGGCTCCAGGGCTGGCCATGCTGTGGGCAGGGCTGAGCCTGCCCTGCCTGGCCAGCGGTGCCAGCAGCCCCAGGCAGCACTCGCTGAGTGTTGAGAATCCAACAGCCACATGGGACCTTGTGCACTGCAGCACAGAACAGAGATGCACACACAGCAAGGGTGGGTTTGTTCTGCCTTTACACTCATCCATTAGATGAACTTCACCTGAACTAATGCTGCAGTGACAGAAGCCAGGCATAAACCACAGACCTTACAGACTTCAGACACACATGGAGAGCTCCCCTCCCTCTTTCAGTGCTTCTCGCTGGGGCTGAGCTGCATCTCTGCAGACTTGGGATTGATTTGCCTCATACAGAGGGACACCACGGCATCTGCACTGCACAACACAGGCTCTGCCTTCCCCACTGGGAAACACTTCCCACGCTCACATAAGACATTTTGCACATGTGCACATGAAAAAGTTTCTCGGGCAAGAGCTTGGCTTGTGCCTGCCACCTTGCAATCACCTACACTGCAGGTCAGCAACTGCTGATCAGGGTTTCTCTAAGGAGTGCAAGGCTGAAAACACTGTTCTCTGAGAAACAGGCATGACTCTGCTTGGTTGAACACAAACAATTCCTTTGTTTTTGTTAATGTAACAATTTCACATCACAGGCATTTTCAGGCTCCCTGTGATTATTTTGTACATCCAGTGCTACAGAGCTCACAGGCAGAGCCAAAGGCGAGAAGGTTCCTCTAAGGCTCTGATGAGTAGGGATTTCACATGACCCAAGTGGGTTGTGTCCACCCAGACATGTGCAGACAGACCTGGGCTTGCTCCACTTGTGCCCAAAGCTGACTGGGACTCAATCCAGCTTAAGACAAAAGCCACAGAGCCACATTAGTAGAGCACTCTGCCCAAAATCATATGGCGAACGTGGGTGCCCTGGGCAAACACCAACCAGATCTTTGATTTTTCCATCCACAACAGTTATATGAGAATGGACAGGTTATAAATCACCAACAGCACAGAAAATTCCTAATAATCATAACTATTAGAGTAACTATTAGAAAGAGCAGATTTAAGTGAACAAGTGGGCTACTCTGCCCTGTTTAATGGTGGATTTCAAGCCATCTGGTGCTTGGGAAACAATGCTCTATATTGTATGGGTCTGTGAAAAGTAACACCAAAAATGCAACTCTATTGTCAGAATGCTTAAATTTCTTTGAAAGGATTCCACATCTTCATCAAACAAACAAACAAACAAACAAATTAGGTACTCACAAGGTGAAAAAGGCTTGGAAAACCAGTCAGAAGGTGCATAATGAAAGGAAATCCACCCTTGGGTGGAAAGAGCTGTTAAAAACGCAGTCAACCAAACCCCCACAACATCAGTGACCTCACTGGTATGGTGCGTGAGAAACAGTTTATTCAACAAAAAGGAAATTGTTCAGAAGGAAGAAAGTGAATTGAAATTTAGCCAATACAAAGATAAACGCTGATGTACAAAGAAAGGCTTTAACATCTTGAATGATCATCAAAAGACACCTCCAATAACAAGTGTCTCATACAGGTGGGAAAATAACATTCCCTGCATCTCCAGTGTCCTCATGTACAGACGGCACCTGGAAGTGCCCTGCAACCCATCCAAGCAGCCACCATGTTCAATCACATTTAGTTTGAATGCATCAGTGAACACGAGAACAATTTTACATGTGCGTGGGTGACAAGACAACCATACATTGAAATAAAGGTGCTGATGGTCTACCAGGCTTTTCCCATCTATTGAAATAAAATTTTACCCTATGCCATGATTATCTGCAGAGGACTTAGGTGACTTTCAAGATAGCTTAGAGGGGAAAAAATCAATGACCATCTATCTATATCTTGGTGTTTTCAGGACTCTCAAAGCAGTTGACCTTTTTGGAGAGAGAAAAAAAGTCCACAAAACTTTTTCATCTTTTAAGTGATCTGGATGCAACCTTGATGGCTGAGGTGGACTAAGTTGAAAGTTCCACCGTGTGTGCAAGTCTAGCCCTTCATCACTGCCAAAGACCAAGCAACCTTTCGTTACTTCCTAAAGCCACTGCTGGCCCTGGAGCTCACCAAACCCCTGCAGATGCTGATGCAGTTCACTGACCAGCAGAAAGCTCACCCAGTACAGACACAAGCTCACTTTCCATCAGCACAGTGAGTTGTGGGTGGATCAGCGCCAGAGCAAGAGCAAGGGCTGAAGAGGGCTGGAGAAAGAGGGGTGCCACCCCCATTGGTGGCAGGAATGGGCACAGCCCAGCACTGCCCAGCATAGCCCAGCACAGCCCAGCATAGCCAACAAGCAGCAGAAGTGAGAAGTGGACAAGGAGAAGGAGGAGGAGGAGGAGGAGGAGAAGGAGGAGGAGGAGAAGGAGGGAGAGAAGATGGTAACAAATAAAACACTCGTTTTGAGGAAACTGCCTATAATTAAAACCTGAAAGCAAACACAACCTTGGCAGCTGGAGAGAACAGTGCTGGGTTCTCTTTTGGATTTGCCTGGTGTTTATCAGCCTGGTTGGCAGTACATTTGTTAAGTAGCTCATCCTAAGGGAAATTCCTCTGATTTTCCTTAAAAATTCCAAGCTGCTTTAAACAAACAAGAACTATTCTCAAGTATTACCCATACCCATATCTGGTTCCTGGACCAGATAAATACATTTATTTTATCTCTGAACAGAAATTTTGCCACTCCCTACCTCTGTGTGAAGAAACCAACTAAGGGAAAGGAGGACATCTGCTGAGTCCAGGAGAAGAGAATCAGAATATTCACATGATGCTTTGAAAATTGCACAAAACACTCAGGTGCAAAGAAAAAGAAAGTGAACAGCCAAGAAAGTTGCTCTTGGCCCTGGTACTGGCTATGGTACCATGAAGCTCTGGTTGCTCCTGGAGGTACTTGCAGTTGGCAACTCTGGCCTTGCAACCTGTCTGTATCCCATGCTGGGCAGTTTCTCTTCTGTTCATGAAACAACATTGAAACACCCTTTTTGAAGCAATTTGCCAGAAAAGGCTCTGACAGATTTGAGCTGTGGCTCTGACACTGCTCTGTCAATCCTAATTAGGGGTGCTGCCTCCTGATTCATACCCAAAAGAGGTTCCACCTGTACAAGGTGATGCTCAGGTGTCAGAGGACTCTTCTGGCTGTCTCCATGCAGGGTGGGAAAAACACCCCATGAAGGATTGCACTGAGAAGGGTATTTCCTGGGTGAGAGTGAGTATCTATCATCACTGCTATTCCGGATAACACAGAGGGAAGTCAGCATGGTGGTACAAGGCTGATGTGCTGCACAGAAGCCCATGATGCTCCTACCCAGATGTGTCAGCTGCAGCACTGGGAAATGGAAAGCAATCTGGGAGGAGGAGAGGGGACAGCTTGCACAGAAAGGAAAGGTACAGCGAGTGGGAAATTTGGACCTATTCCCAGTTTCCAAAGGAAAGGGTTCAGACAGATGAAGTACATGTTTCCCCTGCAGAGTTTCCCCAAACTCCCAGCCTCTGCTGCTGATCACCCCAAGGGGCTGCCACTTCGATGCTCAGCACTGCAGTGCCGTGACAGGCAGCAATGCCTGGGGCTCATATGCATGCCCCAAATGCCCTGCACCCATCACCAAATAGTTGGCTGAACATCCCACTGCAAAAGTATTAAAGTGACACATGTGCCATAAAAATAGCTGAAATCGGTATTCCTATCCCTTTAATCAGCTTTTAATTGCCAATGTAAAACAGGACAGATGCTCAACAGGAGTCGTGCTTGAAAGCATCAGAGGCGTGATAGCCTTTTTTAGTGGAAATCTTCCTTTTTTTCAGCAAGTATCTTTGAAATCAAAAGCAGCCTGTGGAAAGACTTGGGAAAACCTAAAATAACAGCAATGATTCAACCAGCATGCACTGCTCAACACAGCAAAGGCAAAAGCACTGAAACTCAATGAAGTTAACAGCGCACCTTAGAGGTTTGTAAGCAAACAAGAAGTTAAAGAAATACAAAGCAGAAAGACTCAAAATTATCAAAAGACATGGGCAGGAAACAGAAGGAGAAATGGAGAGAAGGTAAATCTTCCCTGATCACACCAGCTTTTTCTAAGGGGCCTTGGGTACCATTTCAACAACTTTCTTCAAACAACAACACTATCTCATGAATGCATTCAAGCACAATGCCACAGCCCTGCCACCACTAAAACTTTTTATAAACCCCTGTTCTACCACACTAAAACACCAGAAGTTTATGGGCAAACTTTCTGGCAGGCTCCTGCCCAGAGAGCAGCAGGCTCAGCACTTCATCCAGTGAGCTCTGGCAGGTGCTCCGACTGTGGGTCACTATCCTGACTTCAGACTCTTGGAAAGACATCAGCTGGTGTAAGTGGAGTGCTATAAAAAAAGCTGAGCTCATCCAGGGAAGATGAAGCCCTTTTCAGTCTGGGAAGTCTCCCACCACATATTTTTAAATCACAGTCATGCATGGGGAGGAACCCAGGCACAGGACTGGAGCACCAGCTCCTGTGTGTGTGTATCTTACATGGCTGAGCACCGTGGGGAATGAGTAACAGCCCCAGCAGCCTGATACCCAACACCAGGTTGTTTATGTTTTCAACTAAAATGGTAAAAATAGAGCCATGGAGGGAGGGTGGATTCACTGCAAACTAGGGTATTAACCAGCCAGAAAGAAGGTGACACTATTGCTGCCTCCTCCACACCAGCATCATGCCAAAATCACATCTTTGGTTACTGATGAACTCTCTATGGAGGTCATCAAAGAAGGAGTGAGAGGAGGTGCTTCAGGCACCTGCAGACTGTGGTTCAGCCCATGGTGAGGCAGCTGTGCCCCTGCAACGCATGGAGAAACATAGGGGAGCACAGATCCACCTGTAGCCTGTGGAGAAGACCCGCACCAGTGCTGGTGGATGACTGAAACAGGGCTGTGAACCCATGCTGGAGCTGGCTCCTGACAGGAACATGAGGACTCATGGAGAGAGGAGTCCACACTAGAGCAGGATTCCTGGTAGGATTTGTGACCCTTTAGGGGACCCTGGAGTAGCCTGTTCTTAAAGGATTGCACCCCTTGGAAGAGTGACCCACATTGCAGCAGTTTGTGAAGAGCTGCAGCCCGTGGGAAGGACTCTTGCTGGAGAAGTTCGTGGAGGACTGTCTCCCATGGAAGGGACCCCACCCTGGAGCAAGGGAAGGACTCCTCTTCCTGAGCAGCAGCAGACACAACCTGTGATGAACTGACTGTAAAACCCCCATTCCTGTCTCCCTGTGCTGCCCAGGGGAGCAGGAGGTAGAGCCTGGGAAGGAGGAATGGGTGGGTGGAAGGTCTTTATAAAGATTCATTTTACTTCTCATCATCCTGCTCTGATTTTGACTGGTATATTTTCACTGGTAATAAATTCAATTAATTTCCTCAAGTTGACTCTATTTAGCCCATGACAGTAATCAGCTCATGATCTCTCTCTCTGCCTTTATCTCAACTCACGAGCCTTTTGTTACTATTTTCTCGCCCCCCTCCCATTGCAGAAGGGAGTGATAGAGTGGCTTTTGGCATCCAGACAGGGTCAACCCACCACAATAATGAACGATGGAGATCCTGAGAAGTTCTTCACCAAGGCACCCAAGTACCTCAGTGACAGCTGTGTCACTTCATTTACCCATCATGCAGCACTGGCTGGGGGCATTTGAACTGCAACTCTGCAGCAACTAAAATGGGATGGATGAGCCCTCTCTTGGCTCTACCCACTCAGAAAACAGTTTTGATCTAGCAAAACTTACCAGTCAAAAATTTGGCCCAGGACTCTACTTTTTGACCACAGGCTTCTTTCTTTCTTTCTTTATCTCCCAAAACAGAAGCAAAAATGCAGGGGTTAAGTCCAGCCTGGGATGCTGAGTCTCTGCAAAAGGGCAGGATGAGAGATGAGGAGGAGCCTTTCCCTGATCCACCTGAACCCAGAGAGAATTTCTTGCACTGCTGCACTCCTGCCACTCCGCTCAACAACTTTATTCACCAGCTTTGCAGTAAAGCTCCGGAGGGATTGTCAGCACTGATTCAGAGCCTTTGAGGTATTTCCACACGATTTTATTTTTTACTGGCTGCGTGTTTCTGGCTAAGTCAACAAATGCAGTCATTGCTGTTACACATTGTCCTCAGTCTGACATTTATTTTTGCTCATAGTACAAGAAACTCCAGGTCTTTCTGATTAACTCCACAGAAATGCCTATTACTCAGACAGGAATCTGAAAGTTGGCTTGAACTAATCAGCAAATTGGTTTAAAACAATTAGGTTTTGAGGATGTGCATCCTCTGGTGTCCAAAATGAAATTCTGAGGGGTTTATTCACTTCTAATGTTATTTTTTGTCTTACCGTCCCCATCAGGTTAATTCCTGACAGGATAGAAACATCAAACCCAGCCAGCCCATCGTGGTATAACCCAAAATGGCACAATTACTTTCCACAACAAGCTTCTCTACAGAAGCAGCATATCCTGTTCCAGTCTTGGCTCTCTACATGCCTTGTGATTCAGTTTTGAGGGAAAGAAGTCCACAAAGAAGCTGCATGAGTTAGTGCAAATCCCAGAAATACAACCTGCAAAAGGCAGTACAGATGATCCTAAAGGCGACTGCACAAGTGCAATGCTTTGCCACAGAAATACAGAATCATAAACTGTCCTGAGTTGGAAGGGACCCACAAGGACAATTGACTCCAACACCTGACCCTGTACAGGACAACTCTAAGAGTCACACCATGTGCCTGAGAGCATTGTTTAAACGCGTCCTGAACTCTGGTAGGCTCAGTGCTGTGACCACTTCCCCGGGGAGCCTCTCCCAGTGCCCGAATGCCCTCTGGATGAAGAATCTTTTCCTAATAGCCAACCAACCCCTTCCCCCCTGATGCCCCGACTCAGCTTCGTGCCATTCTCTCAAGTCCTATCGCTGCTCACTGGAGAGAAGACATCAGTGCCTGCCACTCTGCTTTCTCAAACTTGCAGCAGGCTTGCCCAGCTGGCCAGGCACTGCTGTTTGCTTGTGGTCCAGTACAGGACAATCCACCCTTAAAACAAGTTGAATGGGTTTCAGTAAGTAAGCACAGACTACCTGACAGAGGGACACAAAAACGCCCTAAGAAAGATGTACAGCACACAAAAAAAGCCAAGACTGTCAAGACAAAGAGTTGCACAGTGCGCTTTCGTATACCATTGCCCCAAGTCTGATAATAGAAGAATATGAGGCTTCAGCTGGGCTTTCATGGGAGCACAGTGCCTGTACTGATGGTTTCAAGCTGGCTCAGGGTCAGTGCAGCTTCTCAGAGGGAAGGACTCAACACAAAGCACAGTGACTCTCTTCTCCTCTCCCTGTTGTCAAAGCATCACTTGAAGCAAGAGCCTGAAAATGTGTTACTCGGAAAGCAAAGCAACCACATTAGGGAGTGAGAGCAACAAAGCACACCGTGACATTTACAAGTGAGCTTGAGCTCACTCATTTGTATTTCAAAGGCCAGGTTGACACAAGATATTTTTCTTGTTCTAGCTTTAGCTGTGAAGGGAATAATACACAATTTTAAGTGCTGCTGCCACTGTGTCAGCTTCCCTGAAGAGTCAGATACAACAACATTCAGCCTGCTTCGCTTGGAGAATGTAAGGACCAATCTTGGAAAATCCACCTTTGGCTGATATAAACAAAACCAATTCCAGGAGGCTTGCTCAAGTCCATACACTCACCAACCCATCCTAAACTTCCTATGGCTCGACTGAATGAATATTAAGCTAATTGTGTTGAATGTCTCCCCTCCTTCTGTAACTTCACACTATGAAAGTTTTCCATCTTCAGAGCTCTCACTGACTAATGGTGACATTTAGTGACAAAACCAGCTCAACAGTTTAACACCTTTGTGACCCCTATCACACTGTAAGGTGTCCTCCTTTGCAGGAAATTAGTATTTCTGATCCCACCACCAACAGCAACCCCACCAGCACTGATCAGGCACAGCCCACTTGGTGACAAGTCACAGTGCTCCTTAGACCAAGAGTTGCCTCATCAGCCCAGAAACCCAGTGCAATACTGAGTTTAAATCCAGTTTACAATCTTCCCTGTCATGCCAGACCCACCAAGACCCTTGCTGGAGGTGGCAATATCCTAATCTGGCGTAATACCTGCCTCAGTTGAAACTGGCAGCCAAGGTACACAGTGCATTTACTTGCAATAATTTCAGCCTCTCATCCTCCTCCTAGTAAACACCAACTGTCTCAAAGGAATAACCCATCCTCCCCACTTTTTACCTCACGTATTTTATGCCTCTGTTTTCAGGTCATCAGTCCAGGAACTCCAGAGCTTCCTGGAAACCTTTACTTGCCTACAACAAAGCCCATCACAATTCAGGTGGGTAAATATGTAAAACTGAGAAAGTCACTATGGGCCAGGTCTCCATACCCTTGGTAGATACCATCACGACAATGTGAAGGCCTTAAAGAGATGACATCATAACAAAGACCATCAATGTCTAAGTGATAGAGATCACCCTCTTCTAAGCAGGGCCAAAAGACAGGAACATTAAGTGGGCATTTTATTGCACTGGTTCCTTCAGGTCAGAGCTGACCACAAAGTTTCACTCTTCCTCCATGACTGGATCCCACAGTTATCTCTGGCTCCTTTGTTGTCCCCAAACATGTTGGCATTGTCACAGTCCTTCTACCCAGTTTTTGGGTCCACGCATGTCACCCAAGCATGCACACTAGGAAAGCAAAATAGCAAAGTAAGGTGTTCAAGAAACTATGGGGGAATCAATTTGCCCAATTAATGATCTTCATATCCAAATCAGAATTCTCCTTTCAAGCCTTTGATCCAGTGCAGTTTCTCACACCGATTTTCTCCACCCACCCATGCACTCCACCTCTGCCCTGGCTGCTGTCTCCAGCCTTCATCCATGCCTGTGACAATCTAGTCATAGACCAACATGCCTCCTGCTCTATTTCAGGACAGGTTTACCTCCATTTTTAAAGCCATTTTCTCCTTGTACACCTTGACCATATTTGTGGATCCATGCTCATTTGCACACATGCACCTCACGAGCGTGTGCAACTCAGGGATCTGGAGACTTCCACCCAGCAGCTCCAAAGGCGCCACATCCCTCAGCTGCTGTCACTCGAAATGGTGTTTGATAGTTTGTGTCTTCTCTTGCCTGGCTGGAGCAATGGCCTTGTTTGGGGATGAAGGGAAACAAGATAGGTCACAGAGAGACCTGGCAAATGGACTGGTTGGACCCAAGATATCCAACCCAAGATCCCACCACAAAAGTGAGAATTATTTCCTTGTGACAGCACAGACAAGACAAGTTTTATATAAATCACATACAATAACACACTCACACAGAGCTGTACATAAGATATATATACAGTACACACCGAAGTAACACCAAGGAGTGTAGGTGCCAAAGCAGGGATGAAATTAGCGTATGAGAGAAGTGGCAAAATCTTTTAAGATAATGGAAAAAAAGGCCTTTTTTGAACAGTAATAAACACATTTCAAAAATATTGGATATTCTTGGCTTGGAGCCCTACATACCACAATATACGACAATCATGTCAGATTGAAGAACAAGAAAAATCAGCCAGAAGGTCCATGGGAGATATCCCAAGAAAAACAACGATTGCATGTGGCAGGGCGCTGCACCAAATTATTTCCTTGGCATCACAGAGTGCACCAGTGTGCTATCTAGTCCACCCTGCCACTGAAATGCAACATAGCAAAAATTAGTATAAACTCAGAAATAATTTTTCAAAATCTATTCCTTGAAGGTTAGTCCAACATTAACAAGACGAAAAGCAATGTTGGTAGGGAACACCAAGATGCCATCTTTAAGACTTACCACAGAGAAAGCTGAAATGTCAATAATGTCAAATGCATACAAATTGGAACCAAATAATACTGCAGTTAGTTCAATGACTTCATAACAATCAAGTTACAGTGCAAAAGGAGATGGAAAATAAATTAAAATGGGCCGGAAAGTTTTTATCACAATTGGATAATGTGTCCAAGGGCATTGAAGGCAGCACACAAGCATCCTAAGGTTAGGAATCAACCCTGGGAAGACTTAACAGATCCTCTAGAATGGAAAAACTAATAAATGCAAGGTAGTACTAATCTGTAATAAAGAGTACTATAATATTAAACAAGAACTAATTAAATTCAAACAAAACCACTAATATATATTGATCAATAGTAAGTGCAAAATGTAATCAGAATTACTGCACTCAAAAATTAAGATCTACTACAAGATGGGGGTAAGCATGGTGCATGTAAAGACACACGTTCCACTCCATGCCTTATGGACATCAGGATTTTAATGCAATACCTTGAGTGGAATCCCTCCCCAGCACTTTCTGAAGAGAAATCTGTGCCCAAGACACCAACACTGTCCTGAGCATCATGTATCCAGCTCAACTTACAGAGAAAGGTTTTCCTAACTTTCCCATCCTTTTCGAGGCCATTTTACTGGATTATTTGGTTATAGGCATGAGGGATGAATTGCAGACGAGGGGTAACTCAATCCCTCTCTCCCTGGAGCAGCTCTACAGGCAGCTTGAAGTGAGGTGCTGACCTTGGTAACTTTACCCTATTTTTTTTTTCTCCTGCAAGCAACCACAACAGAAACCTCAAGCAAAACTGTCCTAAACTCTCCTGGAGACCTGGAATTCAGTCCAACATGGGTGCTAGTTGAACTTCATGAAAGGAACATCTTAAATAAAAGGGTTTGTGGTGGTGAGTAGCAGTAAAACTGATTTTAAAGCCTTAGCACACCAGATCATCAGGAGAAATGCAAGCACATTCACTAACTCCAAGCATGCTGGCAGTTTCAAAGATGCTCCCATGGCCTACTTCAGTCTGTTATCCCAAAAACAAGCATTCATTTGCTGCTGTAGCCAGGAAACAGCTCCAAATTTTACATTTATTCTCTGTTTCAGGGAACCAAGGACTTAATACTAAACTCATTTTACATACACACAACAGACACACCATGAAACTAGAAGGTGGGACTGCTCTCTCTCCCTAGCCTCAGCTGTCTAGAAAATGGGCATCTAACATAAGCCAAATGTTCGGAAACTCTTCACAATCCATAGAGGAACAGACTGGTCCAAAGCATTCTTTGTTCCCACTCTTTCCACAGAATGTAAGTGGTGTTTACATTGGAAAACCATTTTTTTTGGATTTCACACCCAACCTCACCTGACTCCAAACCACAGCCGTTCAGGAGCCATGAAGTCCACCAAACAGCAACTCAAACTGGCACAGTCATGCTGGTACAACATGTCCAAGTCGGTCAGCATTTTGGATGCCAAGTCATACTTCTGGACATTTTTAGTCCAGCTATCCAACCTGCGCATGGTCATTTGGGAAGTATGTTGCAACAGCAGGACTAGGGTATTTAACATTCCAGCTTGAGCTCCTCCCCCTTTTGGAAAACGAAAATGCTTTTAATGTCTTCATTTGTGCTCTCAGAAAACACACAAAGATTAATCCCAGAAAGCATCACAATTTTTGGAGGGGTTTTTTTAGCACAACTGTTAAATATGAAAACTCAATTCAGCAAGACAATCCATTTTCCTCCATCATCAAGACATCTCTTCACAGATAACCTACATGGTTATGGGACTTTCCAGCAATCAAACACAAGGAATGCCCTTTCTGCCACTTCCTACCTGGTTCTGCTCAACTGCCCAGCAGCCCTGACCGCACCAGTGGCACCATCACAGCAGAGCACACAGGAAGGACTGCAGCCTCAGATGTTCATCCAGAACACCAAAGCATTGGGAATAACATAAAATAGTCAGAACCATCCAATTCATACTCTTTGGGACTATGCCCAGTTAGGAAATCTTCCCAGGAAAAGATAATTTGTAAAGCACTATCTATATAGTAAGGTCTAATGACTTAATCCTCATCACAATGTATAGCTGATGCCTTCCCACAGAAGAATGCAATCCAGCAGGGATGGATTCCTGGCATGTCACTCCACATACTTAATTAGAAGGAACATCAGCTCTCCTTGTCATGACCACAAGGAAAGACAAGATGGAAAAACACCACCCATCTCATTCCAAGTCATCAGCTCCCAGTCTGCCTGCTTGGAGCAATAAGGGCAACCCTTTCCTCCACAGATGAGCTCCCTTTATTGATGTTAACGATCTCCCATGTTCTCTTTTTTGGGGAATCCAGTTGACAAATTCAGGCAAACAGACCCGAACAAAAGAGGATGGAAAAAAAAGCAAACCCAACACATGCAGGCATTTGGCAGTTTGGACCTTGTGATTTCCTGCCCAATTTTTAATCCCCTTTTCCATGAGGCTATGTTGGCATCATGCACCCACCAGCCCCATCACTGTGGACCCCTCAAGCCTCTAGGCTCCAGCTTCCATGCCAGCTTATCCAAGGTAATACTTCTTTGATTGCAATTTGCACTGGGGAGGGCAGTTATGACTCAGGGTTACAGGTAAGCAGCATTATCCCCGTGGGGCACTAAGATGTTAGCACAATACATCCCAGTTTTAATAACTAACTCTTCTTGACCTCAGCCTTCTTTACTCCATATTGGTTTTCAACACACAATTTCATGATTCAGAAATGAACTGTTTCTTCAAAAGGGCCAAATTTATTAAGGGAAAACATCCACATAAGGACAACATCCCCCTGAAGAAGACATCTCTGCAGGACATGCTGCAGATCAGACACTCAAGATAAAAATACAGACAATACAAACCACCTCTGAGAGCAGCTTTTTCATGCGTGTGAGTAAACCATCCATAGACACCGTTAACTTTAGGAGGAAACAGCAGAACCAAACAAACCATTGATGCAAAACCTAAAAAAACCAGACCAGAACACACCTGGTTCAACTAAATATATGCAGTCTGCAACTGGATGCCCTCCATGAACACAGGGGCCCCAGTGAATGGCTCAGAATCACGGAATGGGTAAGGCTGGAAGGGACCACACAACCATACACACCACAGTTTGCAAAGGACTGTACAGATCCGTACTGATGCCGTGCTCTCTCTAAACACAGACGTGTCACTACTGAACGTGGCAATCTGCCGGCTGGCCCAGACAATCCTGGGAGCTGCTGATGAGAAGCAGCTGGATCTTGAAGAGAAGACTGCAAGGAGCGGAGGGGATACCAGACTGAATAATGTCACAGTTCTTTTTTTCCAGATTTATAACAAAGGCTCTGTGAGGCTAGAATGCCTCAGAACCTTTGCTCAAACACCTGGGTGCTCATACGGTCAAGGATAGAGCCTGCAGAGAGCACAGGGCTGCCCAGCCTGCTGCTTCCTCCGCACTTTCCTATCCAAGCACCCGTGTACACACTCATTACCCCATGAAGCTACTTTAAAGAAGCAAAGATATCTAAAACAGGAGACAGCTCAAACTGATTTTTATCACCACATCCTGCCCATATCAAGTGAAATCAGAAAAGGGGAGGTGTAGACCACAAAATAAACAAACAATTAACCCTCACAGTGAAAGAGTCAGCATCTTAGCTTTGGGGAAGGGGGAGAATGGCAACTGAGGAAGAGCTCATTAACACCGGGAAATTAGGGAAACTATCAGTGAAATTAAGCACTACAGGAGAGCACAGGTGAGAGGTGGGGGGATACCAGCCATCTGCAGCTACGGCTGAGATGACAAAACCCAACAGACATATGTGCAGGTCCAAATCACAGCAAAAAAAAATAACTTCATTAAAAGCTCAGGCTGGGTGAAGAACTCGACTGCAGCAGAATCACAGCAGGGCGAGCAGAGCAACAGCTCAGCTCTGCTCCACCCTGCACTCATCATCGACAGGCTGGCCATGGAAGGTCCTGAATCCACACGAGTTTAGAGCTAAGGCATTGTCACCACTTGAGCAGCCACCCCTAGAGCTGCAGCAACTGGCTGGATTCACATACTGCTACTGCATCAAACATGAGGCAAAGCACAGCCTAAAAGCCCTTCCAGGTGGGATTAGACTGACCAGTCTAATGTGGTATCTGCTCGGGCAGTGCTCATCGGGCTCTGCTCACCCAGTGTTCCTCACAGTGCCTTCCTCAAGGAGGGTTTACGCTGCAATTCACACCTGTACTGGGATCAGCATTAACTTAGCTGGGCTACTGTAAAACCTGGAGGATGCAGGGACATCTCCACGGCCAACCAGGGGACTCAGCTCCCCACCAAGACAGCAGAGCCACAGCCTACCCTTTCCTCTCTGTATCTCCTGGCCTCTGGGCTTTGCCTCTTTTCACCTCTTTGCAAGGTTGTTAAGTTTGACAAAGTTATCTTGTCCTGTTGAACAGAACTGCGTTTTCTCAGGCTTGATCAGCTTGTGTCATGCAAATCACCCAGGGTGGAGGTAAACCAAAAAAAGGGGCATTCAGATGGTTCCTTTTATGTTTCACAGATCATTTGCATCCTTATTCTCTGCCTTTAGGGCAACTCTCAGTTGACTGAACACCTGCTTTTAGCTGCCGGGAAGCACATAACAAACCTCATTCTCCACCCACCCCCAATTCACACCCCTTCCCAGTACTTAACTGGTGTCACTGAGACTTGCAAAACCCTCCTCACTTCAGGCAGGCTGCTCATTTTATCTTGGTCAGGATATTCTCCTGCTTACCATATCCCAGAATCCCAAAGCATCCCAGCTCAAGGAAATCCCAAACTCAAAGAAAGCAGAGAGCCTCACACCAGCCCACCGACTTGCTGGCTTCGCATCTATGAGCCCTGAATACTCTTGCTGATGTCTGCAGTGTCAGCCCAGCACAAATATGCTTCAGAAAAAAGGAGTGATAGAGGAAGAAAGCCAGATGGACTAAACTTAATTGTGAAAAACCCAGAGAGACATTCAGCAGCCAAGTAAAAATGAGGCTGTTCCCTGGGAACCACTGATACGGCAAAAAGCATCCCACTTTCTTAGACACAGCCCTTGGATCTCCTGTTAAATTGCTCATCCTTAACATTAATTCTCACAGCAACCCCAAAGGATCAGTTTATTCCTGCTCTTGCAACTCCAAAGAATCAGTTTATTCCTGCTTTCTGGATAAAGAACTGAGGCATGGATTCAGAGCAAAAAGACCAGTGGCAGAGGTAAGCATCAAATACAAGGGCACCATGAGTCCCTGCAACATCATCTAGTCCCCATGGCAGACAGAAGGAAGGCAGGAGATGCATGTGTCAGGCACAGGCAAAGGGCAGTGACCACATCATTTCACTGTGACAGTGTTTCCCTTGCTATAAGGAGAGATTCCTCTCTCCAGGGTGGCAATGAAAACGCTCCCATTATTAGTAATACAGAAAAGCTAACAGTAAATTCCAGAGCAAACACTAAACAAAGAATAACACACAAACACATTCCCTTTGCCCACTTAAAACTAAAGAAGAGTGATGTACTACAGTAAATTATATTTGTTCCTCGACTTAAAGGTGACAATCTTGACAATGGACCATCAACATCAATCCCTCTTTCTGAACAGACTGCCCTCAGAGAACTTATTAACGGCATCAGCAGAAGTATAAGAATACCAAAACTCTTCCAGAGTTACCTCTGCTTAGGTACAACACCTTGTACATCTAAATTTCAACCAGTGTGGGTATTTACCCTCACTGCAGTAGGGACTAGCCAGCACAGGCTGAGCACTCTGCAAACACAAGTAGAAAACAACGTTTCCATCCCCCAAAGAACTAGGAGGGGAAGCAGAGGAGGTGGCCTAGCAAAATCGGGCAGACGTCTGTGAGGGGGTTTTCCCTGGTTGGGAGATGCGGTGACCTGCACAAAAGCTCTGGATGGAGACTCTAATCAACAGACCTGACATGCAGGTCCCAGCTCTTCACAGAACCACACCTGGGGGATGTTGCACCTTAGCCAAGGTACTAGGATGTGGATGCTCCCTCTACAGGTGTCAGGCTCCCATGGGGAGATGGCAAGCATTGTTCCAAACCTTCCTGTGGCTGAAAACCCACAAGCCACAACACTCAAAAAGCCAAAGAGCAGAGCAGCTCCAGGGCTGGTTCCCAGGAGCTTACAGTGCAGCCCAAGCAGCCTCACTGACTCTTAGTGCAGCGGCTTGTGGGGCTGGAGTAAACTCCTGAGGCTGGAATCATCTTGCTGATTCTCACTGAGGCTGCAACAGCTAGTGTGAGATGACCCAGTTGGACTGAAACCTCCTCAGCAATCATACCCTATCCTTCAGGAATGCACGTATGCTGCCAGTCAGGGTGTATAAATGCCGAGAGCAGGCTCAGACAAGTGGCTCACAGATTCAAGCTGTGTCCAAACCTTGAAGAAAATTTAAGGGCAGCTTAGGAGAGGCCAAGCTTTCATGCAGTGGCTTTGGACACCCCAAGCCACAAGCAAGCACTCTGAACTCCATTCCTCCTACACAGGGTACAGACATTACACATGCCTTGCAGACCCTACATTCAAACAAGCTGCCCCAGCTGTGCTGACAGTGCAGAGAAACAGGTATTGTAGGGAATGATTCAACCCATTCAGATGCCTACAGCAGGTCAGGGTCAGGTGCTTCCTAAAAATTACCATTTCCTTCCAGTGACTGTAAAAGGAGACTGGGGGGAGACTGGATCAGCAGCAGGTAATTGCAGCAGAGTTCTCTAAACCCAGAGGAATACAGTCCCCCGCTGTGAAGCCCAAATACAGCCAGAAACAAGGTCTGTGTGATGCACAAACCTCAACATATTCCAGACAGTCTCCAGCCCTTCTGACACTCCCAAGCACAACAGCAGACTGAAATCCTCCCATCAAGAGGCAAAATACTGGGAAACCCATACCAAAAATGGAATCTGGAAGATCAACAGAAGAGGTCTCACCCAAAAGGGGCAGGGAAAACCAGGAGGACTTCTATCTCCAGGCTTATGAGTGCTGAAAGACATCAACACTCACCTCATTTCCCAGGAAACCCTGGCAGGATCTGACCTCCCTTTGACATGCTCCTCATTTCTCCTTTTTGCAGTCAACCAAGACCTATATGACATTGAAACAAAAGAAATGTCAGCAAGCCCAATCTTGTCCCCTCCCTCCAACCAAAAAACATCAATTTCCCTAATTTTTCAATATAAGGCTGCACTGGAAAGCAGTTATATATAAATTGCAGCTTATATATTTAAATATTTATGTATCTATTTAATATATATATTACCTATTTAAATATATGTATACGCATCCACACATATAAATTGGTGAAGGGACAGGGCTCCATGCAAAAGTTCAGTCATCAGTGATGGAACCCTACAGCCTGTCCCATGCGGGACACTCACAATGACTCAGCAATGTGGCATAAAAACGAGCATATCGAGGTCCTCCTGAGATGTTCACTAGCAGCTGTAAAGCAATCCCTCAAACACTCCCAAGGAGTAATGGGAGGAAACACACAGGAGTCCCAGGCAGCCTGGGTGGCTCAGGGCTGTGAGGAAATGGGATGGAGGCAGCAGACTCCTGCTCCATGACCCAGAGCATCCCAGTGTCATCATGGACAGGATGTGATCTTTTCCTCGTGGTGACCTCCAGACATTCCTGACACCCCCACATTACAGCCCAAGGGTCACACAGGACAGCCAGGTGGACATCAGGCTGTTGTTCAGGTTCTCAGCACTGCTGGGTGGTGGTCCTTGCAGACTGTTTCTCCCACCATCCAGGTCCCCATCCTCTCCTTCTCAGGCCACAGAGCCCTTGTTGGCACAGCCATAAATCACACAGCCATGCATCAAACAGCTTTCTATGCACAGGCTGCTGGCAGTGAGAGCAAGGCAGAGCAGGGAGGGGAACTTTTATTACCATCAAAATCGCCTCATCACTCAGCCTACTTAACCCAGCCACATTTGCACTGCTAAATTTGGGAGAGTATGAGAAGCATTCCCTCATAATGTGAGGTGGGGGAGGGACAAGCCGGCTTCTGGCCGTCTTTAGCTCCCTGCCAAGTGCTCTGTAATTCAAAGTCCATGTCAGGAAAGCCATCCCTAGCTGCACAGCAATGGCCCAGACCCAGCAAACCTGGAGATCTGTGCCTTAACCTCTTTAAGTCAGCACCTGAGCTTGCCTATTTTAAGAAAATCATTGAGTCAGGCTTTAGGAAACAGCTCCAAATGAAATAACAGGTAACCAGGAGGTGTGTGGGGGAAATTCTGGACACCACCCATCAGATTCAGACAGTGAGTTTGAAGACCCTGCCCTGAAGGGATGCAGTGCTCAGCCTGGTATCTGCTAGCAGCAATCCTCACCTTGAGACTGGTTTAAGAAGCTGTGAATGACTATTTTTGGGTGCAAAATAGATTAACTACTCAGGAAAGACAGCATCAATACCTACAGTAGGAAGGGGTCACCATCCCTGTCTGCAACCAGAAGCATTACCCTGACCTGCAGCACAGGCACCTGAAAACAGTTATCACCACGCCTTGCTTCTGAGATCATAGAAGCAAATTAAACCTGTCTCTCCTTGTTGCTGCCAGGTACAGGACGGAAACGCAGGTTACAGTAACCTTTCTGGGCCAGTTTTCCATAAACACCATCAGCACCCGCACCATTCTGCAGATGCCCAGAGAAATCTGCCCCTGGAAATACAACCCATAGAACATCGGGGTGGGGTGGGTGGGTGGGTGTTGCTGCCCACACCCAATAAATAAACATGTTAATTAATCCCCGAGGGTGCCGAGTCTGGTGGTACACATGATGAGCCCAGAAATTTTCCCCAGCATCCACACTGAGATGTTCAAGGGAGCTTTTGAGGAATCCAGGCATGAGTCTGGGCAAGTGGCCGGAGACATTTCCCAAGCAATTCACATGCACACCAAAAAAACCCAGGCTTGTTTTCCGTAGAAGTGGGCATCAAACGTTCTGACATCAAGAAGGATGATTAAAGACAGCTGAGTTGCAGGAAAGATTAAAAGAACTAAATATGCCCAACCTGGCTAAGCAATGAGTAAGAGGAGACATGATAAAAGACTCCAGGCATCTGAATGAAGGGAGTGGCATGGCATTAAAGGACTGAATAAAATATCTTTCTGAGAAATGGATCCATCAACGATCTCTCAAGAGATAAGGTACAAGCCTCATTTTTTAGGCATTTATAAAACCGGTCGCCAGAACTGAGGTTTTTGAGGAGAAATCCACATTGGCCCTAAGGGAATATTCACTAAAGCATTTTATCTCTGCCATGGGGTGCTGCAAAGAAGGAGCGAGATGACACAAGGGAGCACAGGAAACTTGGGAAGGGGCAAACATTTCATACCACATCACCCAAGATGCAGAGATACGCCTTTTCACTGTAAAAATTAGATTTTCTTTTATATATATATATATAAAATCATATATATATATATAATCATATATATATATATGATTTTTCACTCGTTATTTTTAACTCAGCAGCCCTAATCCATAATGTTTTGAGTTTAGGGGGAAAGGGGAAAAAAAAAAGGAAATAACCAACAACTTATTAAAAATGAACAGGTCTGGGGATCTTACAAGTACTAGATTTTTTCCCCCACATTGAATAAAGATACATGGCATGGTACCAAGGAAGCAAGAGCCTGGATTGAGCTGGGCAGTGGTGTTCCTGGTGACTGCCAGCCCAGCAGCTCTGTAGACACAGCCAGACACAGCACACACATGGGCAAGGTGACAAAATCCTGGGAAGTTTTCCAATACCAGGCTCTGATGAGATCATACCTTTCAGTGGAAGTACCCTCTGACCCTCTGAAACTCAGGGACCTGATACACCTTATAAAGATCAGAAGTGAGCCCTAAGGCCTGAGTAAACCACCCAGGAGGAGAGAGAAACCTGTTATGCTGGCTTTGCCCCAAAAAGCCATGTAATGCACACCTAACTATCAACTTTGTGAAGCCAAAGCAGTGGATTCTATGGAATTTCACACCATGTCCAGCCATGCGAGGGTCTTCTGAACATCCCGCCCTGGCACAGAGGGTTGCACCCAAGGAAGAGAGCTTTCCCTGGCCGGAACTATTTACTGAATGCAAACATAGGCACAGTGAGATTTCTACCAACACCAGCTTATCAGTTCATTTGATGTGCCAGGGGATTGCAATCAACCCCCAAATATTCTTTCAGGTGCTTCTGCCCTGGTATTGCTGATGCAACTCAGCCACCAGGTATGATTTACAAAGCTCAGTGGTATCCCAGATTTGGGTACTTGGAGATTTCTTTTTCTCAGCTGGGAAAAGCCAGAAGCTATTTGCCAGTGGTGCAATCTTAAATCACAGTTAAATTCACACAATGGCCACGTATCCTGTCCCAGCTGCCCCTGGCTCCCCTGACCTAGTGAGCCAAGGCAGCGCAGTTGAATCTAAGAGGAAACTAGATAGGAAAAAAATACAAAAGGTCAGTAATTTTATTCTAATTAATTCCCTAAACTAGTTCAGTGGGGCTCAGGCAAGTACTAGAAATCTTTCCCCTTTTGGCACAAGCGAGATCAGCTGAACTGCAACATGTGACTGCAATCCAAGGCAACCTTTGTTCGCAAGACCAAGACTGGATCTTTTTAATTTTATTTTTTTCCCCTTTCCCACAGCAGCCTCTTAAGTCTGCAACTGCCTTTCTCCATGGGAACAGGAGATCCACCATTAATTGACCTGTGAGTTTTATTGCAGAGTTGAAACAGGATGTTCACAGAGGATTTTATTGTGGGTTTTTTAATAAGTGGGACATTTTAGTAGGCAGTGTATCTTCTTGCTTTATGCTTTCTTGTTTCTTTGGGAGGCTGAAGTACAAAATCAGGCTGCCAGATTCATTTTATATACTGAAGAAACATGATTTTGTTCTATCTAATTACAAAAAGAGAACATAAAAAGACCCATTCAAAGCAGAGGAAACTCTGCACCTTACGTTTGGGATTAAAAGGGAAAATTAAAACATCTAGAATAGCTTATTACACCTTCCATGAAACCTTCATCTTCCCACAGAATCAGCTGCTTCCATCACTGCTGCAACACTGATGTTGGAGATCACCTGGCTCAGGGTGCCACTGTCACACAGAATTAAAGGTTTGCAGGTTGTATTTGGACAACTCCCTCCTTTCCTTTCAATGGTAATTTTGGGTATCCCTGCTCAGGTCATGACTGCAGTTTTACTCTGCTCTCATCATGCATTCAGACTGACAGCCAGACCTGGCAGTGCTCACAGCAGGTGTGGCAGCAGAGCACAGCCCCTCTCTGACCGACAACTCATCCTTCCAGGAACAAATTTGGAATCTGGAGACGGGAATGTAAAATTTTTACTTGTTCAATTCCCACTACAGGGAGCAGAGGTTATTTTTTCCCCATTCACAGAGTTAATACAAAACAACACTCTCCCAGAGCACAGATTAGTTTCTACTCAGAAGACTGGATTGGGGATAGTCCATGTGTTGTAAAAAAAATGCAGAGCTCCCACAGGATGAGCCCCAGGAGGGAGCTGTGTGCTGGGAAGCAGCCAGTTCTCCATGTCCTTCCCAAGAAATGCATTTCTCATCCTGACACATACATTTTAGTACACCCACTCCCACTCCGCAGAGCCTTTACTGGCATCCATTTTCCCTGGATACTTCACAAAGGCTTATCCAGAGCCTCCCATTCTCACTCTCTCACATGGCAGTAACTGCTATTCTACTTTTGCTCCAGTTTTGAAAAGGTGCAAGAGAGAAATAAGTGTTTTTCAGGTTTCAGAAAGATGGGCACCTCTGTCTGTGGCTGGCAGCTGCTCCTTTGCTGAGGGAGAGGGGATGCACTTGCCCTGTGCACTAAGCTCTTGGAGAGGGAATGGGGCAGGATGTAAGTGCCTGGATTGCTGCTGGTAGTCTGGAAAGAGTTACTGCTGGGCTGGGTTGAAGAACACAAGTGACGCAGCAGCATCCTGCAGGGAGAGAGGGGAAAACGTAAAAAAAAAAAAAAAAAAAAAAAAAAACAACCTTACAAAACTTCCAGCTCTTTGGCTGAGGTTCAGGATGACTACACTTTTACTGTAAGTGTTTAGTAACTCAGAGTCACATAACCCTCTCTGCCCACTTGGGGCCACGAGATGAAGCTTACAAGCTACAAGAAATGCTTCACACACACGCATGGCTGAATCCCTGTCCAAGGGAGGACAAAAAGCCTTTAACAAATAAAGCTGCATTTCCCATTTAAGCAGAGCACCATCGCTATTTATTTAACAATTTTAAAGTGTTATTTTAGCCTTCCTGGTTTGTGTGTGTTGAGAGATTGTTCCTGGGACAGGAGCCAAAGTTGCTTAGAGCAACCCGGCAGCCGGAGAGGGAGGGAAAAGCAGTTTGGAAGAGAGGAGGAGGAGGAAGATGCCAGCGCAAGGCTTCACTGTGGTCACAGCAGCCCCCAGCCACAGAACTGGAGGGAGGTGAACAGAGAACTGGGGACAATGATGGGGAAAAAGAGCTGGGGTGGGAAGCTGTGTTTGCTCCATCACCATTTGGTGGCTGTTGAGCTTCTCTGCTTTCAGCACCCTGCGCAAGCGTGCTGGGAGATGAGCAGGTGAAAGCAAAGCTGTGGCAGCCCTGCACACACCAGTATCCACTGCAGGATGATGCCACAGAGCTCTCAGAAGGTACTATGCAGGTGAGGTGCTGATCCTACCCGCTCAGAATGCCCAGGAGTACCAATAGCCCTGGGACAAATGCATCAAGGGAAAAACAACATTAAACATCTCCTGTGGGTATCAGACAAGTCCCACTCAGTCCTGCATCCTCCTCCTCCTGCCACGACTGTAGTTCCAGGTTGGCTTCCAAGAACAATTTCAGGAGCAGGCAGGCAGAGGTGAGATAGATGGTGATGAAACAGGACGGATGTTTCCCCCAGATGAGCAGCTTTCCTGTATGAAGCAGGGGAAACTCACTTGGTACCCACTGGTGGAGGCTGTGAAACACAGCCTGGATCACTGCTAGTCCCTTCCACCTCGATACTCTCAGTGTGAACCTTCTACAGGTTAACACAAGACCCCCTCTTTCACCTGCAGTGAAGCACCTTTAAAGGTCAGAGAGCTTGAGGGCTTCTCAGCCATGGTGGTTCAAAACACGGACACTTCCTCAGGCTCACATACCCCATCACCACTGCGGCCACTGGGCTGGGACTGGTCAGCAGCCAAACTGCAATGGCTTTTCTCCATCCACAGTGCAGGTGGAGGACACGGTGAGAGGGAAACCCACGGACCCATTCACACCCAGTTCCTCTTCAGCACATCCCTCTGCCCATTAGATGAGGAGTCCACTCCAGAACAAGCATGAGCAGATTCTTCCACATGGCTTTTCAATCCAAGTGGAGAGAGGAAAAGTGCACATGTCAGCAGCAGCCTTGCTAAAATGTTGTGGTGGGTTGACCTGTTATGGTCTGGCTCCGAACTCTCCCATGGCCCAATTTACTGGTCTGTCACATAAGAGCTGTGAATGTTTCTAAAAATGCTGACATCTTAAAACACAAAGGTATACAGAGAAGATCTGATGTGATACCTTTGCATGAAGTACTAGTCCTGTGAAGTCATCAAAGCCAAGATTACATCCTTAGACATAATTACATTCACCGCTGTTATTAACGTAACAGATCTGTTCCTTGAAAAGGGACTTCTATAGAGGAAATTAGTTGTTATTGATTTGTCTTCCTTAGAAACACTTTAAAAATTCTTTTTGCCAATGTCTTTGCAGTCCTCCCTTTTACCAAACTGTCCTCTGAAGTCCAGCAGTTGCTAGACTCTGCATTCCCTCATTTAGAGCTGATGCTGTTGAGTCACCTATATAGCACTCTGGGGTTTCCAGAATGCAGCTTGGAGCCATCAGCATCACCCAAACTACCCATTGTGTTTTGCAGAAGATGGGTTTTCTGTGCATCCAAAGACAAATCCCTGAGATGCCACTACAACTTGACTAATCCTACTGAAGAGCTCTGCTTCACTTTTAGCAGTCCTGCAGTACCAGCCCAGCCACCAGCTTGCCATCCAGCAAGCTTCATGTGGTGATCACTCCTTAGTATATTATATGGAGCTGTCTGGGGATTTGACTTCTTCCCAGAGTAAGCCCCAGCGTGTCAGCCTTGACAAGGCAGTGAAAAGCAAACTATTTGTTCTCTTCTTCCCTTTCTCTGTACCATTTTTAAGACAAATTACCATGCTTCTTTTGTTTTCTAAGCAATCTAGATCAACACAAGTCAGATTCAGCACCAGTGCATCAAACATGTTACAAGCAAGCATAGTAAGCATTTTTTTTTCCAGGGGAATTTTAGCAATGACAAGACTGGAACTGAAGCCTAGATTTTCCTAGCAAGGCTCACATCTATATCCTCCAAGACCACGGACACAGACACTGTGCTTTGAGCTGTGCAAAGATGCAGCAATGCAAGGGAAGCCCGCATACCACAAGGGAATGCTCTGCAGCCTACAAAAAAATCAACCAGGCATATCCAGTAGGTCTGCCTATCTATGATCTTCCTCTTCAAGGCACTTCTATATCCTCCAGTGATTTCAAAACCCAGCACACACTGTTTCAGCTTTGATGCTCTGTGTTCTCATTATCAACCAACCAATTCCGGAATATCCTTTCTTCTTGCAGTAAAACCCCTTTTTTTTCCCTAGGGGTAGAGCTGGTCGGACAGAACAGACCAGGCATTTAGCATTTCATCATAAACCTAAGTATCAGCTTGAATCATCAAGGCTTGCACAGCTCCAGCACATTCCCATCGGCTGCAAACACCAGCCCAGTAACATCCCTGTCAGGCAGCACTTGCAGGGGTATTTGGTTTAGCATCCCCAGCAGAGGAAATCATCAGCTTGCATTACAGCACAGAGTGACCAATTTGTGGTCAACCAAACTACTCTCAAGAGCCAAAAATCCAAGTGCAATGCAGTAATGACATAAATTTGGATTTAGAACATCAGGAGGCATTGAGACTCTCAGCCTCAGTAGGACTGGCAGGGGCAGAAGCCATGCCAAAATCTGGATGGAAGGACTGCAGAAATGCTGGGCCAGGAGGGAAGTCAAACAGCCACCAAGCCTGGAACACTCTCCTGGCTTGTCTTTGTGCTGCTCTCCAAGGCAACATCAGCACAGCCCTGCCAAGAGCAAGCAGGACTCAGCTGCAGTTCCCAGTGACGAGCACCACTTGTCCCACCACCCGGGAAGGGCTGCTGTGCTGCTAACAAAGAGGTTTCTAATGCTTTTTGGGTCAGCTCCAGCATCACTCATTCTCCTTCACCACCACCACCAGGAGCAGGAACCTACACTTTGAGAAATGCCAGCCTACCCCACTGCTACCAGGCATGATAGAGATGATGCACTGGGAGACAGTGCACAGAGAAGTAACTCCCTGTGTGCAATTTTTGACTAGTCCTGTCTTCAGACATGAAGAGACATCATGTGCTGCACTCTTCACACCACCTTCCTGGATGTCTCAAATCTGCTGTGTTCCCTTCAAGTCTCTACCAGGTGCTCACAACCTCCAGTTCCTCTCCTTGCCCACCTTCCTCCTGCATGCCATCTGTTGTCCAGGCAAACTTGTGTGGCCACTTTGAAATTAATTTGGAGATGCTTCAGCTTTTTCTACACTAAGAGAAGTTCCTTGTCCCAGCTCACAGTGTGGACACAAGTTGTGGCTACACAACTGACCACACAATGAGCTGCAGCACAGTCAATACCAGGATGGTAGAGATACCTGCCCCAAAACTGCAAAGACATTGGCAAATCACCCCAAAACTACTGCTGAAGACAGCATCCCAGCATCCCATCAAAGCATGGCCTAACACCTGAGGACTGTTGGGTTTTTTTCCCTAGGTTTAACATATGCAAATCTTCCAGCTACTCCTCATAAGTAAATTTTCCAAAACAGAAGCTTCATCTTCCCAAGCTGCCTGCTTTCATACTTAAAATCGAGCGGCTGAGACTGGATGCTGTATTTCAAACGGGGTTTTATAGGACAACAAAGACGGAAGTGATGGAATTACTACCTTTGCCATTTTTCTCTGGGCTATTCAAGATCTGCCTGTCTTGTAACAGCATCTGACTGCAATTCACAACCAGCTTGTGATTCACTGCAGCTCACAGATCCCTTTCTGTAGTTAATCTGCTCATTTTGAGAGTTACTGCTGATTTTGGGTATGTGCACCTGTTTTCCAAGAGTGCTGCTTTGCACTTGTTTTTATTGAATTTATTCTTCTTGTCTTTAAACTACCCTTGCAGCTCATTAAGGTAACTGTAAGAGATGTTATCACCTGAAGTACCTGCAATGTAGGTATTGCACTGCATTGTAGGTACCCTGGTTGCATTTCATCTTCTGTATCTTCTGCAGTCTACCATCTAATCTGCTACTGACCCTGAAAATGTCTTCCTGATCCAACAGAGAACTACTTCTTTTAGCTTAAGTACCCACTTACAATGATTTCATCTTCAGCACATTTCCCGAGTTTGTTTACTGAGCTGTCGAGTCTTCCTCAAGAACTACTCTACAGCTTTCAGCACTTTTTTGGTAAAGTAACTAAAATACCAGACTTGGTATGAGATTGCCTAGTAGTTCTGCGAGCTCTCCATCCTTCAGGAGAACTTGCCACAACAGGAGGTATCACAGCTAAGGGCTGGCAACTCAAGATAACAGGAGTTCTAAAGTTAACTGAAATTTTCTTTAAAGTCAGGTCAAGCAGGTCATCCATTCCCCATTTAGGATCAGCATCACAGTTTTTCAAGTCTTACCTACCCAGCTCTCTGTTGCTATTTCCCTTGGCTGAGCAAAGACTTCAAGGCTGCAGGTACTTACAAAGAAAAGCTCATGCCCAGTGGGTTAAGACTTGTTATTTTCATTAAATTCAAATAATAAATATGATTTCCACTTGAAAAGGGAACACTTCATTTAACAGGCACAGTGACTTTGATGGGTAATGCAGGGTTTTGAAGGAAATTTAAAAAAAAAAAAAAGGAAGGAAGAGGAGAAAGAAAAATAACACTTCCAGAAAGTTTTCTGAAGGAAATGAGTAACCACTTGTTATTAAATGATAAATCACAGTCCTAGGGAAGTGGCACTGTCTGTGGTCTATTTTTAATGAGAAAATACCCTGTCACTGGCACAAGGGCTATATGGGACACGTCTGTGGACAGTGGGAGTGTTAAATGGGAGCCATCATCTCATTGCTGCTGTTCCCATCACTTATCTGCAACATAAACAGGATGAAAAGAACATGGCTTAGATAAGAAAAAAAATGCACCCAGGGCAACAAACAAGGGCTACTGTTCTCCATGGATGGAAGATAGGAGGAAAGACCAGAGACTAAGTGGAGGAACCAGATCCTGAGCGTAGTCTTAGGCTTTGCTTGTTTTCCATGTGTGAGGGATGCACATGAAGCCACCAGGAAGCAAATCTGTGCTGACCCCAATGTCTCTATAGGGGGTTAGGTGACCTCCCACATGCACTGGCATCCTCTTTGTCCCCAGGATGGGGACACATTAGGAACACAGCCACAAAAAACCACTTGGCCTCTTTTCCCCAGGGTTTGCCACCAATACAGAGTCTTCTAGGGAAGCACCTGATGCTGCAGCACCACTTATGCTGAGCACTTCAAAGGTGTAATTAGCCTCATTTCACGCTGATAAATGAGTGCTGGATTCCTGTGGCAAAGTGATTTCCCAGCTGGGAATAGGGACACAGTGTCAAGGGAAGGGAAGCAAAAGACAGCAGAGCTGGCTGGAGGCTCGGCTACAAGCACAGCCTCAAAACCAAATTAGAGGGACCACAAGCTCTCAGACCAGGCCATCAGGAACAAGACTCCCTGCACACCACTGAAGGACAGTTTCTGGGCATCTTATACCAAGCCCAACACTCCCAAGTTCCAGCCAAGCACTGCTGAACCCGAGCCACAGGGTTCAGCTGCAGATCCATGTTCCCTGTGTGCTTAAGCCACTCTGGCCCACCACACAGTGATGAGCAGAAACCTACTGCTAATGTGCTGAAATACAATGCACTAAGCCTAATTTTGCCGTGAGGGTGACCAAGCTTGCTCAGGAAGATTGTGGAGTCCCCATCTGTGGAGATATGCAAAAGCCATCTGGACATAGTCCTGGGCAACTGGCTGTAGCTTTCTAGCACCTGCACAGGTCCCTTCCAGCTTCAACTATCCTGTAACTGCAAAGCCAACTGCATCGCAATCCTTCGTTCTCCTTGACCTGCAAGAAAGACTGTAATTATTCAACTTCTCAACTATTTCTGACATTCTTTCCATAGATGAGGTTTAAGCTTTTTTTCCCTCCTTCCTTTTAATAGGAATGCAACCCCACAGTTCACAGCAGATTATAAAACATTCACACACACATTACTTTTCCAAAACTGCATTTGAAAGTGTTTGTTTGATTTTCTCTTTTTTTTTTTTTCTCCGACCCATAAACCACCACCCCGCTGGTCTCATTCATTGTGTGGCATTTTGCAACGAAGCGTAAAAATGGTATTAATCATAGCTCAGAAAAAAACACAAACTTCTTCTCTGAGGTTTGAAATAACCATTTGGAAGGAAAACTTCCAGGAGCCAGAAGGACTGACAGGGCTGGAGACTGAAGTCCTTGTTTTACAAAGGCCAAATGTATCCCAATATATCACTTGGACAGTTGCCCCAAGCCAAAGTTATAATACTTTACTCTTCAGTTCAAGTAGCAAGAAGGAGATTTAGTACAAAATCAGGACAAATACCTAAAGAGAATAGGGAGGAAAACATATGGTAAATCTAATGGGAGGCCTGAGCTCTAACTGCAGCTTTGGTGAGAGTGTCTGAAGCCTCAGCAGCCTCTCATCTCCAGGATGCTGCACAGGCTGCAGCCAGAAAGACCAGATAAGGCTACCCATCTCTCACAGGCAGCACCTGAGCATCACAGACCATGTGCTGGCACTCACCCATTGCACAGTGTTGCTACAGCCACAGGCAGAAACACAGAGATCTGCAAAGACTATGCCAAAAAAAAAAAAAAAAAAAAAAACCACCATTATCATCTTTATGTTTTCTGGCCAAACACCACTAGAGAAAATTACCTTCTACATAAATTAAGCTTTTTGTCTACCTCTGTAGATTGAGTGCTTCTCATAGAAGGGGAGCTTCTGTCAAAGGTGGAGTCAGGAAAAAAGATGAAACTCTTTTCTAATATAGATGCTTTAGCAGAGATTTGCCAAAGGCTTTGGAATCCCTCTGCTTCAGTGGTAAAACATTAATAATTTAAACACCTTCTTTTAAATTAGGAAGGGCACTAAAAGAAACTACTGAAAGAGAACAACCATCAAGCTTGCCACCACCTCCAACTCAAATACTGACATTTTCTCTCGAATCTCAAAAGTAGTTTCAGCGACCTGGCAAACGGGAAATTTACATTTTTCTTACTGGTTCTTCCCTCACAGTTTCTCCTCTGCTATGAATCTTCCAGGCAAAGCAGTTGACC
Source organism: Dasyornis broadbenti (assembly GCA_013397935.1). NCBI lineage: Eukaryota > Metazoa > Chordata > Aves > Passeriformes > Dasyornithidae > Dasyornis > Dasyornis broadbenti. The sequence continues at coordinate 1,521,578 of VZRN01002382.1, forward strand.
ACAAGGACAGGGCATACCAATCATCCTGGTACAGAAAGCCCCAGGGTGCTGTAATCAGGGGCAGGGGTGATGCAAGCAGTTGTAAAATGTTTCCCAGGGCACGACAAACATTTCATGTTTACTGTTATATTAGTGGGATGGGATGGGATGGGATGGGATGGGANGGACAGGATAGGATAGTTGCAAGGGACCTACAACCATCACTGAGTTCAACTGCAAGTACTCTGTGTTAGAAAAGCAAGACAGAGAGAGCAAGACAGAGGGAGAGAGAAAATAATCAATTATTTCCTCTTCTCTTTAATCAATAATCCCAGACTCTTGTGCATGGTGAAGTTCCCTGCTTATTCAAAGCCTGTATGCCTCTGCCTGTCTTGGCTAGCAATACCTTCCTTATCTGCACATTTCATTCTTTCCTATTTTTTTAAGAGCTCTGCAAAGTGAAAGAAGTGTATGATCTCCATATTTAAGGACAAAAATGCTGGCAAAGATAGGTCTACCTCGCTATCAAGGCTTTTGCAAGAGCAGGAATGATGTGGCAGCCCAAGATCTTGTGCTGTCTACACAAGCCCCATCGGGGACCCCACCCCCTTCAGCAGTAGCTGGCCCGGGTGCAAGCCTCTGTCCTGGTATCAAGGTGGCCAGATAAAAGCATACACTTGGAGACACATCCCCCTGTCCCACGCAGATGTACAGGCTTCAGATGACCAGTCCAAACTCACAAAGATGTGTAGTACCAGGGTACATCATCCTACTCCATACTAGGTCTTCTCTTGAAGAAAAACTCTTTGATTTGAGCCCCCAGTGCAGCCATGTAAGCATTGGGAAAGTGCAACCTTATGTCTCTCTGAATGATGCGTAAACACATCCTGTTCCTCAGGGTAAAATAAAAAGAGGATTAGCTATTCAAAACCTACATGCCAGACAATCTGGTGACCGAGTGCCTTCCTCCGATAGCTTTTCTAGACAGTCATGAACTTTAAACTACTTTTTGTCTCCGACTCTCAGCAGCTCCCAAACAGTGTGAGCTAAATATTTATAGAAGAGTCACTGTTTGTTTAAGTTTCAATCCATACTCCCTGAGGTCCAATATGCCCAGATCCTGAAATGACAGCTGATTACAGAACAGCCTGAAAACATCGCAGAGGGGACACTGACACTTACCAGACCTTTCATCTGGACACTTTCTTCGGTGGTTGCTTCGGGGAGCCTTTCCCAGCTTTTTTCAAAAGAAGAGGAACCGCAGCTATTGCCAACCAAGGTCCATGTTTCATCAGACACTTTGGCACAGCTCTGCTCAATGACACAGAGCCCCAGGTTTTGGGGGGCCCCCATTGTGCTCCAGAGCTAGGCACATAGATTGCTGCTGGAAATGCAACTGAAGTACCCAAGCTGCTGAAGAGCAGCACCAAGGCACAGTGAGAACACCCCAAAGATCTGTGCCACAGATGGGGCACAGCGCAGTGTCTGTCACTCCAGCTTAACAAGTTCTACTCTGACCCATCCCTTCTAGACTCAGCAACAGCTTTTCCAATTTACCGTAGTGCCCGCACCAGTGGAACCAAAGAGCCCTTCCCTACCTTACAAAAGAACTGAGGATACCCAAACTTTCTGCCTAACGGAACAACCTGTCAGAAGTTGAAAAGACTCCTGTATGAGCCAACACACTACTGCCATAAGCTTGCCAAGTTCATCAAGTTGCCTGTTTATACGTGGTGTTACACAGTTTCATGGGAGAGGCAAGAAAAAATAAGATTGTGCTTCTTCCCTTTAAGTCACGTGTGGCCCTGTTAAACACTCCTGAAGTCATCCTTTTGGAATGTCACTGGGGACTCATCACCACAAAGGAGCACACAAGATGTAAGGCTATCAATGGCACAGTCCTATGCCAACACATCCCAAATGAGCATCTCACCCTGCAGACCTCAGTGTCCAGCTTGGCAAGCTTCTAGAGGAACAGCAGAGGCCAGGAGACAACACCAGGCAAACACACTTCCGATGGCCACCCAAGGCTGGTAATTCCTTTTGTTTTTATGGTTTCACATACAAGTTCCTGCATGAAGAACAGAGCAGAAGGTGCTTACCACCTCAGATGGGTGAGAGGTTGGGATGTCTTTGTTCAAGTCCAGCTACCTCAAACCAGCACCTGCTTTGAACAGCTCCTTGGATGACTGCATGTTGCTGAAGAACTCAAAAGCCCCACTGACAGATGTTGCTGTGCTCACCCCATCAAGAAGATTCTCCAACAGCACTGCAGCAAGATGGGACTCAGCAGTGTTGCTCGGTCTGGGGTTCTCCAGGGGATAGCAGGACTTGTCCTCCACTGCACAGGGTGTTTCAAGACATTTAGCCCCAATAAAACAGAAAATGTGGTGTTTCAAGAAAGAGAATGACTTTTTTAATCAGATGGATCTCAAGGACAGGTCTGCACACTGCCATTCATTAGGAGTCTTGATATCCAGCGTGAAGGCTCGTGCATGGACGAAGGAGCAGATCATGCAAATACCCATGCCAATGCCACAAGTGCACTCAGAGCCCGCACTCATCCTCACATGTGTTTTCTATCCAGATGTGCCCATGCACACACACATGGGAAAGTGCCATAAAGTCTTATGGACAGGATCCTGTGTACATGCCATGGGAATACGCAGGACTACAGGGGCCGACCACAGCCCAGCCATGCTGGCATACAAGACTAAAGAGGAGACTGCAACAAGAAAGCTGGGAATAATGACAAGCACTTTCATCAGTAAAACTGCAATTATCCAGCCAGCACATAGCCTTGCATCTCTGTGGAGCACACAAAACTTACTTATTGAAGAGCTGCCTCTACTGTGATCTGACTTTTAGGGAAAGGAGTGGCCACACCTTTCCCTTGTTTTATTTCTCTGACTCTTACTCCCCGTTATTGAAAGCACAGGCCTCACCACGCGTATCACCATCGCTGCTGGGGCCACTGGAGCCAGCCATGAGCAGGAGGTTGAAGGCACAAACCTACAAACAAGGAGCCTTCAAAACTGCAGCTGATTTCCTCCAGCATCATCCACACATTTAACACCATGGAGCTGGCTTTACTGATGCTTCATGGAAGAAAATTTTACTAGGGCATAAGAGAGAGACAGTTTTCTATTTTAATCACCTGGTCCTAAAAAAGAAAAATAAAAGGAAAAAAAAGAAGAAATACAGCCCCCCTCTTTCCATTTTTACATAAATATTGGATCTGAGTGCTTTATGCTCCTAAGAAGTTAAAAATAGGAAATAATATCAAGTCTGTGTGCTGCATCTTTTATCAAAGCCTTTTATAAACATCAAAACCAGCTCCTCTGCACTCTTTTATACTTTCCTGCTGTCACTCACAATTCATAAAAGGGGTCTACAGAGATACAAAGGGTAAGGCACTTTCCAGTACTGTCACTGAGAGTCTGGGACAAAAAAACAGCTTTTTCTCAAAGCTCTGAAATCTAAGAGCAATTTTATGGCATAATGTCACTTTTAGCACAAGAGATGAATAATAGATATTCAAAATATAATAACACTTTTATAAGTAAACAATGCTTTGCAGTGTCAAAGCTTTTCAGCAGCAGTGTCAAGCCTTTGCAGAAAGATCAACAGCGCAATCACCGAGCACTGCCAGGAAGCAAACACTGCAAGAACGCACGCATTTAACCAAAAGGCAGAGTCTCTCTGGCCAAACTCCATCTGCCTTCTCTAGAGACACACATCCAGATTCCCTCTATAAAAAAAAGGGAGGTAGAAAGATTAACAAGGTGACCCAGAAACTCTTTACACATGAACTCAACTTTGACCCTGCCATCTCTGAGAGACCAGTGATAAATCCAAACCTCCTCTCCACCTGAAAGATGAGCAGGCTTACACTTACCTATATTCAAGAGATACGAGCATTAATTAATTCCAACATTAAAAAAACACGTTTGAAAGATGATAGCTGCTAGAATATTCATGGCTTTTACCCAGCCTGTTTATATAACTGGATATGAAGCAAATCCTCCATGCAAATCTGACAGCATCATTTAGCTGTTCAGCATCTTTTCCACAGAAGGCAAATTCCATCACTTGTGGTCACCACTGTTTTTCTTCCTGCTCTGCACATAAGAGTTAAGAATTCATAGGGAGGAAGTGATAAACCCATGATAAAAAAAATTCCAGTGAACTGTCAGCATTATCCTAACCAAAAAAGAATTTCCTCCTTAGTCATCCACAGGCAGGGTAAGCCAGCTCCCCCATGAATTACAGGAGAGCAGGGAAAAAGTGCTTATCTGGGAGATTGCTTCTCTTCCTAGTACCTCGGTATTTGATTTTTAAGCAGGGCAAAGGTCAAATGAGAACCACCTGATGGTGATGCAAATGGAGCCCTGGATAAAACTGCAGAGGGGCCACCAGAAAGAGTTGCTCTTTGCAAAAAGCTTAATGAAAGTCATGAGATGGTGCCAGTGGGGAGGGTGATGGCAATTCCACATCCATGTGCCACAGGGCTGCTGCCAGTGGCAGCAGGGCACACCCAAGCTGTGGAGGGGGCCATGCCAGGGAATGTGGGGTTCCCAGCATCGCTCAGCACCTCAAAGAATGTCCCCAGCCAATAAAACTGAGGTGCCAAGCCTGGGCTGAAGATACACTTCTTATCTGGATAGTAAGAGATCCACCTTCCAGAGGCACCAGGCTGGAATGCAGCTGTGGTTCATCCCCCAATTTGTCTACAATAATCTTTGTAAACATATGTACTTCTTTTTTTTGTTGCACATACTCAGATCCCCTTCTTGCTCCTGGAGCCTCAGGTCTCTAATCCAGCCTCCTGGCTTTGACATTGCAAAGATAAAGAAGAGGCAACACAATGACAGCACCTTGCAAAAGCAGAGCCAGCAAAACCACAGCATACCCAAAACAGTGCCAGGGAAAAACTAAGAGGCCAGGTGAGAGGTTTGATTCCAGCTCAGGAAACACCCTGAGAATAAAATGTTCCCCAAACTGGCATTTTGTGTTTCTGAACTGGGTTGCACACTGCAGGACAAGAAGATCAGGCAGATGCCTTCCCATCGTGGTAGTCTGGCCCCATGGCAGCCGTTCCTGCTCGGCAATTTTTGTCTGCTGCCCCACGTAAGCAACCAGACCAGCCTGGAGATGACTAAACCTTAATCAGAAACTCTACAGATCAAGTCCTATTCACGGCTTTGGGACAGTGCAAATCTTGCCACCTTTAACCAAGAGCCCCTCCAAGGGCCTCTCACAGCCCTGGGATGCCAGCCAGCTTTAGAGGCTTTACATTTTCGTGGCATGAGACAAATTTCACTAAGAGTTCCTCAATACTAATCCACATAATGCTGCTCAGCAGATGGGAGCACAAAAGAACAGCCTGTCGACACCTTCAGTTCTGCACAGAACTCCTCAGAGCAATGCACAGGATTCAGAAGCCGAGCAGATACCTCTTGCTTTCTTGCTGGCATTAACAATACGTCTTGCAATAGGTCACTGCTTTGCAACCTGAAGAGCACAGTAAGTCAGCAGATAGTTCAGTATTTACTGTGCATACTAAATCAGCACCTGCAGATGCAGGTACTCATGGAAAAGCAAAGATCACACATAAAGAAAGATTTTTATTCTGAAAGTAATGACTGTGATGCTTTGGTTAATACAAAATTCCAAGCAAGGTCTTAAAGCAATCAATAGAGGATCATTCAAGACATACTAGCAGATATTTAAAAACATATAAATATTTATTTACTTATATATATAAACAGAAATATGGCCTAATGTATCCCCAATTACATGCCCTGCAATAAAGGCACAAAGTTTGGGCACAAATGGCATTCATTAGTAAGTGCTGCAAGAAAGGGACAGCTCTTAAAGAAAATTTATGCTGCAAAAGGGATTGAAGGTTTTAGTATAAACTAAGGACTGAGATCCACCATTAATTTGCTTTGCTCATGTTGCCTTTCACTGCTGCACAATGAGCAAAAGTCAACGTGTGCAGGATGAGCACAGGCAGATCAACATCCTTTACTCTGGGCATGCTCACCTCCAAACTCCCCATGCAGGACAGGTGAAGAAAGATCAAAGCAAAATTTCAGCATCTGCTGCTTCAGCATTTTCCCCAAGCACAGGAAGATGTGAATCCAAAGATTCAGCTGTAAATATTTTAAAAGTGGCAAAAGGACTTTTGGCAGCCAAAACAAGAATCTTTCAAAGCACTAGCGTTTGTTGCCCCCAACCCTCGCAAATCCACTCTGCTGAAGTGGTAAGCGAGGTTGCCCACAAACTGAGAGCTGAAACTAGTTTCAGCCCCAATTCCAAAAAACCTGGAAGTAATTTTAGAAGCAGGAAACCATCAAGCAAGAGACAGCACCTGTAGATTAAAACCTCTTCCTCTGTCAGGCTTCGACACATTCGACTCACAAAACCATAAAGAAAGACTCCCTTAAAAAAGCCTCATTATCAAAATTTTTTATAGCTTTGAGGTTATATTTTATCCTTAAACCAATAAATAGCTGCAATTCCTTAATTTGATGCCAGATGGGAAAAGATTTAAAAACTTCTGCAAACCTGCAATTTCAGTGCTGGTCTGTGCTGGGCACTGAAAAATTCCACTGGGGTGAGTGAGAGAGGTTAGTCATGACAAGAACATCCCTGCAATGTGCCAGGGCTGCTTTTCACTGTCATCCAACCATCCTTAATACTGACTTAGTCCATCAATGATTTTTATAATCAGTTATGTGCTTTTGAAACACACACCCACATACATAACCCTCACAGGCAGCCAAATAGAAGCTTTCTCTATTTTTTTATCACTATTAATATTATTAATAACATGCATCTGTGCACAGACCAACCCCCTAAAGGACATTTTGACCCAAGGATCTGCAATCTGACTGAAAGCAAGCCTTTGCTACATTACCAGCAAATATTCTGAATGCTGATGGGGTTCGTCTTTTAATCAGCACCTGGGGTTCGTCTTTTAATCAGCACCTTGGGATGCATCTGACAGCCCCTCTGACTGGATGCTCACGCTGAACAACAGGAAAGCCCTTAAACTACTTACCCTCTGAAGCTGCCCGACATCTATGCAGGGTGAGGCCTGCTCTGAACAAAACCTGAGATGATTTTTCCCCCCTGTAAAGGACAGCTGTACAATTGCAACTGAAACATCAGTCCCTGAGCCCTAAGTCTTGGGCCACCTCCAGGTACCCCAGGTGTGCCAGGAGCCTGCAAGCGTGTGTGTGACTAGGGAGACACCCTGCAAAGGGCAATGCAGCAACAAAATTCAGGGTACGTCTACCATGGCTTTTCTCCTTGCTGAGTGTGAGTGCAGACCCTACAATGCAGAGGTCAAGCACCCTGGGGCTGCTCTGGGTTACCCAGGTCACAGGCAGGTTTTGTTCGGTCTCTGAACAGGCACCTCCAGAAGCACCTAATGGCCTGGCAGCACTGGAGCAGAGCAACTGATGCCCCACTCGCTCCTAATTATTTACAAAAGATAAAGCTCATTCTACAGCAAGCAATGTGCTGCTGACAATAGACCTTTTCACATCTTACAGGAACAAGTGGAGATCTGGTTTGCAATGTCTTTATCAAACAGCTGACTACAAAAAAAAAAAAA
>VZRN01002382.1:1529242-1570939 GCA_013397935.1 Dasyornis broadbenti
TTTAAATATCAATGGTGTTTACTCCAATTGTAAATAAAAAGAACAACTGCAAGTGATCCAGTCTTTCTCAGATGTTTTAGAAGTTGTTAGGAGCTAGTTAATAAAACACCAGGGATTTCAGTGATGGGAAGGCTGCTAATTCAGGTTAAGGAAGGAAAACTGGTATCTGCAAATGGTGAGCTGGTTCCAGGGGATGCCTCTGCAGCAGAGCACAAAACCCATGTGAGCAAGCGCAGGGGTCTGGCACTGCTGGGCTGAGCCTCCGGGCAGTGCTGCTGGAGAAGGCTCTGCCTTGGCACATGACCACACTGCTCTGGGCTTGACCATGGACCATCCCCATCAGCCCGGCAGGATGCTGCTGCTCACATCCGAGTCCAAATCCCCAGTTAGTTCCAGCCTCTCTTAAAAGCACAGCACATGCTTGACTTTGCTCATTGTTAAAGCAAAGAGCATCTTTATCCCCAATCTTTGTCTCCCATCTCCATCTGGCCTACAAGTCACAGTCAAACTGAAGAGCGAGGCCACTGATTATGTTTCCCACTGAACATGCTCTATCCACCCTGCCCCTTGCATTTCCTTCCTTTGATGCTGAATTGTGCTTACAAAGCAAGAAGATGAAACTTTTAATGTCTCACAAATGCTAAGGGGAATGCAGAATAAATGTACAGCAAAGCATTTTCAGCCCTTTTCCTTCAGCACCTCCTCTTTGTAAAGTAAAAATAAAAGTTGGATACAAAGAGCTAAATTTTTGTCTACCCCTCATAGAAGGAGCAATCTGTTCACCAGCACACCTGAGCATTTGACCAAACCAGCACAAGTGCCAAAAAGAATGATTTTCACAGCAAATTGATACCCACAGACACCAAAACAATAATTCAATTCTCTAATAGATAGAATGGGAAAAAAACTTGTCACTTTCATGAAAACATCTAACTCACTGTAAATGAGTCTAAGAATGCAAATTTGGTTGTTATCACTACTGCTATTGAGTTATACACGTCTATATGGAATAGGAATAGTTTAATCTCAGAGCCAAGGGCATCTCCTTTTTTATGGGGTAAGTCATCCCCAAAAATACATTCTTCAGCAGAAATTCTGTAAACAAAGAAGGGGAGAAAATGGATTTAACACTTGTGTCATCTTTTTTGAAATGAGACAATGAAGCCCAGTAAGCTGATGGACACATGGCTGGTGGCAGCTGTGGGTTACAAACACAGCTGCGCAAGAGTCCAGGAGGATCTAGGGGGAGCAATAAAGAGCAACAAATCCACCCTTTCTCTCATATATGAGGCTACGGTTGGGCATCAAAACCCTCAGAAGCTGACACCACTGCTTCACGAGAACCTACATCTCTAATACGGTCTGTCCCAAAAAGCAAAAGCCACCTTCAGAATATGGCGCCAGGGACTTTGGAAGGTCCTACCTTTAGCAGAAGCTAATAAGGAAAAAAGGTGATTGAACTCCTGAAGATCAAGATAGGTAGTCAACTGGGTATGAACAAGATCAACTGGGTAGTCAACAACAAAACAATTTACATACCTGCTGGACAGGAGTGCTGTTGTACTGGAAAAGCTCTGGGAGAAGAAAAAATATCTTCCAGCTGGGTAAAGAAACGGCTCCATCTTAAGATGCACGGGGAGATATTCCAGTTGGTGCCTGTATGCTATAATCCTCACGACAGGGCCACAAATGACACAGGGTGACTCAGGAAAAAACAGGGCAAAAAGATGGTAGGAACTTCCAGATGCTTTTATCCACAGGTGGCATTCTCCAGAGGATTTTGTGGGTCCATATGTCCATGCATCCCATGATCCTAAAAGTCCTCAGGAGCTACGAAAAGGACCAGACTGCCAGGCTCCTCCAAATATTACTCCAGACCAGTGGGACGCATGGGGTTGGGACCTTCAGAAAGAAGAGAGGGACAGGTCATTACACAACAGCTCTTACCACGCTGGACAAGGTTTATTCCAATGGAAACTCCTTATTTCTTAAATCTTTTGATTTATTTTTGCACAGAAATTTTTTTCTTTCTTTTTCTTAAAATTTGCATGATTCATTTAAATGAATGTCACAGTGATAATAGACACAACATGTGGCCACCACCTCCAGATGCCTCATAGATGCGAGGTGACGTGAGGAGGACAACAAGCCAACAACTAAAAAAAGTTTTTACCTATCCAACAGATCTTTCTAAAACTCTCTTCTTTTTCTTTTTTTCAGGTGAAAGGACACAGTTTTCCTCCCCTATCCTATTTTCCACACCTTCTAAACATAATGAGGTATTTTTTCTACCAGGAAAGAGAAGGATGGAAAGGGTTGTAAAGCAGCAGGTCAGCAGCATCGTCTGCCTTCATGACTTTGGTGGAAAATGTCTATCCACCATCAGGAGAATCACACCTTCAGGAACCTGCATCAAGGTCTGGTCTAACCCATCAATGACACAGCAGAAACACTCAGCTCTTGAGTACAACAACCCACTGTGACCTCCGACCAGGCAGAGCCACACTTCCCACCTCTACCTTCAGAGAAAATAAACACATCCCAGCAAAGTGGCTCAAAATACCCAGGGAATTAGTCATAAAGACTCTTGTATTTGACATATATAAACCCATCATAATCTGAGGGTTTGGGGTTGTTTGTTTTTCAAGTTCTTTTAATCTGATCTTACTAATTGTGCTGGGAATAGAGTTGCTGGGATTTTTGTTTGTTATTTTAAAATATGAAAGCTGTCGCATAAACAGAGGCAAGTGCCAGGCCTGGATATAATGCCCAGCAAGTGCTGAAAGGAAACTCAAATAACTCTTTGCCTGACATTGCTTTCTAGTTCATCTGTAAAAAGAAAACAGCAGAGAGCAGCTGAGAGCCAAAAGAGGTTTTTTCACTTTGTTTTAGCTGCAGCAGCACAGGAAGGTGATAACATTGTGTGTAATGTAACCAAGCAAAGGAGTAATGAAAGTGCAAGCAAATAGATCAAATAGCACAGGGTTAAGGAAAAGGTGTGATAATCATTTGTTTTGCTAATTGTGTCAATAAAGTCCTATCTACCCTCAAACAGTGGAAACGTCATCAGATATTTAAAAGGGGAAAATCAAGTGAATAATTAAATGTACAAAAACCCGACATTTTTTCCCCAGATGTTCTCTTTAAAGGGTTGATTAGGAGAATCACATGTTTATTTTAAATAAAATTTCACTGACTTTGATCATGTGTAAATCACCTCATGTACAAAATCTACTTTGAACCAAAACTATTTCTTCCCTTGGGAAAACAATCAAAATTGCCTTTTCTGCAGGAAAGGTGCAGCATTGCCACAACCCAGTGTAAGCTGGCTGTAAGACAATACCATAACCCACCAAAATCTGGTGTCTTTACAACATGTTTTTGTTGTTACAAAACCCAGCATGCAAATCAGTACAAGGCAACTGGAAGTCTGCAGACAAGCTCACAGATAGAGCTGCACTTGCAGTCTGCTGGTTCGTGGAAAAATAAATCTGAATTGCCTTGTCCTTGCTTCTAGTGCTTTCCTAGTGATGGGGAGAGTTAAGATATTAAATATTCCCCAACTTCCCCTCGCATTAAATGAACTGAAGCTGAAGGAGGTCTGATCCAAGTCCCTGAGCTGATGAAAATGTTTCAGGAACGGATTTGAATCTCCCAAAATAACTCCCATCCCACTAATTACACAGCCAATCTCAGCCACTCTGATACCTATATGACATTGAAAATGCCTGTAAAGCCTATTTCTCTACAGCAAGAACACCTGCCTGAAATCTGCGAGCTAACTGTTTTCTCCATAAACCAATTACCTGTAAAATAAAAGCACGCAAACAGAGATGAATCTCTGTCTCCAGAGAAATGAGGCTTGTCCCGCCAACCCAGCCCCTCACTGTGCTGTGCCTAGAGCACCAGCAGGGCTTTTTTTCAGGCTCTAACACGGATGTGTCAATATGTACTTTGTTCAGTTCTCCTGGGAAACGAGCCTAACAGACCTCACTGTTCACCAAGCGAAAACGTAATTTTTAAATTTTCTATCTTTTGTATCTACCCCATGTCACAAACACCATACCACTCACAGAACTCCCATCACCTGCCTTCAAGGCCAGCTCGATGCCAGCAGGACTCACGGGGCTATGCAAGAGCTCAGCGACCAGCATCTTGCACAAGTTACATTTTAACAAAAACATATGAGCTTGTCGAGTCAGATTGTAACAGATAAACCAATGGCAATGATTAATGTTATTATACGCATCTTCCTCCATGGTATGGAGGAACCTCAGTACCTTCCACCCCAGGATGTACAGAGAACACACAATCGCATTGGTTCCCTGTTTGAGGCAGATGAAATTCAAACCCTCTTGCCCAGCACATGCCTGAAAAGACAACTTTTCAGTTCTCTGGACTACATGTTAAAATGCACCATATCATTATGACTGAGCACACTGCCTGCTGGGAAGAACTCTCAGCTCACTCCACTCCTTCTGCTTCCCCCTCAGACTGGAGGGTCTTCCTTGCAGACTGTCCATGAGTGTTGCCTAGCACCAACAGTTTAGGTCTTGCCCTTACCAACTCACTGAAGGTCATGTAGTAGGTTGACAGCAAAGCCATGAAGAGCATCCAGATTTTTCAAGTCATGAGCCAGCACTCAAAAAACACATTCATCTTCCCCATCCCTTGACAAGAAATAACTCCATTATTTGTACACAACAAGGGTTGAATCACTCGCACGTAGAAACACCACACACTGAGCACATGTCAGATGTGAGCAAACAAGGTACCCTGAGACCACAGCTCCTCTCCAAGGGCAGCAAGAACCTGTCAACACGAGCTGTAGGAAATCAGCCACGAGCGAAGTGTGCCCTGCAACAGAGAGACCCCAAATTATTAATAAACACACTAAAAGAGTTAAAAGACTTGTTCCTCATTAGTAGAAAAATACGTTAGGAAGAGAGAAGGAGTCCCACCTGTTAAATTTTCAACGTTAAAGAGTCTCAAGTGCAACGGCTCATTTCGAAAAAACAAGAGATGTTTTCTGTGCCTGTGTTTTGTTTTAAGGAAAGAGCTGGGTTTTTTACACTCTAGCATGTTCATTACAACCCAGCCATGTGAGTTAAATGCAGGAAGGGACCTGTTAAACCCCATGATCACTGCAGTAAGCTCCAGCAGTGACTTTATGATGGCCAAGAATGCAATCGGAGCATTCACGTCTGCTGCTCCTGCCACCAGGCACCGTGAGCAGTGTGTGCTCAGTTTACCAACACCAAAATCCCCTCCTAAACACAAGGTGAGCATCCCAAAATGCCTCTGTTACATCCCCATGCAGAAAAACTTCTCCAGATACAGACACTGCATATTGAGGTCAATGTTATCCAGCAGAGAATAAAAAGAGGAGGAAAAAAAAAAAAAAAACAATTCAACTTTTCTGTTTTTTTACAAATCCTCCAGCAAATGTTTGCAGGTGTATTTGCTGAAAGGCAGCAGTTTGCTACAGTGGGTATCTCAGCTACCATGAGGGAATGGATTTCTCCCCATTTAGTAAGACAAAGCAGGCTCAGCACCAGCCCTGGTGGAAGGAAGAAGGCAGGACCATGCCCAGACTGCCCCCTGCAATAACATCCAGCTGATCAATCAGATCAAGCCACCTCCAGAATCCCTTCCTGGCTTCCTGTTCTTAGGCATGAAATTTTAGAAGAGCTATAGGCTGAATCTGACACAGCAGAGAGGGTGGCAAAATCAGGGAATTCCAGGTCAACAGGACTTCTGTTTTGTATCAGTGAGGAAACATGAACTTGTCTGCTTTGTGGGATTATGGAAGGACATCAGTTAATAGTCTCTTATGTGCCTATAATATTTACATCCTTACAAAAGATAAATAAAACCAATTATTTCCCAAAGAAACACAAAGGAAAAAGAAAATGTAAAAGCTGCTGTTCCTTCTTCTCATTCAGCAACACCAAGTTTTTGGAGTAACCTGGATGCTTTTGAGGGCTTCACAAGCTTGGCCAACATCCCAGGCAGTCCCTAGAGCTGGGGCTTTTGCTCCCAGATCAGAAAGAGTAGCAAGGGCCGGGACATGATTAACGAGGGGAGGGCACTTCACAGATGCTCCACCAGTCTGTGACCAGGCAAAGACACATCACACCCAAAGATGATTTTAGGAAAACAAGATGGAGGCAAGAACAATTTATCTTGCCTCATCCTACCATTCTTCATCCTAAAAATCAATTTCTTTCTGGGAACTGCAACAAAAAGGGAAAGGCTGGAAAACGACAAGCACAGAAGGATTGCCTGGTAGATTGGGAACTCCAACCTACAGTCCACCCAAAAACGCAGTTTGGTAACACATGAAGTAAAACATCAAAGTGCTTCCAAAAACTCTTGTAACAGTTTCACAATAAAGTGTACATTTTAAAATGTAAATCTGGCTATTCTACCGAAGGTGTCATCACACAAATTTGTGTCCCCTGCATCCATCCAGAACTCCTCACCCACACTCAGGATGGGTCTGCCCACCAACCTGAACCAACACGCAAGTGACCAACAGGCTGTGTATTTACAGCTCAAGTTCCCACGCAAAATGCAGGTCATGACTAGGTGATTTCAACTTCACAAAATGATTCCACATGAGGATCACAAGCTGGGATGCTACAATTTGAAGCACTGCTGAGATGCCTTAAATTAACCCTATTCTTGTAACGATTTTTGGAGACGAAAAGCAAAATCTTAAGCAAATGTCACACAATCTGACATTCTAAGCACCTAATGTCACCTTGGACCATTTTCAAAGTAAAATTTAATAACCTTATTCTCTATCTGAACCAGCTGACACAGATATACTAAGAGAAAAAAATCTTTAAAATATTCCCTAAGGAGAAGTGGGGGGAGATACTCTTCTGATAAATGGCAGACTGTTATATAAAAAGATCAAAGGAACAAACTGTAAGATAAATATTAACTAGCCTTTTTACAGTATTCAAGACAGGAATGTGTCCCAACTTGGGTTATAGTACAAAAAAAAAAATATTTCATGCTATTGAAATCACCCCTAATACGGAACACAGCATTCCACACATCCTCCTCTTGGCGAAAGATGTTTTACAATGAACTGAAGAGTGTGATTCACTCTCCACCCAGAAAAATTGAAAGGTCACAGAGAAACAAAGTCCAAAAAACGACCATTTCAGCCTTGAACCACTTGCAGCTCAGACAATGACCACACTCCTTCAGAGATGCAATCAGGCTCCTTAGGTAGGAAGAACATCCACCTGGACCTCTCACTGATCCACGAGTGTGGGATACTCAACAGAGTCATACAAAAAAGACCAGTCCAATCTCAGTTGCCAAACACTGATGGCACGAGATGAACATGAGGGGAAAATCAGACTGGCAGATCCACTGAAGCAGATGCAGTAATGCAATGGACAGCACTTCAGGCCCCTTGCTCTCTCAGGACTGTGCATTCTGGCTTCAAAGCTCTTTTACAGAAATGCTGGTCCCCAGGCTAATCTTGCAGAGATAAGTCATAACCCTTCAAGTGCATGAGGGAATGGATTTTTGTGCTGTTTTGTTTGTTTGCTTGTAATTTTTAAAATACGCTCATAGTTATATCCACAATCTCTATCATCAACTTCAACTACTTTCAAAAGAAAGTCAGGATCTGCGCATCAAAATGAAAGGCAGGTGCCCACACCTGCATGAAGGAAGGGCCCTTCCATGTCACTGTTCACCCCCAGGTGGGTACTATTTCACCTCCCATGCTGCCAGCAGGCTTAAGCAAGAGCCTCCTTCTTCTCCCTGGTCCCTCATGCAGGTACAGAGCAGCTCTCTCACCAATGGCTATTCCACCATCCCATGTCTAGCACCAAAGACCTCACAGGTGTGACGCGGAGTTGCTGCTCCATCTCCAGAGCCACTCCACTGTGTATCCACACACAGCCCAGTGCCAGGTTCCCTCGCTGAGCACTGCTGCAATTCACAGCAAATTGGGAAACTTCACTGCAAACTCGCTTTGTGCCTTGGCCAAAATGACCTACAGCTCCCCACATCTGGCTTGGTCACCATGAACCATCCCAGCTTCCCAGAGCAAGGCTCAGTCTGAAGCCTGCAGACGCTTTTTGCTACTTTTTATTTATGGTTTTCAGTCTATGGCATTAGTTACTAGCTTACAGTGGAAGGAAAGAAAAATCACTATGCCAGCTGCAAAAATAATCCTCCTGTTCATTATGTTTTCAGTTCTTTATCTTAGACCTATTCTTTAAGCCTTCAGGATCTAGGCTGTCACCACACAGGCTAACAACATGCTTTGTAGTCAAATAAATGCTGAAATTCTCACAAGACTACATCGCTCCAGGAGCTAAGGAGTTGTGCTAAAATTATAAAAGTGGCTAACAGAGAGATTAATTGGATGCTATTTAAAAAAAAAACCACCAAACTACAGAACAGAAGACACCAGCCCCTTACTTTTCAAAGATAAAATCAACCAACTCCAGGCATCTTGGTCACAGTTGACATTTGCTTTTATCAACCCCCCACCATCACTGCAGCCTCCTGAAATCCCTCTATTAAAATGGATTTGCAATTGTCCCCATCTATGCCACCTATGCTGCCCCTGCTTCAGCTCCAAAAAGGCAGAGATGGGCTTGGTCCTCTGGAGGCCCTGGTGGGACTAAAACTGAGCCAATGGCTCCCGTGCTGGTGATGTTTGATCGCTGTGGCACTGGTCCAACACAGCTCCAGCCCCACAAATGCCAAATTGATTTGCTGGCCCAGTGTGGCCAAAAGCGGACACTCCTGAGCCCCCCTCTGGGTTTCTCTGGATCTCAGCTCCTCAACCCAAAGGAAACCACACTCTGCTCTTGACGGGAACACTGACCGTGAGCAAAGCAAATCAGCCAAAAGCTGCTGAGAAGCAGCAAGGGGGTAAAGGCCAAGAAGGAGAAAGACATTTTTTAATGAGCTTAAGTCACACCTTGCAGGACTGACACATTTCCAGCTTAATATCTGGCTCCTTTAAAAGCTGAATCCTTGGTGGCTGCCTCCTCATGCAAGAATAGGACAGAAGCCCAGTGGTAATGACTTTCCCTGTGCACTGTCACACTTGGCTTGAGGTCCAAGCATCCCTGTGGAGCAGAGGAGAAGCCCCATGTACTCCGGGGCTGGCACAAGGCTTCGCAAAGGCAACCGAGGTGAAGATTTCAAAACAGCTCTGGGAATACCAGCACAGAAATATTTTGGCAGATTAGGCTCTGTCTTCCTGTTACTTTTTTGAAAGATCCCACTTATTAAGGGCACATGTTCAATATTCAGTAAATAATAACAGAAAGTGTTTGCCATTCAGCCAAAGCCCATGGAATAATCTTGACTCATTCCAGCGTCCAGATCCAAATAAATGCCTGCCCTGCTGTTACAGGCAGCTTTAACATGCAGCTCAGTGATCAGGACCTTCATGAGGTGAAAAAACATACTATTATTAGAAAAGATTTTGTAACAGTGTAGGACTTGTCTTCATCTAAACATAGATGTTGCACTGGTTTAATTAAATCAGCATGGAAAGGTTCTATTTATTTCATCATACTGTTACACTATTAAGTTACAGCCCACGACTCATTTTTCTGCTGATATCCAAGAGTAAATCCTTTTTCTGCTGATGTAAGGATTCCTATCAGAGATTGCACTCCAGTTCTACCTGTCCCATCCCATGTGTTTGTGAGGGGATGTTTTGTTCACTGTCTTGTACTCATGGAGCACTCCTGACCATTCACCAGTTTTAATTCTAAACAAAAACAATTCAGTCCTACAAACTCTCTGCTCCTATCACTCTGCTTTCACCTCCATCCTTGGTGAAAATCACTGCAGCCACCTCAAGAAATAAAAAATAGAAACACAGCAAACAAGACCCCTGAAAACGTCTGGCTCCTATATAACCCTCTCCTTCACAAAACAAGCACAGAGCCCAGCAGCAACAGGGAGCTGCAAGGAATCAGATGTTTGCTCCTCACCCCTGGAGCTGCCTCCCACCAACCCTGCCCCTCACACAAACAGGGCAGCAGCCAGGGTCCAGCTCAGCTGAGGGGATGGATAACCTCCCCAGGTTGGTATCCCCATTATTCTGAAGCCTGAATGTGGTGGCAAATTCAACTAACCTTCCTGTAACCCAGAAATTTCTAATTTTTTATTCCAAGACTGACAGCATATTGCACCACTTCTCACTCATTCATTGCTAACTATATTTTTGTTTTAATCATGTCTAGGCTCTTAAATACTTAATGACTGGATTTTCTGAAGAGCTTACATGCTGTGAGAAAAATAAGGGAAAAAGAAGGGATCGTTTTATCACTACATTAGCATCTAAAGGCATCAAAGGAATTCCTAGCCACATACCATTTTCTACATGGGAATGCAGTTAAATAGTGTATTTACATACAAAGCCTGTATGTCTCAGGAGAGCTTACACAGAATCAGAGATTCACCAAATGGTTTGGGTTGGAAGGGGCCTTTAAAGGTCATCTAGTGCAACCCCCTGCAACAAGCAGGGACATCTTCAACTCCATCAGGTTGCTCAGTCACATCCATCAATGTTTCCAGTCCAAAAGGCTTCCTCTGTTTTGCAGGGATGATGCTGCTCTGGAGCGTGCAGTGTTCTCCATCCACACACCCCACCGTTTGGCATTTCTGTCCTCTCTGCTCTTTGCCACAGCCCCATTGATGGAAGCACTGCCACTCCTCCAAAGGCAGCAGTGCACATGAGTAGTCTTTGACTTGCCCCAGGAAAAAGAAAAAGGAAAAAGGAAAAAGGAAAAGGAAAAAGGAAAAGGAAAAGGAAAAGCTAGGGTCAGATGAAGCCGTTTAATCATCAACTTGAGCTCACTGGAGAGGGAGGGAAAACCTGGAGCCTGTACAACTGGTCCTGCTGCAGTGACTGTCTAACAACTTCACAGCTCCACTACCAAGACTCAGCTAAAGCCTCCACACAGCCTCCGTGCAGAAGGAAGGCCCACCAGAAAGTCTACCAAACCCAGAGGTGAAGTCAGGGACGTCTCTTCCCTACTGCGCAAGTATTTAACATCAACAGCAGATCCACCTGTCCCCACCCATCTGCCACTGCACCCAATTGAGAAGCTGCTGCCTGAGCTTGTCTCTCCTTCCCAAGAGCAGCTGGAGGAGAAGACCAGCCTTTCTTAAGCACCTGACTTACTCTTGCCAGGAGCAAACAGTCACATCTCTGCCTCTCTGTTAACTTCAACGGAGTCAGGATTTCTCTCTCACGGTCACAATCTGCTTCAGGGACAGAAGATCTGTTTCCATGCAGATGTCCATCTTTTATCGTAAAGAATGCGGAGAGATTATTGAGGGTGACATTGTCTTTCCTTAAGTGAAGGTACTGTTAGCCCCAGCTCACAAGTCCTCAGGGCTATTGGGCTGAAATATCTGAAATAACTTCTTTCTGAAGACTGCTCATCAAGACATCCTTTTTGCCAATCTGCTTCCTGGGCTGAATTCAATTCTCCTGGGAACAATGTTGCAGCAGAAATCAGTGCCCCTTCCAGACCCCTTTCCCCATTTGCTTAAGATGGCAAATGTAGAGCCGGTACTCAAAGCAGATAACCAGAATGCAGGATATAGTTGCTAAAGAAGTACAAGATTAAAGAAGAAGAAAAGGAGGAAGGACACAGAAACACATCAAGAATATCATAGGTAGTGGCATACCAACAACCAAACTTCATGATTCAGAGCTAAAAAACAGCAACAGTAATTAAAATATTATAGGAGATTAAATTTAATCTTTTTTTTCTCATGAAGATGGCACCTCCTGCCCTCCTCTGAGCCAACGCTGGTTATTTGGGAGTCAGGCTATCAGGTCAGACACGTTTGTGGCTGATGCAACCCTGCTGTAACCCCGCAGTGTCCGGCGCTGTTCCTGCAGCTGACACGGTGCTCGTGATCCCTGCCCGGTGATCCACAGCACCAGGAGGGGGTGGCAGCTGCAGCGTGATGCAGCAAGGATATAAAAAACTGAGGGCTCAGCCTGGAGAGTGGCAGCCAACCTGCACCAGCAGCGTGCCAGCATCACCTTTCACCTACATCTTCCAAGCCGCCTGCCTGATAAGAGATTATCTTGGGAAAATGAGCCTTGCCATGGCTACTCGCTCCAACTGGTCTCGGGAGCAGAGTTATGTCCTTCTAGGACACAGTAAGCTAAGAGCAGGATGGGGGGATCCCACGCCCAAAGCCATCCCCAGTGATAGGGGGATCAGACCAGGCTGTCCTAAGAAAAAAGAACTTCCCATCCCCAGTGGTTCCTGAAGTGCTCAGCCCCATCTATCCCTCCAGAGGCTGGCTCCATGCCAGGGGGCAAGCAAAAGCCCAGCTGTCTCAGGCAGAGGACTGATGCTCCCTTCCCAAAAAGGGGCACCAGGGAACAGTGCCACCATGTCAAAAATCTCCAATGGCTTTTTCAGCTGCAATTCCCTGGCTCTCCAGCCTGGGAGCAAAGTGTGACAGACTCAGGAACTGAGAGACAGCAACAAAAATCTCAGAAATTCAGAGAGAAAACATCAGAAATCATCAGCCTTAGAGGCACGCACCAGAAGCCACCATCAAGAGAATGTTTAGAACCAAATCTGATCTTGGTTCCATCAAAATACTCTCACTGCCTCCTGCACCGGATCAGGCTGTGCACGCCTGGTCACAACCAGGCTTTGGCCTCTTCCACATCTTTCTCAGGGTCCAGCAAGCCTCAGGTGATGTGCTTACTGCAGCTCTGCCATCCAGCAGAATGGAATTCCATGCTATCAGAAGCGCTAGAGCTAGCATTGAGATGTCAGAAAACACAAGAAATTATTCCAGCTGTTTATTTGCTACATTTTTGGTCTGCCTATCTGGGTTCACATTAATGGCAATTTTTTGTATATTTATTTATTTAGAGATCTATCTTTTTGAAGTCTTTCTACAACCTTTAAAGTCATCCACATGCTGTCACTATATACACACCACCACACCAAAACAATGTTACAATACTCTTGATTATACAAAAAGCACCAAAACAATTTTTTCCCAAGGAATAATCTGGTATATCAAAGCAGACTGGTGTATCTGGCAGAAGAGTCAGAACTCCTCAGGAAGATGTTTTCAGGAAGAAAGTGGTAAGATCCTTGTAGGGATTACCATTTTTTCCTACCTCATAAGCAGCATGGATTAACAAAGCCAATAAAAATGACCTGGAAACCTAAACTGAAGTGCCTTGGCCTTGATTTTGATCTTGAAACAACCTGGCCCAAGCTCAAGAATAATTTTTAACGTTTATTTTTAGAACACTTTACCTTCAAACCTCCAGACCTGAGTTAGATACCTTTTCCATTTTTTCCATGAGACTGAAAACACGATCTCTGAAGTCACGTTTATCATGAGAGACTTGTCCATCATCCCTATCTCAGTAACTACTTTTCCAAGGAAAGAGTGTTCTTTTCACAGCAGACGTGGGCTTTCCCACCATCTACCACCAGGAAATGCATCATGTCACTATCCAAATATGCCAAAGCCAGCCTGCTCTTTCCAGAGCTACACCAAAGCTCTGGCCTTGAGCTGACAAAGCCCATTTAACTGGTAACTTATTCTCATCAACACAGGGCAAATCTGTGTAAGAACTCACCCTCTCATGGCTACATTTCCTCACAGCTGCCAACCGCAAATTGGGTACTCAAACTGGATGCAAACAGCTTATTGCAAGCAAAACATAAGTATCCGCATCAATTCTGAGCACACTTGAACTTTATTTGAGGAGGTCTAACCACTCTCAGTCTCATTTGGAAACATGCACAGCTGCCACATGCTTCCTCATGCAGTTCGTGTACCAGAACCAGCACTAGTAAGGACCTGAAACCAAGGGAAATTGCTGATTTTCCTTGAACTGGAACAGTTCCACTGGCAGACATGTGCATCAATGCACCCATCTGATATGAGAGCATCCAATCTTCTTGTCTTCTCGTGAACACTCACGCCGGTGTAAAATCATTGAAGACCACATTGGGGACAGGGAAGGATGGAAGAAGTCTGTTCTCTTCTGACCCAAACACAGCATAAAGAAGTGGTACAAATAGCCCCATTTGTGGGACACTGGGGGATGAGAGAATCTGTGATACTCAATTGCCTTACTGTCACCACTTCCTGCCACTCTCTTCCTTGTGCCCTCAGAAAGGGACCTCTGTGAAACAGCCTTCTAAATCCAAGCCCTCAAGCATGTTGTATACTATTTTAAGTGGTTCCTTTGCACTGATTTAGTCCTTTTCACTAGGATGGCCTGGGGCACATCAGGCATAATACCTAAAGATCACAGCTCTTCATATCTAAAGGCACGAGGAATAACTCTGAAGAATGTGAACCCTCTTTAGACCATGTGATGAGCCTCTCAGTGAAAGGGATGTTTTTTTAAACATGGTGACACAAAAATCACCAGAGGCGATCAAACACAACCACCACTCTTAGTCAGCATCCGGTTCTCAGATGTTCTGGAGAGCAGACCCGTGCAGTTGGCAGGAGTGAGAGGACACTCCTGTTGGCACCCATTACTGGCATGCACAAACTATTTGCTGTGTTCTCCAGCTTAATTAAATCAACAGTTAAAACTAATTCCTCAGCTTTGACTGGTAGCAGCTGAGAAGCTGACACAGTTCCCCTTCTGCTACTCGTGGCAAGCACAGCAGCCTCCAGGATGAAGAGCAAGCAGCTGACAGAGATGACAACATCTACCATGGGGGTTGCATCACTGGGAGATCACCTGCTACAGCTTCCACAGGTCCCCTGTACCACAGGATCACTGCTTAAAACAGCCATCTACTTCCAGGTAAATACATTGATTTTTTTTTTTTTTTTTTTTTTAAAATCACACATATCTTTATTCTTATGGCTTTGCCCCACCACTCTAGCTAACAGAGGTATGTCTGAATACAGGGCAAGGCACCAGGTCTTGAGAATGGTCCTTCCCACCTCCAAGACTGAAAATTAACAAAAGCTGGATGAGAAAATGAGGGGAAGAATAAAACAAACACCCACAACATCACATCATGGTTCATTCATTGTTTCAAACAGCTGCAGCAGAAATTCTGCTTTTGTTTTTGCTGGCTTTTCCCATTTTTTTCCCCTTTCCTTCCACACACAGGAAACGAAGCATGGAAAGCAAGTGCCCTGCAGTGCTCTGCACTGAGAGTTCAGGGCCAGCCAGGGTGATAGGCCTCAAACTGCAGCCACCACAAGTACAACTGGACAGATAAAACCCTTATTTATGGCAGAGTAATGCCTACTGTAAACTGCACCACTGCAGAAAGCTTCTCTGACCTTCCACAGCAGGGTCTTGTCCTGACTTCAGTGCATGAGTAGCTGGAGTTGCAAAAAACCCACAGCGCTGAGGAGCATGCACCCCTTGAAAGCCAAGTGAACCATGACACTGCCTAAAAGCTTTGGTGTTTCACTCCAGCCCCTGTGACCCCCATTTAAGAGGCAAATAGTTTAATCAGAGAACTGAAGCACTCAAAATCTGCAGAAAATTTGAAGTAAAAATTTCAGCTTGGCAGCAAAAAGTCTATTATGAACAAAACCATCATAGAATTCAAACTGTATCTTCTTAGTCATCACTGACAAAATTATAACCAAAAATAAATAAGCCAGCATATTACATGGACCTGTTATAACATATATTGGGGTTTTATACCCTATATGCTTCCTTCTGGGGACGAACTTTTTAGCAGGGTCTGTTGTTATAGGACAATGGTTTTAACCTAAGCTAAGGCTGGTCTCGCTAGAAATTTCACCACTCTCTGCAGGTGAGTGCAGGTGAACTGGGCACATCAGCACAGCAGAGTTTCAAGGTCAATGAGGCTCTGCTGGTAGCTGGAGGGCAAAGTATTTCTGGTAGACCCAAAGATGTCAGGCTGCCCCTGTAATAGCAGGATACCTTGGCTCCAAGGTGCTATGTCCCACCTGGGAGCTCATGTCCAAGAAGGACGTGTTTGAACAGAGCCTAGTAGAGGATCAAGCTGTCAGAGGCAGGAGGGGAATTACAAAACCCCTCTTAGATGAGAGCATAGAGTGAGCTGCCTGTGTCAGACCTGCACAGCTCAGTGGGTATGTAAAGGTATGACATATGCTGTCTGCATCATGGAAGCAGGGATTTAAACTAAAGAACAACACTGACACCACAACAAATGAGTATCAGCTGGCTATGAATGACTTCAGGCTGCAGCAAGAAGGTCCCTGGCCATGCCAAGCTCTGGATGCCTTTCAGCAGACACAGGGCAGGCAACCCAATCAGTCTTAAGAGGTACTTTGATAAATTTCTTAATGAGATTATATGCTTTGGCTGCTCATGAGGTTAAGGAAGAGACCTTCATGATCCAAGCAGCATTACAAACTCTTGTGTTCCTCCTCTCATTAGGAAGTATTTCTTAATTGGCTGCTCCTTATCCTCTACCACCTAGATGCCACAACTCTTACAACCATCCTCTCTGACAGGAACTCATTCTGGACATGTAACAGGGCACTCTGGAAACCCAGAGGTTTAAAAACCTACTGCAGAGAAAAGAAGCATTATTTAGCCCATTTTAAAGGTACAGCACTGAGGACAGGAAGCTTCCACATCAAAGGGAACCACTTCTCGGCACTGGACTATGTATCACCAACATAAATTACACATCAAGTCTCAACTAGCAGCAAGGACAAAACTGCACTGTGACAGAGAGGGCCATGTGTTGTAGGGATTACCCCACTCCTCCAAGGACAAGAACTCCCAGAGCTTTTCACTGATTTTTGTTATTTTGGTCAGCACAAGCAAGGCTCCATCACCCTTGTCCACTACTGAAAGCCCTTCAGATGCATGCTGCAATAAATGCAGTATCTTCTCAATGTATATAGAGAGATGCTGTCCCTACCACCTCCCAGTGCATCTCCATCCCATTGCCCTGAAGTCCCTCTGCTACATCAGACACTCCAGTTTCTTATCCCCTAAATACTTCCAGCATTTGTTTGGGTTGTCTTTGGAGATTACTGCTCAGAGTTCTTCTAAGCCGTTTGTTTTCAAAGGTACTCAGATACTTTGCCTGTACCTTTGATAGGTTTCCAGCTTTCAGATCCCTGTGTTTAGATAAAAATTACTTTCAAGTCCAAGATTCATAGTTCAGCCTTTCAGCTGCAGATTTTCAACGACCAGATCTCAGCTAAGCCAGTAAATGTGACTGCTGCCTTGCCAACATGTGACACCGTTTCCTTCTGGACATCCCCAGTGGCTCTGATACAACTACCAGGATACGCGAACGGATTCATTTCTTGTATTCCACTGCCTTCTAATGCAAGGCTTGACTCGGGAGCTGCAAGGGTTTTCATGAGCCCAGCAGGTTTTTATCAGCCAGGGCACTCCAGCTCACTGCAAGGCAGGGAGTTCTCTCCATACACATCTGCTGAGGGGTCCCATAGGCTCCACAGAAAACTTGGGACCCTGGTTTCGCCTTCAAACTCTCAGCCAAGCAAACGGGAAAGACTGACTGTACACAGGCACAGCTGCAGCTGAAATATATCTCAATACCTAAGCTGAAAGACATCTCATTGGCACACAGGACTCAGAAAAACACAGGTACTCCAGCCTGCAGAAAGCTCAGGGACAACCAGCTGGAGACAAATCCCAAGCCACACAAGCACAATAAACCACAGGATATACCCCCTAAAATGCTCCAGATGTAGCTGGTCAGGAGTAACCTGATTCAAGTAGCACCCAAGTGTACTCTGGAATCTAATGAGACTGAGTTTAGACAGGTCTTGCTGTGCATGGCTGGGTTGTCCCAAGTGGAGGTGGTCCAATCTCGTGGAGAAGCTCCACCTTCAACAAAACCTCATCTAGCACGAAGCCCTCTCACCCTTCAAGACAAGAAACTACAGCCAATGACAGCCCCAGACTGCTGAGGATTAGTGGTTGGATAACTATTTCCAAGCAAGGAGGACTGTGAAAGCACAGGGAAATATGCAAATATAAAGCAAAGCAGAAACATCAGCATCTTACGGAGGTTTGCCCTCATTCTATCAAAGCCTGGCAGCAGTGATACGTTCCCCCCTCCAGTAAAGCTGTTGGGATTGTGTTACCGGCTTTAACACACTCATCTTTGGCTTTCTACATGCCAGGAGGGCATGAATTTAATTAGTATCCCCATTTATATAGATTTTGTATAAGGGATGGGGATGTTTGCAAAGGGAATCCACTTCTCACTTCAGACCCCTGACCAGGCTCAGCTGGATGGATATTTATTTAAAACATTATCTCCCTCCCTGCATGCTGGTATGGCAGGGGTTGCTACTATCACAGCATCGCAGGTCACAGCACTTTAGCAGGCAAGGCTGGCTAAGGCTGCAACCTCAGGCAGCAACCAGGCAGGCTGGGAGTGAATTCCTACGTTAAAGTGCTGAATTTGATTTGGAAAATGTCTGTTTGCATTCCAGGTCAGTAAAGCAGTGTAAAAGCACATACTCCAACATCTGCATCACTACAGGTAGTGAGGCTAAAAAAAATGAAGAATTAAATTTCAAGTCAGTGAAGACTTTGCATATACAGAAATGCTATAGTATTTAAAAAATAAAAATTTCATTTTAGTATACAAAGACTTCCTTTCCCCCTTAAATCTCATATGCACAACAGAAGAAAAAAGAATAATCCATATCCAGAGACCTGCAAATTCCCTATCCTCACACCCAAAGGAATATCAAGTCCTTTCTACAGGCAAGAAACCAAGGCATCTCATGTTTGCCTTGGCTTGATCCATACTTAAGATGTCCCAGGAGCCTGTGAAATTATGAAAAATAAATTAAAATAAAAGTTCAGAATACACCCACAGCCACAACCTCTGTAGTTCTGCTGAGGAAATGTAATCAATTTGGAAAGAGTACTAAGGAGGCAATGGGGAAGAAAAAACAGAAAAAAGCTTTCTTTTCTGCTGAAGTTTTCTTTTTTTCCTGTTCTGGGCTGCCCAGCAGAAGGGCTGTACTCAGCAGCAAGGGAGTGGAAAACGTAACCTCCCATAAGTGATTTCTGCATCACCCAGTTGTGCACTGCGACTGTGCACATCTCTTTTCCTGCAGAGAGACTGCAAACACCACCAGGGAAGCAAAAAATAACCTTACAGAGGAGGAATAAAACCCAAACAAAACCATGTATAAACTTCACAGTGCAGACTGTCACTCCATCTGAGCAGCTTAAGGTGTACAAAACACAGGGTAAGTGGAACTCAGATCCAGCACTAGGAACTCTGAGCTGCCACTCCTGGATGAGGATACTACCAGCTCTTCTCTGGGAAGGAACATTTATCCTATCACCAATACATGTGATAATGAAAAATTAATTACAGACATTGTAAGGAAAAAGAACAGCCTCATATTCCAACAGACAACTTTGCTCACTGAAGTCACAATCTCTTGCACCACTTTTCTGTGTTGAGCAAGTACAGGCGTGCATCCAGTTTTCAATTCTACACTCTTTAAGCAAAGAAAATGCTAGAAAATATTTTTTAAATCATACAGAGTCTAAACCAGCAGTTCATATTGGTAATATAATATCAAAAATGTCAATCAGTTACCACATCCAAGAAATTAATCAACTCAGAACAACAAGACAGAAAAAAATTGGCTCCCTTTCTGGAGCAGAAGCTGTCCTTTCTGGGGGGACCCAACTCTGTCACCCACAACCTGATCCCCTGCAGTCCCTCAACCACATCTGTGGGGATGTCTGATGCCTCTTAATGTTGCTGCCACTGCCAACAAGACCAGCTCCAGGGACTTGGTTTAATACTGTATCCCCAGCCCCAGTATAGTGCAAGAGAAGGGCTAGGGGTAGATATATTTTATTAAATGAGTATTGATTTTATACATGTCTTTTGGGGAGATCTAATCAAAATGAATTTAAGATAGGAGGAATCATGGTGCCATCTGAATCTGGAAGTACAATGAGAGCTGGCTGACAGAATAAAATGGCAAAACTGACACGTTCTCTAAAAATACATACATTTCAAATTTCTTGGGGTCTCAGGCTCAGGTAAGCTGTCGGAATATCTCCAGGGAAATGATAGCTAGTTCACTTCAGGGTATTTATATACGTAGGTATCGCTGAGCAGTAGGTGCTGGGTGATTGCCACTATGCCAAACCCCCTTCATAAATCACATTCAGATTTTCAAAGAGCAGGTACCCACTGCAAGATGGGGCGTTTTCAAGGTTGTCCGCCCTGCTGCCAGTGGTGGCAGAGCCACAAACAGCTGCCAGCACGTGGTCCTGACCTGGCATGTCCCCTCAGCTGGGAAAGTGCCAGTGCCCATCCTCTGCCACTGGCATTTGGGGGGTTTTGAGGAGGGTGATGGTGCTCAGCTGTCTGGGAAGCAGTGGGACTCCAGGCTTGGGTAAGTCATGGAGGCCAGGAGGGGGACGTGGGGCTGCATTCTTCACGGGTGAAAAAGCAGAGAAAGGGCTCTCACTGTTTCTCTGCACATTAGTCAGCACACAGGAACACAAAAACACCCTAGAGCAAATCTGCTCTGTAGTATTAGGGATTATGACTCAGAGATTTTTTATTCCTCTCCCCGTGACTCATCCGGTGCAGCCTCATGGCCCAAATTCTGAACAGCCTATTTTGGGCTCCCTCTGTCCAAAATCCCATTAAATAATTGCCCTTTGCAGTCAGCAGTGAAGAATTTAGGGGATTTTTTCCCTCCTTCCCTGCCAAAGCAGGGGCTAGAGGGAGTGAGTGCTGCACCCCAGGACCACGTGGCT
Source organism: Dasyornis broadbenti (assembly GCA_013397935.1). Lineage (NCBI taxonomy): Eukaryota > Metazoa > Chordata > Aves > Passeriformes > Dasyornithidae > Dasyornis > Dasyornis broadbenti. Next base: position 1,550,028 of record VZRN01002382.1, read on the forward strand.
GTGATGATGCTCAGCACTGGCAAAGCCAGCACAGCCCCGTGACCAGCTGTGAGCGCAGGCACAGCCCAGAAGGGGATAAAAGTGATGTTATCCATGGCACAGGGGACAGCTGCCTGCCAAGTGCTTCCCAGGAGGTGCGGGGTTGTAACTTTGGAGAGGTGGCAGTCATTTGCCAGTCACAAGAAGGTGACAAGATTGTGAGAAGCATGTGGAAAGGACCCAGTTTAGCTCCTGGGATGGGTTAGAGTTTGCTGGGAAGGAATCCAGAAGCAAGGTGGTGGAGCTGTGTGAGAGGTTTCTAGCTAGGGAAACCACCCTATGTCTCCTCTGCACTTCCTGCATCACTGGTCATGAAAATCCCTCAGGGAATGAGGCTCCCAGAAGCATCCTGTACACCCTCCCACTCCATTCACAATTTTTAGAGGAAAAGGATCTGTAGCTACAGAATAAGAGGAAAAACATTATTTTGAAGATGTGGCCAGGGCAGCCCCATCCCATAGGCAGGATCCCCAGCACAAAGTGATTCGGGCTGGGCTGAACCAAGTAAGAGTTTCATGGCCCCTTTGTGTTGGGATAATAATAGCAGCAGATTAATTCCACATTTCAAACAAGGGTAAGATATTAAACAGAGCCCCTGTAGAGAGATTAGGTGGAATAAGAAAAACAATAAATCCTTATGTTCTTGGACTTGAACCGATTGGCAGCGAAAGCCAGGGAGTGGGGCCTCCTTTCCCCCAGAACCACCACAGCGCCCTGCATAACCAAGTGCTTTGGGGTTCAGCAGCCTGCCCAAAGGATGAGGACTACAAAACATAGAGTACAGAAGAAACTGAGAGACCTTCATCCAAGCCCACTTCAAAATCACTACATTACTAGGTTGCCACACACTTGTGAGGTCCCTGCTTCTGCTGCCCCACTCACACCAGAAAGACACTGTAAGGGCACTCAAGCTTGAGATGTCAGGTGAGAAGCACCTCTCACCTCCTCTTGCCTCTCATGTCAATGAAACTGGGTGAAAAAGTAACAAAGAAATTGTTTTCCCTTATAAAACTGTATGGGAAGAAGTTACAAAAGCATGAACCCTCTACCAAGCTCCTACAGGTATGATTTTTAAGTCTGAAAACCAGAAATAAAGATTAGTAAAGGCAGGAAGAAGCACAAAGAGGTGGAACCTCTTACCTAGATTTTTTTTTTTTTTTTTTTTTTTTTTTTTTTTTTTTTTTTTTTTTTNNNNTTTTTTTTTTTTTTTTTTTAGTTTTTCTTGAGGCTATTTCTGTTCTGCATGCTCTAGAGGAATGCACTGACTCTTAGTGTAGTTTTCAACCTTTCCACAAACCCCTTCAAAGCTGAGGTTCTCATCTCCCAACCAAGCCTGGAGGCACCTCACATTCCTCCTGTCCACCTGACCTCTCAGGACCATTCTGCATGAGGCAGACATACAGTCTCAGCCAAAAGATTGAATATCAACAATTGAGATTCCATCTAAATATCCTCTTTAAAAAATAACTTTTCAATTAATGACTTAAGACAGCTACCTTTGAAGGCTGAATTTACAATATGGAAGTCAACCCAAGCTCCACCAATGGATATTCATGTCCTGTGGGACAGCAAGTAAGATAAAAACTACACTTTCATGTTTAAAATCACACCCTTATAAATAGTATTTCTGCTGTGTGCAAAGGATCCAGTAAAACTAACTGGTGCAAAGGGACTCCCATATTTTGCAGAGGGAAGCCTACTCTGATCCCGCCACATTATCTGTTAACAATGCCTCGTTTTGCAATAAGTCCCAGCTATAATACCGTATCATATCATGGGGAGATAAGCAGAACTAATGCCAGTTATCCTTGACATAATATAAAGAACACAACTATGAATAACATTTGCTAGAAAGAGCTCTTAAATGTACTTAAGAGTTTCTAAACCTTATTTCCTTATCCAGATTACTACATTCCTTATGTAAGTCCCGGTGACACTGAAAATTAAGTCACCTGTCTAGAATAAAAGTCACCTCACCCTTATGCAACCACGAGTCACCTACATCAAGGGGGAAGGCAGCAGGAGGCACTGACAGGACAAACACTGACTCCAAAATGACAAATAAGAGCTGGAAAAAGACAGGCAGCAAGTGACAAAAGGAGGAGAGAAGGTATTTACAGTTGTGAATCACACATTTCATTTCCCCAGACATCTTTCCATTAATGATTAATATCATAATTTCCCTAAATAATGCAAGGAAAACTAGTTTAATCATTTAAAGGCATCATCAATAATAAATGTATCAGGTCCAGATGCTAACTTTGATGTTCCTCCGTCCTCAGGGACTGTTTTAGGGAAAAGAGTAAGACTGCTGTCACTTTTTAATTTTGGAAAAATGCATCAGTATCACAGGAGAAAGAAGGAAGTACCCGGGACCAAGGAATGGCAATCTGAGCCCCTGCTCAGTGTAAAAGCTCTTTGCACCACGGCTGCCGTTCCTGAGCAATAAAGCAGCAATCCAAGTGCTGTTCTTGTTTACTCAGGTGAAGTGCTTACAGCAGAGGTATGCACCGAGATAGCTGGGGGCAGATAAGAGCAGAGCCCTTCCCACTCGTCAGTAGAAGGCCCCCACCAGGGACCTGAAAGGATAAGGAAGAGGCTGCTCCGGAGGCAGCACATCCATCACCTGCAGCACAGCAGGTGCAAGGGTGATGCCACATCCAAATGGTACCCAGCTGCTACACCAGCACCAGCATCAGCATCTGGATGAGAAGGGGAAGCAGAAAATTATGCATGGCCACCTTTCACTAGCAGACTGCTCAGGAATGAAGAGCAAAAGAAGATTTAAGAGCTTTGAGCTCCATCACTGCAATGCTGCTGGCGAAACCCACCATGTATCCAGGAGCATCCTGTACCGCACAGGAAAATTGGGATGGGTTTCCCAGCTCACCTTGACCTGGGTACCATCTCCTCTGAGCCATCTGCCACCTCATCAACACACAAGTCACACCTTCCTGAGGTGTGGACTCTGTTGCTCTGCCATGACAAAATCATTATCCCAAGGGCTGCTGCTGCCATGGCAACCCCAGCCACTGAAAATAAAGGTAATGAATAAGTTGTGCAGGACCAGTGGGAGGAACTGGGCCCATTTGGGGATGTCCTATTCACAGTATGGAAGAAGGGAAAGGAAAAGGGGTCAAAACCCAAAATCTTGGGGACAACGTTTCCAAAATACACATTTTCCAGAAAAGCCTTTTGCCTGCAAATACAAGAGGGATGCAGGAAGCAGGGGAATAAATCTGCATAAAACTGGCATAATTTTGACTTCCACAGCCATATTATGACATCCTTAAAATGACAGCAGGGTGACCACCAGCAGAGACAGAAACCCAAGTGCCCAGAGCAATCACCAGCACAAGATTCAGTGTCTCACAGCAAGGAAACTCAGCCTGCTGCTTCTGCCAAATTTCTAGCAGGGTTGGGGTGGGGCAAAAGGTTTGTGCCACCAAACCATGATTTCTATTGTTTCAACTTTTCTCTCTTCCCTTGGATTCAGAATCTGTGCTATTTTAAGCAACTATGCTAAAAAAAATACCCAGAATGTAATGCCTGTTTGCGCTGCCCATAAAAAACTTTTCCACTGGAACAAAGATTTAAACCTCTGACTCAAAATGACTTTACAATGGGGGGCTGATTATCAAGAGGACCAGAATATCCTCTTATTAGAAAAATGTTCACCAGGTTTCCTGAACTTTACATGGTGGTATTAATTCAGTGGCTTGTTTAGTTGGATGCACGCAATACCAGCTGTCTCTGACACGAGTTTAAAAAGCAGCTATGTACTTCATAATACAGAAAAAGCTTAAGGTAAGTGTATGTGAATGCGTGGCATGTGTATCCACACATGCACATACATGTATGGACACACATGTCCTTTTGATTATTGTCAACAAAAGAGATACAGGAAAGAAAAACACAAGATCACAACAAATAAAGGATGGGACAGATCAAAGGATGTGCTCCACCTGTCTGCCTCAAATAAAACATAAGGCACTTTTTAAAAATTATTATTATTTGTCTATTATAGTACCAAGCATCATGGGGGAAGATTCAAGCCCTATTGGTATGAGTCTGATGCAAACACTTAAGACAGTCTGGAAGAAATTGATCTGGCTTCAGTTAGACTGACAGAAGAATACTCCCTATTCATTTTAGCCTAAATCTACTTTTTAGAGACTTGTTTCTATTGGTACAATATTTATTTGCAGATAAATTATATTACAAAAAAGGAGGGTATATAAACTGAGCAACATCCAGGCTGAGGTCCATCCAGAGACTGGCTATCTGGGGATGCCCGTCCTGCCACTATCTTTAGGAAGCATCTCCCAAGCTCTGCTGGTTTTTTTTTTTTGCTAGATCAGTTTCAACAGACCCTGATCCTTGGCCTGCCTTTGGGAAGTCTTGCACCAGTGATGGCCGATGGCAACTGTGTGTGCCCAGTGCCACCTCCCAACCTGCCCTGGGCCAGCAGCTCCAGCACAGCAGCTGCCCGGGAGAAGCTCTGCCCTTGCTGACCAAGCACACAGGGGAAAGCATGCGAAAAATGCTCTGTTCACTGTTAGGTAGCAGGACAGATTAGATTTTAAGGCAACCAGTCACCAGCTATGAGCCGAAAACTTTTCTATATATATGTGAGAACAGAGCCCTGTAATAGAGACATCTTTCTCCATCTCACTGACCCAGATCTGAACCAGTATCCATGAAGGAGAAGTTTTGGATGGGTTCCTAAGCTATTTTTTAGGTTCCAAAGCCAAAAGATAGTCAAAGCTTGGCCTCCTGGCAAGCAATGCAAATAATTGCATCCAAACCTTTTAAAAAAAACTTACCCAGGGAGCAGAGCACAGTGTAAAGCTCTTATTTACAAGTTTTCTGGCTGTTCTTTCATCACCAGAATTTACTGGAAAAACTCAAAAGCAATCATCATTTTACAAGCACGTTTTGCTCCACACAGTTCCTGCACCCAATTTTACATGGAGAAAGTCAACAGGAAGACAGGAGTCCACTGCTGCCCCAGGAAGCTGCAGTGTGCACTCCTCTCGCCTTCTCAAAACCCCACCTCTCAATTTATACACTCTGCAATAATTATTTTGCTAATCACAGGCTGTTCCATGCTTCTCAACATGAATTATTATTATTAGAGCTGGCTCAGCTGCAAACGCGCCCGCTTTCCAAACACACAGCACTGGGCTGGAGAAGAGGGGTGGGAGTTAATCCTTTCCTGGTTGCAGCATAAGGCAGTGAACAGTATTCTGGCATGCAATTTTTTTAAACAGGAAAAATAACATCTTTCAGGAGATTTTCCATTTTGAGTTAGCACAGAATCACCACAAAAAGAAAAAAAATTACTGGGTAAGGCAACATAACGCATACAATGGCCTTCTTTCAACTCATCAGCTATATTTACCTCTGAACTGCAGTATAGAAACATATTTCACTTAGAAAAACTTTTAAGCTGCTTAAAAGAGATACTAAAGTAGCAAAGGCCACACACTTAGATATTAGAGGGGAAGAAAGGAAAAATTTATTTGTTCAGATGCTATAAACTAGCTGGAATCTGCCACCTACAACTCATCACCAAGCCCTCCAGCGAGCAAGCATGACTTGGGCACAAGTTGACATGAGCTTGAAATGTTTTGGTACAAAAGTGCTCATATGATCTGGCTACTTTTTAGCCATCTACTTGATTTTCACCCACAGTTTGGTTTGGTTTTGAAGCACCTGCCTTTAACCAGGGCCAGAGACAGGATGCCGGCTAAGAACAGCATGAGCATCTGTCCCAGCAAGTCTACTGTCATGGTTTGAGCCCGGCCAAATGCCAGGTACCCCCAAATTAACACACCCACACCCAGGGCTTATGGGTTGAGATAAGGAAACCTGGGAGAAGATGCACTTAGAATAGGCAAAACAGGACTAACTTAGGTTGCAAAGTGATCTAATTTATTACTAACAGAGTCAGAGGAGTAAATGAGAGGTAAAATAAACCCTTCAAGGCCACCGTTTCTTTGCTCACCCCCCTCCCTCTTTCCCAGCAGCTGCACAAGGGAACGAGGTATGGGGGGAGGGTTAGGTCAGTTCATCACCCAGATCTTCTTCCCCTGCCCGGGGAGAGGTTCTTTTCCTCTGCGTAGCTATGGGTCTCACCGTCGGCAGCCCGCCCGACACTGCTACAGTGACGCTGGTCCCCACACAGGCAAGCAGTCTCCCCAAAACTGCTACGGCGTGGGGTCCATCTTCCACGGGGTACAGACCTCTGAGCCGGGCCGTTTCCATCTCGGGAGCAAGGCTTCTTCTCTTTATTGGACTTCTACTGGACTTTTCTCTCTCTCTCTCTCTCTCTCTCTCTCTCTCTCTCTCTCTCTCTCTCTCTCTCTCTCTCTCTCTCTCTCTCTCTCTCTCTCTCTCTCTCTCTCTCTCTCTCTCTCTCTCTCTCTCTCTCTCTCTCTCTCTCTCTCTCTCTCTCTCTCTCTCTCTCTCTCTCTCTCTCTCTCTCTCTCTCTCTCTCTCTCTCTCTCTCTCTCTCTCTCTCTCTCTCTCTCTCTCTCTCTCTCTCTCTCTCTCTCTCTCTCTCTCTCTCTCTCTCTCTCTCTCTCTCTCTCTCTCTCTCTCTCTCTCTCTCTCTCTCTCTCTCTCTCTCTCTCTCTCTCTCTCTCTCTCTCTCTCTCTCTCTCTCTCTCTCTCTCTCTCTCTCTCTCTCTCTCTCTCTCTCTCTCTCTCTCTCTCTCTCTCTCTCTCTCTCTCTCTCTCTCTCTCTCTCTCTCTCTCTCTCTCTCTCTCTCTCTCTCTCTCTCTCTCTCTCTCTCTCTCTCTCTCTCTCTCTCTCTCTCTCTCTCTCTCTCTCTCTCTCTCTCTCTCTCTCTCTCTCTCTCTCTCTCTCTCTCTCTCTCTCTCTCTCTCTCTCTCTCTCTCTCTCTCTCTCAGGCACCCACCCACTCCATGTGGGACACTCAGTTCAGTCTCAGGGTGCAAGTCAAGGCCTGTTTCTCCACTAGGACTCCCTCTGGACCACGGCCACTTTCAGGGTATCCACTCGCTTTGGGGCAAGTGGATCTCAGCATTTCCCGTGGGCCCCCATGGGCTGCAGGGGCACCCCCTGCTTCACCATGGGCCTCACCACGGCCTGCAGAGGCTGCAGAGCTCCGGCGCCTGGAGCTCCCCCTCCCCCTCCTTCTCCACCGACCTTGGTCTCTCCATGTTGTTTTCCCTCACATACTCTCACCTACTCCTCCTCCTCTGGCTAAGGAAAAGTGCGTGCGCCCATTGTTTTGATTTCGTCTTGAATATGTTTTTCACAGAGGCGTAACCAACATCTCTAATTGGCCCAGGCTTGGACAGCAGCATGTCCATCACCTCAGAGCTGGACATGGTGAAGGCTTCGAGAAGCTTCACAGAGGAGCCATCTTTGTGGCCCCCCCCCACTAGAAAAACCTGGGCCAAGCTAAACCACCAAAAATGTGCCCAAAAATGTAGGACCAGCAGCACTGCAAGCCTCACCATTGAATCTGGGAGGACCTGCACAGTGACAGCTCAGCACTAAGTAGACCTGGCTTTAGAAACAAATTTTCTGAGCTGTCTGCCAGGTTACCTCAGCCATGACCTGCTCCTTAAGCTTTCCAAGGCAAGGTCCTTGGCATCCCCCAAGTCAACCAGTCACTCAGTGTCCCACCTTGAGGCTGAAGCTACTAGAGAAGTTCAGGTGCCACCTGACAGCACCAAACTCATGAGGAGATAAACAGCCCATTCCTGAGCCAAACTAAATCAGGGCAAAAAATATCCTATCTGGACAAGCAAGGGAAACAGGATCAGGCCCAAGTTTCTTGAGAATAGCAAATCAACCTAACAGTCCTCACTAAATGACCCTCGAGTGCAAGTGGCATCAGCAGATCAGGTTATAAGCATGGCCTGAAATAGCCCCTTGTCCAAGGGGGCTAAGGGGTGGGGGTGAGAGGCACAGGACATTTGCACAACTTGTGAAAGTCTGCACTGCAGAGGGGGACAAAAAGGAAAAAAAAAATGAAGTGTCATCCTGGATGAAACATGATACTGGGTGTTCACATTTCACATAAGAAGCCTCATGTATTATCATCAGTCACATGAAGGGAACAGTCTGGAGTATGATTTCTGTTTATTCACCTTGATGACATCCCTTGAAATTTTCTGCTCGGATTACATCTTTCCAAGAAATAAAAAAAAAATCTTTCCATCTATTGGGGAAAGCCCCTCCACAGGTCCATGTGCCTAAACCACACTCAGCAGAGCTCACCCAACCTGACCCCTGGGGAGTGCTGGCTGGGCATGTTCAGGAATTGCCATGCACAGAAAATAACCAATGCCACAAACTGGGGCTTAGAAGCGTCAGCTTTCCAGGATGGGAAATGCAGTGCTGAGTCCTGGGATTTTTCGGAGGAGAAAAAAAAAACAAAACAGCTGTGCAAGCAAAGTCACCCAACCAATGCGCTTGCTGCAAGGCTAATGCAGCCGAGAATAAAATGTCTGCTGTCAAGAGATATTGAGCATATTCTTCAGATCAACAACATCAAAGCCTTTCCCGATTTCAGATCTCTCTGTTTCTATAATCGAAAGCAGTCGAAACGCTGTTTTATTGTCTATAAGTCAACCCCTAAAAGAGGCAGCTTGGCAGCACTCCCTACTTGCACAGACTGGGAAGCGCTGCGCAGGATGTGTCCTCAAGCTCCTGCTCCTGATGCTGCCTTCCTGCTCTTCCTGGGCAGCAGCTTTTTACAGGGATGGGGATTGTTCAAATCGAGCAATCACCAAGGCACACGGAAACCCGCCAGCTCAACTCTTTCCACAGCCAAAAGCTCTGCCATCAGGGCATGGCAGCCCTTCCAGAATCATCACAAACAAGGGCCTCAGTCCCCTGCATGGCAGAAACAGGGCTGAAAACAGGTGGAAAAACCCTGGGCTTGCAGAACAACAGAGAAGGCTACTAAAATTAGCAGCAGAAAGAGAAGAGGTAACAAAAGGAATACAGAGTCTGGGCTTGGAGTGCAGACTGCACCCACCAAGGAAGGAACACCACCGAACCCAAGGTGCAGGGGAGAAGCACTGTGGCCATTAACCTCAATTTTATTGTTAACCATCAGATCTGAGAAACATCTACTCAGCCACAGCAGCTGCAATCCAGAGCAGGCAAAGGAAACCAAAACATTTGGGCTGGGAATCATTAAGAAAGAAGGGAAATGAGAGCAGCTCCAACTCTCTTATTCCTTTTTTCCAAGAAATAAGGGCACAGCTGCCATCATTCTCAGGCCACCAACTCTTGGGGTGTGCGGAAAGGTTAACAGGGTGCTTGGCCAAACCTGCCCTGGTGAGAGAAAGGAGAAGCCATGCAAAATGGAAATAATACACCAACCAGGAGGATAAGAAGTTAAAGAACGAAAAGCCAGAATAGAAAAGAAAGGGGAAAGAAGGTAAGAGGGAAAAGGGAAATAGGCCTATGAAATAAAACACAGGCCTAACACTCAAACACAAAGTGGAACAGAAAAAAAGAAGCGGAGAGAAACTAGGAGGAAGAAGCAAACTTAGAGATACACAGGCAGTTATTCTTTCACACATAGGTTTGTATATATATAAAATACACAGAAATCTTACTTATATATAGATCTATTCATACAAACATAAGTAGAAAAACTGTACCATGCTTTATCTACACTTCCTTGGACAAAAGCAAATTCTTTCCTGTGAGTGTGGTGAGACACTGGCACTTGTTGCCCAGAGAAGCTGTGGATTCCCCATTCCTGGAAGTGTTCAAGGTCACACAAGATGGGGCTTTCAGCAACCTGCTCTAGTGGAAAGTGCCCCTGCACACAGCAAGGTAGTGGGATCTATGATCTTTAAGGTCCCTTCCGACCCAAACAATTTCACAATTTCTGTGATTCTGTATCTTCACCACTAGCCAGGCCAGCACTGACAGTTTTCACTGGCACAGAAATGCTTTCTGTACACTTCTTGTACCAAGCTGGCTGCCACTTTTACTGCTATTCAGAGCTGAAACAACACAGGATCTATATATGAAAATTCACCCTACAGCAGCATGTTTATGGTCATCATGTGCACATATAGTCACAGATGCCCAGGAGGAACATCAGCACTGTTAGTTATTGGCATTACATACAGCACCACCAAGAGCTTGAGATACCAAACGTGTCTGTGCTGGATGTTATATAAAAATAGAACAGAAAGGTCATACCCTGTCCCAGAGACCCAATGACCTAGGGTAAAACCAAGCTATAGATAGAAAGCAGAAACAAATAAGGCAGGCTGACCAGAATGGAGCCATGCCAAAGGAGACACTGTCAATGCACCATACAAGGCAATCCTGGATGGGCACACCCAAGAACCCTGCTTTAGACAGGAAGCTGGGAAGGGGTCAACCACAACACAGCATGAGCAAAGATGCAGCCATTCGCTGTTCTCTGAACTCCCGCTTAAACCACTAATGGATATGGTGTAAAGATCCCCCATTACTGAAATAACCAGCAGTAAGCAGCAGACCACATCAGAACTACCACATCCATCAAACCACACAAAAATAACCGTTAACTAAAGTGGCCACAATGTCCACCATGATCTCAACTTCAAGATTCCTCTTCTAACTGCTAGTTTATTTAAATATCCCATTTTGAGACATACGAAACAGATGGCGACCAAGAGTCCTACATTAATTACCTTGGAATCTGTGAGACCATCCCAGGTGATAAATGAGGCAACATAGTATTAAAAAATAATAATTTAACATTTAACACGTCTGCTAGATAATACAGCTTGCTTTGACCTGTTAATGCAACAAGGTGCTACAAACCAGTCTTAGAACTGCAGAAAAATTCTGATAATTAACCCTAATTAAAATGGGTGAAGAAAGGGAGGGCAGAGCTAAGGATGTCTGGGCCCATACCCTAATCTTGCAATTTCCTAACTTTTTTTCATATTCCTAAAAGGCTCAAATCATTGCAGGTAACTGGAACTGCATTAAAATGAATTCTCAATGCTGTTTGAACACTGCAGTCATCACCATATTATCTTTTGAGTACTGTATTAGCTGATGAACTAACATCTGATACATCTTTTTTCCCTTCTTTCCTCCAACCCACCAGTTGAGGGTCTCGTTCTGCTTGTGTGCTCCTTAACTGTCTTTAAACATCATAAAAAACACTGCTATATATTTAGAAAGAGGACCTTCAGTTGAACATAACTTGGAGCAGAATATTATGAGGTTTGTGGTGATCCTTATGTTTTGGGGTTGCACAATTTATGCAAAACTGGACCCTCACAGAGCACAGCTTCATTTCCTTGCAGAAAGTTCCTATGGCCTTTGACACAAAGTTTTAAGCTGTCTTCCTGCTACCTGAGGCAATTCAGGGAGCACAGTAATAAAACAACAAAAGACCTCAAAACTTTATCTGTATTTCCAACAGAAGTCAGCAAAGAAAGATACACACCAGAGATGGGCTGCAGCTTTCTGAAGGGCTGGTGCTCCCGTCACTTGCAGGTTCCCTACATGAGTATGTCACTGCTGTTGTCAAGCCAAGGCACAGTGAATGTCAAGGCCAAGACCAGGACTCTTCCCACAAAGAGGTGCCAGACCTGCTAAACAGTCAGAGATGACAGAAACACCAGAAGAATAAAGTTTATCACCAGGAGAAAGTGGAGGGCACTCCTAACCCTCCCACTCAACTGACAGCAACTGTGGACAGCATGGCAGCAGCAGGCTCTTCACCCCCTTCCTCATGCTCTGGGTACTGATGGAGCTCACAAAGCTGTTCCTCATCAAGGAGACAACAGCATTCAGGGACTTGGCTCCCTGGCAGCAGCTGGGTACAAAAAGTTTAAACAGCTCATCCTCACACTGTGGCCACCTGGGCCTGGGCTGCCCAGCCAGGTCACCTACTGTAAGGCAGTGTGGGGCTCCAAGTGCCAAGTCTGGTGGCAGGAGGCAATCTCATCGTTTCTCCTGTGGTACCAGCCACTTCAAAGACCTCACACATGACTTCAAGCTCCTTCTTCTGGTGCCACTGTGGAAGGAGGTCAGGAGCCTCTGTGCAGACCTGCTTTGCTGGCCAAGCTTCCAGTGAAACTGCAGCCACAGGAGTTCAGCCTTAATGCTTGGCAGCTTCTAATGGGCATTGAAATCCCTGAATATCTTCAAGTAAATAAGTATCTTCAAATTAATGTCATAAGCACTATTTCATGGGTCTACAGGCTTTGTCATGCCTCAGGGAAGCCTTAAAGAGATTTAGCCCTGATTTTCAAGACGGCAGGGATTCCACATGCCAGCCCATCCCTGATGGTATCTTGTATCTTCACAAGCCTGAGCTGTCTTTCTGCTGCCACAGTAGAGACACTTTTACCTGCTCAGCATCCAGATTCTCTAAGGAGAACAAGATCCTGATCCAATCTTAGTGGATCAGAACAAGTGACTGAAGGTTGTTAGATCCCTGCCATCCATTTCCCTACCATACTGCTGTAATCCATGAGGTGGTGTTTATTAACAGAGATATGAACAGAATTTAAATCCTGTTTATTGTAATTTGTCTCAAAATTGCCCAAGAAAAATACTTATTAAAAGTTATTAAAAATATCCCGCAAAATAAAGTATTTGCTAGAAGTCTCTCAGGTCATCAAAATATATGAGGAAGGCAGGGACAGTGGGAACCAACATAGGGATACAGGCTGAACCCCCTGGAAACAGAATGTTGTGCCTCATGCTAATGGCAACATTTTGAGCTCTGAACAGGCTATAACCTGTCTCAAAGGTAGTTACACCCAAACTAGGACCTAGTAACCTGTAGATTGTACTTGATACACTTATCCTAAACATTAAAATTATAAAATCACTGCAAACTTCCCTTCCCTTTTCCTCCTCCATATGAAAAATTGCCATTGATTGTGCTATGAAAGATGAAAAGCCAGTACTCATTTGTCACAGTAAAACAGGAGCTAAGGAAAGTCTTATTTCCAGACATTCAACATTTGCACTTGAAACATATAGCTGCTTGGTGAGAAGTTTTCAAAAGTTTTTTTCTGTCTGGTTGTGTTGGTTGCGGCCACCAGACCTCCCCCTTAAAGAGCAACCTACACAAGTCATCCCTGCCATTTCTGACCACGTCAAGCACAGGATCTCAAACATTTCCATGATGCTCTGAGGGTCCACCTGACATTAGCACTCTGCTACTCTATGCTGTGAACAACTGTATGAAAGTGTGTATGAGAGTGGCTGCCCTGACACATGTGCAGATGAAAGAGTCAAGCAGAAGAGTAGAAGCTGAGGAACAAAAATGGCTTGTTGAGCCACCAAATCCTACCCATGTCCAAACACTGGGAACCCACCATCTTTTCAAGATGCTTATAACAAGCAGAACTGGTGGGTCTTCATGATAATAACCGAAAATAAGGAAAACTTTTCAAGACAAATTTCCCCTCTAAACATGTTTATCTTAATCACATTTATTTACTTTCTTGTGTATTCAGGAAAGCTGGGCCTCCTTCCATCCTTTTCCACAAACAGAGACCTGAAGCTCAGCTTTTCAGTTTTCCCTCTGTTACCACAAAAACAGAGATGTGCTGATGGGAAGAACCCTCTGGGGTCTCCAGTCCAGCCTCCCAGCTCATAAACAATGCTGCTTATTTTCCTCTGTAACACAAAACACATGTACATTTTTGTTCATATTTTTCTGTAATTTAACAGCAGCTTTTTTAACAGTTAAGAAAAGTGAAAAGCTTTGCTCACCCCCAAAAGCTAACTAGGAAGAACCAAAATCAGATGTGAGATACCTGTAAATCCAAGGATCCAGCAATTTATACTGCAAACACAATTTTCTAAAACCCCTGAGCATCACTCCAGTTGCCTGTGCCACAGCATGAATTTCTTGGCCTTTGCTCCCCCCAGGAAAACTTCAGGGAAAATGTAATTCAGATTTTCATACTCTTATGAAGAAGGACCAAAACTATTATTATTATTATTGTTGTTGTTGTTGTTGTTGTTATATTTAAGTAATTATTTTTATTTAAATAGAGCTAGAAACATTGCTAAATAATTCCAAAAGGATGTGTGGTAGCTTTTTGTTTTGTGTGTTAAATTACAGGCCACTGCCCAGATAGCTGTGACTACCTATTTACAACCTCTTCTGAAGCGTAAAGAGGATGTGATCCTTTAGAGACTGCTACAGCATGACTACATGACTGTATAATAAACATTATGTTTACAACACAGCTTACAAAATAAAAATGATGGCTACACTGATGAGGATAATAATAACACCAAACGACAATATTAGCAAAGACGGACCCATGTTTTATCCAATCAGGGAGATGTAAAGGGTTCAAGCACAAGGGCTTTGGTGATTACTCCACATCCCACAGGCTCAGCTAGGAGCCCAGGACTGCTGTTTCCACCACATAAACCAGCACAGACAACACCACAAGAATGTCAGTGCTGCACCACCAGCAGGGACAGCGATACTTGATTGACACTAAGCTACAAGGACATGGCACCTCGCTGAAAGATGACCAGGAAAAGACACTTTTCCTAAATCTACAGAGGAAGTAACAGCCTCCAGCCTCCCACACCATGTGTTCCATTGCACAGCCAGCATGCCCCTTCCACTTGTGCATTCAGGGCTCACTCCCTACCTGGGCAGGAAATTGTGCAAGGCAACGCAGTACATTTCACTTTGGCTGGGACTTTGCTCAGCCAACATTTTCAAGATGAGATAGTTGCAGTATGATCAAATCTAGACCTTAAAATACAAAGTGCTAATCAAGAGTCACAGGTTGCCGCTTTTTAAAAAAATAATATTCCTAAATGGGATTTTTCTTCTCCTTTTTAAGTTGTTGGCAATAGCTCCCCAACACCAGCTGAGATCTATACAGGACCTCACAGGATGCTACCCCTACAGCAATGGTGAAAAGATCTAAAGTTTTAGTTCTCCTGACAGGGAGGGAAAAAGTGAGATAAGCAACTTAAATCCAGCTGTTGGGATTTCAGCAAAGGTACAAAATTACCCGAGACAAAACGCATGCAGCACATAAGCAGGCAGCAGACAACCTGTCCCATGCCTGCTTGGGAATGACTTTGAACCTGTAGGATTTGCTGCCTTACAAAGGTAGCAGCCACACCAATGGTGTTACTAGCCTGAAATATCCCTTAACCAGCTGCACTCCAACAGTAAAGCTGAAGCACAGATGAGGCAGCCAACCAGCAGGTACTCACGGAAGCCAGGCAGCACAGAACAGCCGATCAGAGAAAGCTGGTGAGACATACACTGGACTGCCCAGCTGGATGAAGGGAAGATGATGATGGGTGGTTAGGTGTTCTGGACCTGAGTTTTCCAGCTTAAAATCTATGCACTGGACCACTTCAAAATCTGGGGACTCCCAGCACAACCCACACTGCGCTGAGGACCTCTACAAGCTGCTTAAAAAACCACATGATGGAATGTGGTCTTGTCACTCAGCTCTGTTCTGCACCTGCTTCTAAGGAAACAGCCTATAGGTCTGGGTACTGCTCTTGCAGTAGGGACCTCCTCTCCCCAAAACAGGAGAGCTTTTTGGGGCTTTCTTTAGGCTTCTCTGCCATTCATTCTTACCTCTAGAAGAGGAGCTGGGTCCTGTGCCTGGGTAAGTCCCCAGCTTATAGATGACAACCCCAGTGATGTACACCTCTCCCTTCAAAAGCTCTCAAAAACCTGCAGCTCTTGGCCAGGTAGATGATCTAGCACTGGGTATTCCTGATCAAGACAAGCAAAAGAGGTGACAAAGGACTGATTTCCAAAATATCTCATGGCAAACACATTCTACTGTGCAATAACACACTTCCATACAAATCCACAGTCCTTCCAGGTCTTTGGGCTACTCTTCCTTGTCTGAGTGCTCCACATATTCCAGCTAAGCTCAGCCCACTCTCCAACAGCGCATGTGGGCTCCCAATGCTCATACAACCAAACTTCATAGAGGGGGGCATGGTCAAACCTGCCCTCTCATCCTCTTGTAACAAGCTGATTTGCAGGAACCTACCCAGTATTTTTTATACAAATCTTCTTCTACTGCTTCTTCCAACTAGAGTTTTAAGGCGGAAATGACTGAGAGAGAAAATCTGCCCCTTCTCTTGGCAACTCATTTCAGCAGATAATCACTCTTGCCTTTAATCTCTAATTCACCATAATTTCTAATTTGAATTATTTACCAGGCACTGGTTCTAGCTCTGCCTGTCACTGCTGCATTCAAAAGCCCCCTCCTGCATGATGCACTACACCAGTAGTAATTCACAGATCATTTTTCCTTTGGGGTGATGGGAGATTTAATTGTAGTATCTACTGACAAGTATAAGATACCAATAGCAGTGAAGATGTGACAGCACAGGCATCAGAAGGGGTGGGACAAACCTGTCAGGAAAACCTGGGTGCTGCTCAACCAGTATACCCCCAGTACCCGGGGTATTCCACCCTGATTTATAGGATAGAGCTCCACACTGGTATTCACATCCACACCTTGAATTCACATAACAAGTTATACCATCTGGGCATGCATTAAAAGACATTTAGATAATATACATCTGGATAGTTTCGATCATACACATCCAGACCACTCCAAATGCCCCGGCCGAACCCAGTATTTGATCACTGCAGGCTGCAGTGTTCAACTGAGGAGAGCTGATGCTCCAGGTAACCATCTCAGTGCTTTTCATCTGCCACCCTTTGGAGTACCAGGGAAAAAATCCCACCAGCAACCCCTATCCTAAACAATCTCTGGCACTTGCCAGAGAGAGAGAGAGAGAGAACTGAGAACGCTGCTTAATTGCAACACTGGCAGCTCAGAAAAATGCTGTCCTCCACTGAATTGTACCCACAAGGTAAGCAAATGGCAGGCACTGCACTCCCAGCTATAAGAAAGCCACATGCAGGCACATAGCAGCACTGCTTGCCAGGGCACTGAGCACTTTGCTACGTAAGAAGATGGACAATCTCAGGAAAAGATGGAGCTGTGACAGGGAAAAACATGCCCTATACGCAGTGATAATGAGTCCAAGAGACAGATCATGTTTTTATTCCCTCCTTACTCTTCATAAATCTCACCAGGAACTATGCAGGTGTTCAGTACTAAAGCTAGCAGCCAGCAAGGAGACAGCAAACAACATGCTGTACTTCAAAATAAGATCAGTATCACCTTGTTGCAAAAACGCAAAAGCTTCCTGACCAGGTATGCATTTTTCTCTCTGCTAGCTCAGTCTGCAGCTCTGCACCCTTCCTGGCTCACAAAGCAGGACATCACACCATACCACCAGCACCCTGGCCAGCAGTGAGGGGTCAGGGTGATGTGCCCACCATCCCAGCATCTCTAGCAGTGATGCACTGAGAGCAGCACAGAGGCTGCACCGAGGCTCTGATGGACTCTTTTTCACTGCTGAACTGCTTGGCACTCAGCTGCAGTGCACTGACGAGTTCCTGACACCAGACTTCCCTAAATTCATCTACTGGGAGCAAAAGACAAACCCCTAGCAACCTTGCAAGCAGCAGAAACACCTCCCATGTCACAAAAAACAGCATATTCCCACAGCTTGCCAGCACTATTGTCTGCACAGACCAATGGGGAAAAAATATTACTATTTTTTAAGCTGTCGCACTTGTAAGTACAACCTTGTAATTCCGAGCAGAGCTGTATCGGCATAATTACTGAAAAAGCCTGCAGAAAGAGGCTTGTAGAAAAAGTGATATTGTAATAATGCACTGAACATTTTCAGCTGAAAGGTGCTAAACACAAGATGCACCACACTCCGAAAGTACGTAGATACACTTCTCTTTCCCGTAGCCTTGCTTCACATCGGCGTTCCCTGACAGCAATTCCTCATAAAAAACCCCAGTGAAATATACACAGCCAGGAAGCATAAACTGTCTTTGTAAAAAATCTTTATGATTAAAAACAGGAAGATACAGTTCAAATATTGCAACAAATTAAGCATTAGTACTAATTTTAGAAGATAAAAGTCCTTAATGAAACAAAAAACTGGGCTTTGGTTGTGCAGGGGCACAGAGAGGAGAGCACACCATAACACAGAGCCGCAGAAGCGTGCTGCCATCAGGACACACAACTCACCATCACCTCTGAAATCCATCAGCTCCAGCCAAAGTTATATTCCAAGCGTGCACTTTCACCTAGGAAGCCAATATTCCAATTTACAAACTAATTTAAACACAGGATTCCTCTCTGCAACAGATGGGCCCTTCAACAGCGGCAGGCCTGAGCCCTTCCTTATTTTCACTGCTGCAGACGGCTCTGACGTAGGCTGGACATCAGTGTGCAGATGCGAATGATGCCAAATCCTCCAGGCCGTGCAGAGGCAGCAAGCTGGCACTGCTCTTGCTGTCCCTGTGCAGGCAGAGCCTCTCAGGGATGTGAGACACACATGTACATTTTACTCCAAACAGGTATAGAGGTGTTCCCACTGTCTAACAAACTGCACCTGTATCAGTAATTGCCTTAATGTAACTTAAAATGCACACAGGCACCAACAGACCAATCAGAATTATAACAATCCTAAGCTTGCTGTAAGTCATGCTCCTGACTTAATGCTACAAGAGACAGAAGAGAGAGGGGGAAAAGAATAAAGTTAGAAGTGCATTCCTAAAATGATGCATAGTGAATATAAAACAACTTGAACCTCCCTGGGCCGTGAGCTGGCATTTATCAGAGAGAGGCAACTCCTAGCATAAAAGAGCATCTTACTGCCGCACGTGCTTGGAAAACAGACATATTTGTTAAATAATTTTTAAAATCACAGTCAAAAGGAAACTGGATGGTTACGATACATGACAAAATGTCAGACTGTATGCTTATTTATTAGTGATGTCCATACTTTAGAGCTACATTTTTTTCATATCCTTTTAATTTGCAACAAATTATATAAGTACACTTAAAATAATCCACACTAGTGGACTGCATTTGGCGCAAACTGGCATTAGTGAGATTGCATTTCTGCTCTTGTGAAGAAATAAACACTCCCATCTCGTACAGCTGTAACCATATTGTATTCTTTGTATCTAGCAATGGCTAACATATTCTAATACACCCTCAGAAAAGCTCTTTTGTTCCAAAACAATGACTTAAATAACGCAAATTTTTTAACATGCTGGTAAAGAGGAACTACTGTAGGGCTCACGACTCACTGTGTCTGACCAGATCCATGGCCAGGACAACATGTCTAAACTTGTCAACAAGGATGGGATTAAAAAGATCTCACTGAAGGCCTGCAGCATCTCTCAGATTCAATTCTCGGTTCTGCTGGGATTGCTCTGCATGATATTTTAAGATGCAGCAACCCAACAGTTTAACAGACTGAGATCCAAGTCCTAAAGCAGCCTCTCAATGGGTGAAACACTTCAGTGTTATTTAGGCATAAGAATAAAATGAGGCCTATTAAAGTACTCAAAACCCCTAAACAACTTTCGGAGGAAAAGACGGCCTGAAAAATCCTTTGTAAAAACGGTCCGTGGAACATCCAAAGAATCTTCCTATTCTATTCCTCAGGCCCTCCTGATACCCAGGCTGACCACACTAAGGGTGGCCGAGCACTTCGGGTTAAAGCTTAATTGACCCCGCACGCACAGGCAGCAGCAGCAGAGAGGGCAGGGCAGGCAGCAGGCCGGCTCCGCGCCCCGGCCTGCGCCCAGCGCGTATTTTCCGCGCAGTTGCAGAGGGCTCGTCCAGCCCCGCACCGCGGAGACCCCCTGTCACCTCCGTGCACTGGGGGTCTTCTCACACGAGGGTGGGCACCCATTTCCTCCTTCCCCGCTCCCTCCCCGGGTCCGGCAGCCTGTCGTGGGGGGAGCTGCGGGGGATGGGCGCATCGCCCCGGGTCACTCCGACCCCCATCAGGGCCGCGTTTGCCGTCGGACGGTGCCCCGGCCCCGTCACCTCCCCATCCGCACGGGTCTCGGCGAGCAGCTGCTATTTTTAGGCCACGGGCGACCCAGCGCTTTAACAAAGATAAATAAATAACGCGAAAGGCACCCTCCCCTCCCCCCACCCGCGCTACCCCCGCGCTCCGAACTGCGCCGGGACCCGCATGCTCCGCCGGGGACTCGGATAACAACGCGGGGGGTTCGGGGAAAGTAAAGGCAAAACCAGAATAAATAAATAAACCCCCCCTGTCCCCGCACCCCGCCGCCCTCGCCTCGGTCCCGGTACTCACCGCGGCCCGCTGCGGACAAGGCTCGGGCGGGCCGGGGCCGGGGCCGGGGCCAGGCCCGGGGNATCCCTCTGCATCCCACCGCCCCGCATCCCACTGCCAGCCCCGCGCTCCTCCGCATTCCCCCACATCCCTCTGCATCCCACCGCCCCGCATCCCACTGCCAGCCCCGCGCTCCTCCGCATTCCCCCACATCCCTCTGCATCCCACCGCCCCGCATCCCACTGCCAGCCCCGCGCTCCTCCGCATTCCCCCACATCCCTCTGCATCCCACCGCCCCGCATCCCACTGCCAGCCCCGCGCTCCTCCGCATTCCCCCACATCCCTCTGCATCCCACCGCCCCGCATCCCACTGCCAGCCCCGCGCTCCTCCGCATTCCCCCACATCCCTCTGCATCCCACCGCCCCGCATCCCACTGCCAGCCCCGCGCTCCTCCGCATTCCCCCACATCCCTCTGCATCCCACCGCCCCGCATCCCACTGCCAGCTCCGCGCTCCTCCGCATCCCCCCGCATCCCACTGCCCGCACCGCGCTCCTGCTCCGCACCGCCCCTCATCCCACCGCCGGCACCGCTCCGCATTGCACCGCCGGCACCACACACAGAACCGCACCGCCAGCACCGCAGCGCATCGCACGGCATCGCTCCGCACCGCACCACACTGCCGGCACCGC